>OX030949.1:39461410-40061410 GCA_943735915.1 Pherbina coryleti
TCACAGAGTTAAAAATCCATGCAACGTTTTTTCATGGCTGTAGCATTTTTACTACATTATGTGATTGCATCCCTGAAATCATGACAACAAAATTTTTTTTGTAATTTAGTTGTGAAGCGTAATAACACATCCCTGCTGTCGTTAAACAAAATTTACTGTAGCACTCCTCCTGAGTGAGTAATAATTCAATGAAACGATATTACGTTTCTGTTACATAAGCTGCTATATTCACGACCTGACGACGCCGGAATTTTTTTTTTATTTTTGTCGTAAAGCCATGTATAAAAACTTTATTTTCCTTTTTACACTTTTATCGTAGGTTATATACTCATTGAGTAAAAATTCAATGCAACGCCGCTGCATGAATGTTGCGTTATCGATCTTTGAGCGGCTCTCTAAGCGTCCTTATGATGTCAGAAATTTTTTGTCTAATTTTGTTGTGAGGGCTTCCAATAGGCCTTTATTGGCGTATCGTATTTTTAATCCTAGCGCTAATACTCAGCGAGTAATAATTCCATGTAACAAATTTTCAGTTGCGTTGCTTACGCAGCTCCCACTACGTCCCTATGCCGTATTAAATTTTTTTTTTGTTTTTTTAATAAAGCCATAGAATTAACCTTTACGGTCATACTATTTTTTTAATCATAGCTCTTATACCCAGCGAGTAACAATTCAATGAAACGCAGATGAATTTTTAAAAAATTCATTTTTTAACTTTTTTGGAAACTAGAGGAGTATAACGTAACTTCGTCACGTCAAAAAAGATTAACAGAAGGAAAAATCCATTTATTGATTTGTTTTCGAGTTATCGATTTAAAAATGTTTTTTGTTATAAGGTGTATGAAGAAAATTGGCTGTATTATTCTAAATATATTACCAATATTAATGATTGAGGTGCCAAATTGCAGACAATACAATAAGCTTTCAGAAAATTTGAAATTAATGAAATTCGTTAAGTATTTCAGATTTTAAAGATATTTGCATGTAAAAGTAATTTTATTTTTTACATAAAACCATTTTTTTCTTCAAAATTAACCTTTATTACTATGGATTAAAGACAATATATTATTAAAGCTTGGAAATTAATCTTTCATTTGGTGTATAAAATTTAAGATTTACTTGAACTTTTATCGTGTTTTTCTATGATATAATGATTGCCCTTGTACGAAATGCTCTAAAAAATAAGGTAGATAACGATTTCTGGAACGCCACGATTCGACAGTGCATTTCAGAAGTTCTCTTCATAAAAATAAGGATGGCTGAAGGTTTTCTAGTAGATGGACATTACCAAGTGGCAGCTCCATACCAAGTTTCATTATTATGTGGCATTTAACTCCAAAGCTATTTGATACCATAAGTTTGACTTATATGGGCGGTGCCATGCCCCCTTGTCCAATGCTCACTCAATTTCTCCAGTCAAAGGACAAGACTAAATAGTACATTCTTACCGAGTTTCATTGATGTGTGACTAATAGTTCGAAAGTTATACCCACAATTTGGGAAGCCGAAAAAGTGCCACACCCTTTTCCCAACTCCCATAAAATTTTTCCAGTGGAACGGCACATGTAAATCGAGGCCGAACACCTAATTCCAATGTTGTGCGACCTATAATTCCAAAGTTATTCAATATTGCAGATTCGAGCTGCCACGCCCCCTTGTACAATGCTCGCTGAATCACTTGTAATTAGTGAGTACTTGGGTACAACTTTACAAAAACAAAGTGAACGGTATTTGCCAATCTACCTTACCACAACATTCCTTTGTGTGTTATATTATTCAAACAATGATATTAAGGGTATTCGTCCTCAACCAACCTCATTAAAATATCTAATTGACCAATTATAAGTTTGCCATTTTGCATGAAAACCCTTTTAATATTATTTATAATATACTAAAAAATGCATAAATTTTAATATGAAATACAATTGAATAATATTAATATCATGCTAAATTCATCAAAATCATTTTTATACTACTTAAGCAGCATGTTAATTTAAAAAATTTGATCAATTTTAAAAAAACTCGCATCAAAATATAAATTCCCACGATAATCCTATGAAAATCTGAGTTTTCCATCGGAATCCAAGAATACCCACATTTTAGCATTGCTCAACGAAAATGCAACCCAGCGTTAATATGGAATGTCAAAAGCACGACCTAGCTTGAGCATGTCGCTACTCATAGCGTTGATCGTACGTCACCCCCTCAAATTCATATTTACGGGATGAGGTCGACGCAATGCATGAGGTCATATTTTGTGTTGCTTCATAAGAACCCATTGTTTCTAGTCGAGCTGTCAAAGGCCGACCGACCTAACGCAGTATTGTAATTCAGCCATAATGCTGTGCGGATGATTTGTTTACCGGAAACTCATAAAAGTTTTCATAACACTTACTGAGGTAAAAAATTTTAAATTTAATACTGTTTATATTTGCTCGAAATTTTACTAGTTTGAAAAGGTGATTTCAAAGTGTTTCTATCTGGCATGTCATGACAGCTAGATTTTATTTAACTTTTAAGGCTTAATTTAGTTGCTTTTTTTAAATCATTAATCAGTTGTCATCGCCAACTCTCAATATAACAATTTTGCCACAACTTTCAAGAATACCGCACTATTATGAGTATTTGTATTATAGACCGCTTTTAGGTCAACAATTGAAAGGAACTTTTTCGACGTTCTCTTTTGTACTTGACAAGAGCTTTTACATTGGTCAAGAAGCCTTACACTTTTTAACTACAGAACACCAAACGCTCGGAAGCAAACGCAAACGAAAAATAATGTGAAGCGCTTTGTCAAAAAAGCGAAAAGGAATACAAAAAATTGCCGGTATAGCGCAAGTGTACTCTTTCCCTTTCGTCACCACCAATTCGCTGCAATTTTACTACAAATTACAGATATTGCTTTCAATTCTTGACCAATGTAAAAGGGGTCATACTATGTTTCCGTGTACTCGGAATCTTGAGATTTTGAAAAAGTAATTTCAAACTGTTTCAATCAGGCATGTCATGACCTGAGATTGTAAAATGAGATTGTATCATGAATGCTACCTTGTAATTATTATACCAAGATCATAGGTTAGGCCTATTATCAAATATCAATATGACAATTTTAATACAAGCTGAATAGTTCTGGATAGTGATGTAAAACTTTTCAGGGATGTCGCATTGCATTTTATGAGATTTTGTATTAGATTTTGTTGAAATCACAAGATTTTGAAATCTTGAACTTATATGAAAATCTCAGTAGATTTTAATATAGATTTTTCAAAATCTCACAAAATCTAAAGATTTCGAGCTGATGAAAACAGAGTATTCAATTTTGACGAAACTACAAGATTTTGAAATCTTGAACTTGCATGAAAAACTCGGTCGATTTCAATGTAAATTTTACAAAATCTCAAAAAAAAATCGAAAAATTTCGAGCAGATGGACATATCGTAAAAATAAGTTTTGAAAATCACTTTAGCAGTGTTTATACGTATATTAATAATTTAAAATATCCGAATATTTGTGAAAATGACAAAATGCAGTTACAAAAAAATACCACTTGAAATTTAATTAAATGGTCTTTGCAAATGATTTTTAAGTTTTCTTCCAGAGATATAAAAAAGTTTTATTTAAATAAATGATATAAATGTGTATAGAAATCTTTTTTAAAAATTAAAAAATACAAACGTCCTTTTCACGCCAGCATTCACAAAATGGATCAAAATACAAATGCGGCTGAGATTCTGGAATTTTAATGGACAACAAATAAAATTACAAAACAAATCGAAAAACTTCTTTTTTGGAAATATAAACGAAAAGAGTAGATTCAACTCTTTTATTTTATTAAAAAATAATTAAACAAAAAAGAGCGTTGGCTGTGTCGTGGACACACCCGTAAGTTTTGACGTGACGGTGTTTCTTTATACTCCTATTTCATGTCCAAACTCTTCTTCTAATCCATGACCAAATTTTTGACTTAATCAAATATACCGAATCCCTTTCCTAGTTAAAAAAGGTGTGTCTTAGTTTTTGTCCTAATCCATATCCAAATTCATGTCATTGTCCTTTTCCAGTTTCATTGTGTTATTTTGTTGTTTGTGAGCAGTGAAATCGTAACTAACTAGATTTTTGTTGTTGTTGTTGTTGTTGTTGTAGTTGTTGTTGTTTATGTTGATGTTGATGTTGATGTTGATGTTGATGTTGATGTTGATATTGATATTGATGTTGATGTTGATGTTGATGTTGATGTTGATGTTGATGTTGATGTTGATGTTGATGGTGATGTTGATATTGATGTTGATGTTGATGTTGATGTTGATGTTGATGTTGATGTTGATGTTGATGTTGATGTTGATGTTGATGTTGATGTTGATGTTGATGTTGATGTTGATGTTGATGTTGATGTTGATGTTGATGTTGATGTTGATGTTGATGTTGATGTTGATGTTGATGTTGATGTTGATGTTGATGTTGATGTTGATGTTGATGTTGATGTTGATGTTGATGTTGATGTTGATGTTGATGTTGATGTTGATGTTGATGTTGATGTTGATGTTGATGTTGATGTTGATGTTGATGTTGATGTTGATGTTGATGTTGATGTTGATGTTGATGTCGATGTTGATGTTGATGTTGATGTTGATGTTGATGTTGATGTTGATGTTGATGTTGATGTTGATGTTGATGTTGATGTTGATGTTGATGTTGATGTTGATGTTGATGTTGATGTTGATGTTGATGTTGACGTTGATGTTAATGGTTATGTTGATGTTGATATTAATGTTGATGTTAATGGTTATGTTGATGTTGATGTTGATGTTGATGTTGATGTTGATGTTGATGTTGATGTTGATGTTGATGTTGATGTTGATGTTGATGTTGATGTTGATGTTGATGTTGATGTTGATGTTGATGTTGATGTTGATGTTGATGTTGATGTTGATGTTGATGTTGATGTTGACGTTGATGTTAATGGTTATGTTGATGTTGATATTAATGTTGATGTTAATGGTTATGTTGATGTTGATGTTGATGTTGATGTTGATGTTGGTGTTGGTGTTGGTGTTGGTGTTGGTGTTGGTGTTGGTGTTGGTGTTGGTGTTGGTGTTGGTGTTGGTGTTGGTGTTGGTGTTGGTGTTGGTGTTGGTGTTGGTGTTGGTGTTGGTGTTGGTATTGGTGTTGGAGATGTTGTTGGATTTGGAGTTGGTGCTTTTCGTTTAGCTTTTTTTTTTGCTTCCCCATTGGTTGAGCTCTAATTTCAATTAATTCAGCAAAAGTGATGCATATGCGTCACATTAGGCGGTTCCCTGAGGGTTTTTGACACGCCGTCAAATTTTTTTTTTATTTTTGTCATATGCCCGAAGACCTCACCTTTGTTTTCGTTCCTTAAAATTTACCGTTGCACCAGTAGTCACAGAGTTAAAAATCCATGCAACGTTTTTTCATGGCTGTAGCATTTTGACTACATTATGTGATTGCATCCCTGAAATCATGACAACAAAATTTTTTTTGTAATTTAGTTGTGAAGCGTAATAACACATCCCTGCTGTCGTTAAACAAAATTTACTGTAGCATTCCTCCTGAGTGAGTAATAATTCCATGAAACGATATTACGTTTCTGTTACATAAGCTGCTATATTCACGACCTGACGACGCCGGAATTTTTTTTTTATTTTTGTCGTAAAGCCATGTATAAAAACTTTATTTTCCTTTTTACACTTTTATCGTAGGTTATATACTCATTGAGTAAAAATTCAATGCAACGCCGCTGCATGAATGTTGCGTTATCGATCTTTGAGCGGCTCTCTCAGCGTCCTTATGATGTCAGAAATTTTTTGTCTAATTTTGTTGTGAGGGCTTCCAATAGGCCTTTATTGGCGTATCGTATTTTTAATCCTAGCACTAATACTCAGCGAGTAATAATTCCATGTAACAAATTTTCAGTTGCGTTGCTTACGCAGCTCCCACTACGTCCCTATGCCGTATTAAATTTTTTTTTTGTTTTTTTAATATAGCCAAAGAATTAACCTTTACGGTCATACTATATTTTTAATCATAGCTTTTATACCCAGCGAGTAACAATTCAATGAAACGCAGATGAATTTTTAAAAAATTCATTTTTTAACTTTTTTGGAAACTAGAGGAGTATAACGTAACTTCGTCACGTCAATAAATACTGTGTGAAAAATGGCTGACTGTCAATATTTTGTCCATTGCCTGTTATAATTTATAACATTTTTCATACGTTTTGTCATACTTTCAACCAATTTTGATAGGATTTTGTTTGAAATATTTTGTGACTTCCACTACAAATGTTGCCAGAGCTCTTCCATGTTCGATAGAATTTTTGATACGCCCACAACCGTCTTTTCACTACAGCCACATTGGTCGAATCTTTGCTACCGCATCAATTTCAAATTGTTGCAGTTCGAATTTGATAAATTCCAGAAAAAAATTACAATATTCCATGAATACCTTCGACTTGTGTCGAGTCACTTTCCTTTTGAAATGTGACTTTTTATTTAGGAAAGGCGCTGAACTCTAAAAATGGAAAAAAGGATGTCTTTGATGTGGTGGTAGTCCTCTTATGCGATAGATATTTCACAGAACCAAAAACACAAACCTGCATTGTGGACAAGTAATTTTAGAGCGCAGTATATTGGGCTGAAGGCGACTGGATCTTATCGAATGAATCGAAAAAAGTTCGATGGAAGTCTTCTTTCTAGTTTGACGGAAAGAAGAATTGCATCCAGACACACCATGTAAAACAAATGAAAAGTCATGGTGTGGAGTTGCTTTATGTGGTGGTACTATATGTTAGATGATTACCAAAAATTGTTCACATAATGAAGAGAGGGGACTATTTGAGCATTCTAGATACCATTTTCCCAATTTTTTGAGATGAGTGCATTTCATTAAATATAAATGATACTTCCAAAGGATGTCGAACCGAATCTTGCTTTCTACTTATCTAATACTGCATTTTGCATCAAGGCAGATTTAACTAAAAAATTTAGAACTGTTTTACAAATCAAAAGTTTTATCATTGGTAAAGATATTTTATCTCATGGCAAAGGAGAAAAAAATTGTATCAAATGATTTGTACCAAACAAAGTTAAAAGTTTAAAATTATCATGTTTTAGCTTGGCTAGAAAAAAAAATGTTTTAAAAATTCTACGTAACTCATTTTGATACAAATGGAGTTGATTTGTTTGATCACTATGACGAAGATATTATCTAATGTTCCTTATTGAAAATATCTGCATGTAAGCTGCATGAAAATTGCATACATGATGTTCTCAATATGACGTAAACAACGACAGTTTGCTGAATATGTGCTGCTCATTACAATGAAAAATAAAATAAATTAGATCGACTTTCCCACATACTAACTGTTGGAGCATACATTGGACATAAACCATGGCGATTGCTGGTGTAAGTTAGTAGGCATAATACAGCGGGCCAGCTCATTGCTACCCAGTTGCCGATGTTCGTTTTGACGTTCAATAACGTTAAATAAACGCACATATTGATGGGCATGTGGATTGGGAAACACCAACCACATTACAGGCAATTTGAATTGACTGAGCTTGGTGCTTGATAGTAATAAATTTTATAGAAAATATTTGAAAATATTTTTGAATCAAACTAAATTTTTATAGACAGTAAAAAATTGTTTACAAAAAAACAAAAAAAAAAAGAGGTTTACAAATACTAAAAAAAACAAGGGAAGTTAGTGAAATAGGAGTCAATTTTGATAACTGTGTGGCAGGCCCGTAGCCAAAAGGGGGAAGGGGATTTCTAAGTTAAAACCATTTCCATACAGTCGAAAAATAAGCAAAAAATTCATACAAATCAGATCATTAAAAGAAAAGGTTCATATATTTCATTAAAAAATGTCAAAAAAATAAAACCTTTTTCAATATTAAAAATTAAAAAGGTATATATAAAAGGTATATATATAAGGCTATAGTTTTTTATAGTCACAATAATTGTAATTTATTGAGTGCTTAAAAATCTCTTAAAAATTTGTTTTCACCACCAGTTTACACCATCTCAATAATAGACAAGACTCCGACTTTCATAAAACTAGACGTAATTTAAGAATTTGCAAAAAAGTTAAGTTTTAACTATTTATTAATTTAAAATATTATAGAAGTATAAAAAAAATAATTTATTAGTTATTTAGTTGTTGTTTTTGCTTTTGATTTCTATTTGCGTTTGCTATTGCTTCTACATTGATTATGTTTTTCTGTGTTGCATTAACTTTTCCTTACACCGAGAAAAAAATAACAATAGTAAAATCACCTCTGGGTGAAAATAATTTGTATGGAAATTAAAAATGTATACTTCTTGACCGAAGTAATATATTGTTTTATACATTGCTTCGATAGCACATATTTTGATACCCTGCCAAAAACAAAAAAATGTTTGATTCACCCAAGCCAAGTATATAACATGTTAACCATCGAAAACTTTGACACTTTATCAAAATGGTATGGACTTGAACACTATGTTCGTCATATTAAACAATCACGCTAATATAGTGTCAAATCCAAAATGTATAAATTACAAAATACTTAGTTATATTTATCCAAATCAATATCGGTAAGTTAAACATGTAAACTTAGATGTTTTGACGAAAAACTTAGGATGCTCCGAATTGCCAAAGGCATCTTATTAATTATACTAGGTTTTTTGTTAATTTTGCAGAAGCTTTTTTCTCGGTGTAGCTGCATACAATTAATCCAAGCAACAATGATGCACTAACGTTACATTAAGGGGTTCCCTGAGGAACCTGAGGGGCCTCTTGATGCCATAATTTTTTTTGTATTTTTACACTTTACTAAAAAGTTAAAGTTTATTATGAATGTGAAGAAGTGCCGAATGCGTTAGACGTTCTTGAGTCATATTACATCGAAGGTAAGTTTTAAACCGCCGGAGGGCTCTAGAAGACTCTTCTGAGCGGTCTTCTAGAGCTACAGATACCGGAATCGTAACAACCAAAACAATTAATTTCACAACTTCATTTAAGAATTTTAACACTGTATCAGAACCTACTAGCTTTATGCCGACTCCGAACGGCTAATGTGCATGTTCTCGAAAAGCTTTACTTGGCATTATTTACTCTCTGAGGTTTGCCATTGTCTGCAGAGAGGTGACGACCGAACAGAAAATAATTCAATTGAAAAAACTTAATAATAATTTTTTGAGGCATTCTAATAAATATATGTAGGGGAGGATGCCCTCCTACTGAACACGTTTTGTTTGGAGGCCATAACTTTGGCTTAAAACATAATTTTTCAGAGTTCTTGGTTGCGTTTGAAAGCTGAGTTTAATAGCTAAATAAAATTTTAAACGGAATTTAAAATTTACGAAAAATACAATTTTGGTAGCCGATCTAGCAAGTCTCGAAAATCGACCCCAAAAAAAATCGGCCCAGCTACTGAACACCTAAAATAAACTGCTGTAAAAATTGGAAAATGAAGTAAAAACACTAATTTTTGACCGATTATGAAAAGTTTATTCTTTCAATGGTTCCCAGTGACTCACTAAACTTTGAACAATAGAGTGTTTTAGAGTCGATTTTAACATCTTTGATGGCTGCAGCTATTGCATCAGGAGCTAAATTCGTTCTGCTTTTCAGTTTTTTCGGCGAAATTTTATTTGAAATTTTATCTGAACGTGGGCGCAAATCACGAAAATAACTTTAAAATGATTCCAAACACCATTTGCAATCATATAAATGACAATTTTAAGCTTGCGCGGTGTCTGAACATATGTTCAGTAGATGGGCCGACGTTTTGCATAGCAGGTGCGCAGTGACGTCATCATGACATGATGCAAAATATTTTTATCTCATTTCACAATATTGCTTGAGTGCTCGTCGAATTGTAAAAAATATATATTAAACTATGAATTCCACTCATAATCACATTTTTTTATCGATAAAAAACACTTGAAAATTCACTAAATAGAAATTAACTATTTTTGTTCAGTTTCATTTTTTTCGAATATTTTATTTCTTAACGGGGCTAAAGCAGCACGCGCGTGCAACTCAATGATATATCAAAAGCATAGCTGTTAAATTGCGATTACGTTAAGTAATCAATTAATTATTTTTTAAAAAGAATTGTAATGATTATATAATCCTTGAGGAAGAAGTTTATGATTAGTAATTGATTACGATTACAAATAATCAAAAAATAATAACGATTCCTTGAGAATACGCAAAATAATCAAAAAGAATAAAAAGTAATCACAAAAATAATTCGATTACTTTTAGAGATTATTCTTGATTCTTTTTTGATTATTTTAAGAATTTCAGTCTAAAGTACGGAATATTTTGTGAAATTGATGATGAAATTGACACAACTAGTTCTCCACAGGACACCGATAAACCCGATTAGCGATCCCAACTGACATACCAACTCTTCTGCTACTTGCATGACAATTCAAGTGCTGAAATGATTTGGCAAAAGTATGGCTTGTTGAAGGAACCATTTCTTTCACTCAATACGTCTTTAATGCCCTCAGCGCCAGTTGAAAGACTACTTTCTTTTGCCGGCATATTGAACACTCCAAGACGGCAATCATTGTCTGATTTTTAGTTCTTATGAAGGCAATATTAATTTAGAGTAAAAATGTTTTATTTTTGTTTCGTTTGTTTTACTATAGTGCATTATTTTTCTCTTTCTTGTTTTTTGACAATCTTTATTTTATAATAAAATACATAACTTTGTTTTACAAAAAAAAATTAACAAGAGTTTTTGTACCTTAGACTGAAATTTCTAATATAATCAAAAAAGAATCAAAAATAATCTCTAAAACTAATCAAATTATTTTTTGATTACTTTTGATTCTTTTTGATCATTTTGCATAATCTCAAGTAATCGTTATTATGTTTTGATTATAATATCATGTGATTACGATTACAAACAAAAGAATCGTACTTAATCAATTTTACTTTTTAAAAAAATAATCGAATTACTAATGATATCGATTAGTTATTTAACAGCTATGATCAAAAGTGAGTATTCAATGAGATGTGGCTGTGACACTATACATATTTGCGCTGTCACCTACACAGACGTCAGAACTGACAGTGTTCAGTAGGTGGGCCTGCTCAGTAGATGGGCATCTTCCCCTACTTTCGTGAAAAATAAATATTGTGAAATTAAATAAATTTGAGAAAATGTTTCAATTTTGTTTCTACAAATCAAATCAGAAAAAAAGGTAAAATTCTCCATTTCAACTATTTGGCAAGAAACAATAGACAAAAATAAAAACTCTAAAACTTTTATTCTAAAGTTGTAAAGAAAACGGGTTGAATTGTAATCCCTAGATAAATAAACAAAATTGACCAAAATCGATTTGGCTATATATTTTGGCATGAATGTATTTTCCCCTCCCCCCCCCCGCCCCCCCTCATGACTTTTATATAAACTACGATAAATGTTTAAAAAGGAAAATTAAGGTTTTATACTTGGCCTTACAACAAAAAAGAAAAAAGATACAGTATACCGTATATACAGTAAATAAGTGAAACTTCTTCTTTGTATACACTCTTTCTCTTCTAGAATAATAACCATTTTAGTGTAAAGGCTCAATTATGCAATCGTAAAGCTACGCAACGTAACGTGGCGTAGAGTTCTATCTGGAATTACGTTACGATTTCACTAACCACTTACACGTATTTTTCATAAGATAGAACTCTGCGTCCCGTTACGTTGCGTTGCTTTACGATTGCATAATCGAACCTTAAAGGAAAAGAGAGAGCTTTTTAAGCAAAAGAAATACAATAAAAAGTTTTTATAAAAAAATATTCTGTTTATTTAATATTCATTGGTATGGACCTATGGCCGAAAAGCAATTAATTCGATAATCAATTTGCGTCGTATTTACATATAGATGTGAATACAGAATACAACTTGATATATTTTTAATTCAACATATGTACGTATTATTATTCATAATATTTCGATATAAAATTATATAACTACAATATGTATAAAATAGTTATCTATTGAAAGAAATTATTCCAACTTTTCTTGCATACAGTCTCAAGTTGGCGTCATGGGCTATAGCATATGCTTCATGAATTTGGGTTTCTATATAATTTTAGATCGCAATATTATGAATATAATAATATAATATGTGTAATATGAGCAAAATTCATAGAGGTTATATTAATATATTGAATTAAAGATACTCTAACGTTGGTATTCTAAAAAAATATTGACATGGCATCCCTAGTATGAGAGTCTACTTTGCGAAAATCATAATGCGTTCAGGGCAACTCTCTTATTTACTTCTGCTTCGCTGAATCCTTCTCTCTTCTACCCGAGTCATGGCAACCCCCTGGCAACCCCTCCTATCTACTACACATAGAACGCAATCAGCACACAATCTGCGGCTTTTGTCACCCAGCGGTAATCGAAGCGCTTCAAAAGCACTAAACAAGCGCTTCTGCCATAGCGCTTTACACATCTGGAGCGCTTTTTGAGTAAACCAAATTCATATTAAAATTTATATTGGATGTCCTAGGAGAAAGCGCTTCTTAACAAACAAATAGTTAAAATGGCTCTTTAAAAAAACAAAACACAAAGCGAGAAAATTTTATATTTTGTGATATGCGAGGATTGAACTCGCACCGCTGGCATTACAATCAAATGCCTTACCGCTCTGCTATTTCCCCGCCGTATTAATTGTGAATAAATTGTGAATAATATGAGCTCCACAACTCTGAACTCTGAAAAGCACATCCACAAAGCATACCAAAAATGCGCATAAAAAGCGCTATTTCTAGGAACGCTTTTTATTTTCCCGCTGGGCATCTAGCTTGATTAATTGGTACGTAGAGCATATTTTTATATGAAGAGTTTAGTACAATAGATAGAACGTTGTCTTTCTGGTCTTGAGTTAGCAGGTTTGATACTCAGCGGAGACGAAAATATTTTTTCAGTCTTTTATACAATTAAACATATCTTTCTTCTCTATCGTGTAACGAAATGAAGTAAATTGACCTTGAAATTTCACTCCTCCATATTCTCGTTCAAATTTCGAAGCGCCGCCTAAGAAGTTTCACTTCAAAAAAAAATCTGACGTCGTCAGGTCGTAAAGATGGCAGCTTACGGCCCTGAGCACTTGGCATGGCTTTTATCCGACAGACTTAGGTTCGCTAAATCGACTCAGGTGGTAATGCTAATCTAGAATGTATATTATGTCCCTTAATGCCTCTAAATCTTAATTTCAATTCAATTTTCACTTCAAAATAACTTAACTCATATAATTTAACTCAATAACTTAAATTAACATCTATCCCCATCAAGATGAAATACAATAAGTTCCTTACAATGTGAATTCTTTAAATGTATATGTTGATCATTAACCGAGTAATGTTGATAAATGCTATACAAACGAAAGTGACAGAGCTGAAAACATCCACTACTGCATCTCTTTATTACGATGGATCCATAATGATGCTAGTTCAACATCATCATCAGCCGCATCTAGTGAAGTACTCTTAAAAGCAAGTTGAGGCATGCTCTCCATACCTTAAGGTCTTCTTGTGCCTTTTGTCCTTAACTATTTGTTTGGTGTTGATTTTGTGGTTTTTACGCGCTAGGTGCGCGTTACGTGAATACATTTGAATGAAAGCCTCTTGCAATTTATTTCCTTCAGCATAATCAGCTGGGCATTTTGACCGCACTTATGCAATTACACTAGCTTACAGCCAAAAGCATGCATAGGAACAACAATTTTTAATTTTTAAATAGTTCATAAAAATATGCAATTATTATATTACACGGATTCCGGAATCTTTCAGAGTTGTTGACCTCGATGTTAAAACTAAAAATTATAATCAATAATTTTTTACTAACTTTGTGAATGAATTCGTGCTCAATTTTGTTAACTCAATATTTACTTATGCATTATTTCGAAATATGTCATGAGAGAAAAAAGTCACGTAATATGGCAGCATTTTCTTGATTTCACGTAATCGGCTACTTCTGAAAATTGCTTGAAAATTCAGGAAATTGGAAATGTGGATCTTATAAAATGCCGATTTCAGAATTTAATTTTATAAACTTCTAAAGAGAAACATCGGCTGCAAATTGCTTTTTGTCTGAGTCATCATTTAATCCAATTTCTGTCTTATATCTGAAAGAGATTGGCATGTTCTATGATCACTTCTAAAACATTTTTCTTATATTTGATTAAAATAGAAACCAAATGTTCCTTTTTTGACGAAACAATCGGGATTTTAAGTATATTGTCCCAAATTTGACAAATGGTTCGGCATTTGACATTTTTGACAAATTATGCGAACAATTCAAATTTTGACACAAAACTATTAGTAAAAAGTTGTAAGATTGAATTAAAATCTTATTTGAATTAAAATTGTCATTTTATATTTTGTAAAATTAATAGATAACATAAAGGACTTGATTTTTAAACCCAAAGTTCTTTGAAACAGTAAAAACAAGGCTCCTTCTTATAAATATCAGTATCGGCTTAGAATACATAGTATAGACAAGGATAGAATAGACAAAGTTTTCATCCAAATTTATTGAATTTTAAACTCAGAGTAGATCAAATTTTAAATATCTGAGCTTATGTGTAAAATATCAAGTCAATACATTACTCTTTTAGTCCCTTAAATACTATTTTGGTCTCGTCAATTTGTATGGGAGGTATATGGATTTTTCATTCGATTTTCTCAAGTTTCAAACTCAGAGTTCTTATGGGGAATCAAAGCTAATGTGCAAAATTTTTTTTAAATCATTTTTATTGATTTTTAAGAAATTTTATGTTTTTAATAATTTATAAATATATTTTTTTTTATTTCATTACAATATATCCAAACGCAATAATACGCTTACAGACATACAGAGAGATAGGTGACTTCTTATGGGCGTTACTAAGAGAGTGACAAAGTTCATTTACCCCTTTAACTCCTTAGAATATAAATAATAATAATAATAAACTGGCCATTTCAGCCCTTGAAAGGAATTTGACCGAACTTATTAGGATCAAATTGTGTTGTGCGTGTCATTAAATGTTTACACACAACTGACCGAGAACTGGACCTACTAGTTTAATGTCGACTCCGAACGGCTAATGTACATGTTCTCAAGAAGCTTTAAATGGCATTATTTACGCTTTGAGGTTTGCCTCAAAACATGAATTTCTAGAAATTAATTTCTAGAAAAACTTTTCTAGATCCTTTTTGAACTCAGAATAGCCCAAACCAATGAAAACAACAATTGTTGCAATGGATGTTTTGAACTGTATACTAGTGTTATTATTGGCATGATTTTGTTGTTGTACGAGTGGTGAGTGTCTTCGACTCTGGCACGAACTTTGAGTGGAACCTCTTCAGCTAGTCTCGGACTCTGATTGTGAATTGTGGGAATGCGCCTTAAAGTCAGCTATTAATAAATTTCTTGGTATTGATTTTGTTCTCGCGAGACGTCTTCTTTGTTACTGGCTTAGCCTTTTGTTTGCATTTAACTTAAATTAATTCTGAAATCCACACAGATACAGGAATTGATTGCATTGATCTTAATTTCATTGACATTAGTCATGGGTCATTCCACTATCATGTTTACATTGCTTGAGTCATAATGAACGATTTTTTTAAATGTATTTCTCTCTTTATTTACTTAATATATGTAGCTGTATAAGAAAAAGCACAGAGAAAAAAACAAACATACATATTTTATAAAGAATTCACTTTATATACTCCTTCATTAGCGTATTTTAACAAGATGATGGTCGACTTGTTTATTTCTTGCAAATTAGTTGCGTGCTATTCATGCGGTTCTGCGCACGCGTACCACTCCTTCAACAAAATTTCTTCGCCTTTACGTTTTCAACCTATCTATGCCCATGACTTCTAGAACGATAAGAGCGAGAGCTTGAAAACTTTCGCACTTTGGCTAACGATATTCATATTTTTTTTCCGAAAATTTTAAAAATGCAACGCATGCGCAAATTAATTTCAAGCTAAAGTAATATAAAGTGCATAATTTAAACTGATGGTAACAGTACGTAGTTTAGGATGACAGCGACTATGGCGCCATGTGATAAATTATATGAATGAACACAATGTTGAAAATTTTCACATAGTACGTATGGAAATTTTTTCACTTGAAAAGCACGTAAGTTTGTTTATTTCAAAAGAAATATCTCCTTGCCATTGACTTCTTAAAAGCTTTGCCTAGGAATGACAAGGAATATATATATAGATGTATGTTCTATTAAAAATTAACAATTAAAAAATATAAAAAATGTTCATTTTTAATCTATCAATTTAAAAGACCTTTATTTTTAAAATTGTATTTTATGTGTTAATTGAAAGAATATTTCAAAATCTTTCCAATTTACAAAGGTAGTCCCAGAAGTATCCGAATTGACGTATATATGGCGGTTGATGTTTGAAAAGAATGATTGTGGAAGTTAGTACCTTATAGGTAGAAAGTACTTATGAAGCTTAAGTTTAAAGTTTGACGAAGCTACAATTAAAAAAAGATACAGTATACCGTGTATACAGTAAAGAAGTGAAACTTCTTCTTTGTATACACTCTTTATTTTCTAGAATAAGAACGATTTTAGTGTAAAGGCTCGATTATGCAATCGTAAAGCTACGCAACGTAACGTGGCGTAGAGTTCTATCTGGAATAGAACCCATCGCTGCACTAGGGAGAAAACTCAGAGCGTAGCTTTATTGAAAGTTTGAGAGCGAGAGTATGATCGTGAGAAAATCAAGTGTTGCATATTCCGCATATTAAGAGAATAATTTCTTAAAAAGGGATTTTTTATTTTACATAACTACAATGAGCGATTTTTTTGCCAATGGGAGCTTTAGGTGCATTTATAAATTTGTTTTTCAAAAATTTTTTTTGGCATATTAATAAGGAGTTTCACAGAACAATGTCACAACAATAAATCTACCTCAACTGTAAACTTGATCTTAACTTTCATTTTTATTTCTGCCTTAAAAACTAAAAATCAAAAATTACCGGTTATTTTGTACTCAAAAACTATGGGAAAAATTTTAGTTATTATTTTTGCTTTAAAAAAATTAAGCCTTATAAATACTTTTTTGTTCAAAACTTTAAATGTGAAAAGATAACTAAAACTTTCACACACACATTATACTTACTATTATTAATAGTAAATAGTTCGATATAAAATTATATAACTAAGATATGTATAAAATAGTTATCTATTGAAAGAACTTATTCCAACTTTTCTTGCGCACAGTGTCAAGTTGGCGTCATGGAATTGCACAACTATCGCAACTTGCATTTGCGTAAACTTGCATAAACTTTTATCTTATATTCTTTCAGTTCTTCTTTGCTTGTAAAATACATTTTTAATGAAAAATCTATTCAAACAATATTTAAGGATACAAAGTGCATTAACCCACAATATCGAAGATTCAGAGACATAAAGCTTTATGTTTAGAAGTTTAATTGCGTTTCTTCAACGTTAACTATGTCAATTGCCCGAATTTCTATTAGTTGCATTGAGCAAGGTCGTACTGTAGTTACTTTTTTCTCCATACAAACATTTTTGACTCTACACTAATAGTTCGGGTGTAGAATTAAATGCTAAGAAATTTTCGTTTCTACAGCATACTACGCTTTATTCAAGAATGATAGAAAAATAGATTACGCGTTGCGCAGGTCCGTTATGTTGTTTACTTTTCATTTTGACATTTCTAGCTACGAACAAAGTATTTTTTACGATCATGACGTCACGCTAGACCAAGTTTGTTTCTTGAATCTTGCCATTGTTTCATATTTGTTCACATTTTTAACAAGACTTGACAGAAAGCCATATCGTAAGCTCATATCGTAAGTCTATCGTAACGTAGATGCGCAGATCGTAGAAAATTATTTTTACTATCTGCGCAATCCATTTTTCTATCATTCTTGGGCTTTATTCATAAACATTTTTTCATTCGCTGCTCATGTTTGTAAGGTTTGTGTCTGAACTAAAGAAAATCTCTACAAAAATTAAGAATTCCAATGGATTTGCAATGGCCGCCACATAAAAAAAATGCTGCAAAGGGCGCATATGGAGCATGTCTTTGATATTAAACGAAAAGACAAACAGAAAACATGGTTGCGAAAATGTTTATGAATAGCGTTTTCTTGTTTAAAGTTACACTGCCTCTAAAATGTGTTTATGAATAAGGCTGTTATATTTTCCCGCTAGGAGCGCTGTTTATTTTCCCGCTGGGCATCTACAGCAAAAGTAGTTTGATTAATTGGTATGTAGACAACACTTATTTATGAAGATCTTAGCCCAGCATATAGCACGTTGGCTTTATAAAACTGAGATTGCAGGTTCAATACTCAGCGCTGACAAAGAAATTTTTTCAGTCTTTTATACAATGTATATCTCTCTCATTCTATCTACTGCACAACATATCTTTCTTCTCTATCGTGCAACGAAATGAAGTAAATTGACCTTGAAATTTCACTCCTCAATATTCTCATTCAAATTTCGAAGCGCCGCCTAAGAAGTTTCACTTCAAAAAATGTTTTCAAATTGACGACAATTGTTATTAATTTGACGAATTTAGTGTTTAAAAAATAGCTTGCAACAAATTTTGTCAAAGTAAGAGCAAATGTGTTTAAAACTTTTGAAAAATGTATGAGAAAAAAAGGCAAATTATGAACACATTTTTTTAACACATTGTGTTCAATTTAAAGCTTATGTTTTTTTCAGTGTACATTGTTCACAAGGTCGTAGCCAGGGGTTAAAAAGGGGCAACTGCGCCCTAAATCTGAGATTTTTATTTAATCGATGGCTTTGAAAGTAGTTCCTATACACCCAAAATACACATTCCTTATTTTAAGTTAAATTCCTTAGGAAGAGGATAATTTTCCTTCTTTTAAGTAAAAGTTTACTTAAAATGGCTCCAAAGTTCTTTTTCCTTCATATATAGATTTAATTTGACTTAAACTAAGGATATATATTTTCCTTAAGTGAAGTGAACAGTTCTTTTAAACTACGATGTTTTCATTAAATTAAGTAAACTCGAAAACTTAAAATAAGTACATACATACTTTATATGAGTAATTGTAAACTTTATTTAAGTAAATATTTTTCTTTAGCTTCAGTACATTTTTCCTTTGATTGAAGAATACAGAAAAAAGTATTTCCTTAAACGAAGTAAATATTAAGGTAAATTCCTCCTTGTCAAAAAGAAATTTTTTCCTCAATCCAGATAGAACTTTTCTTTAATATAAGAAATCTTTCCTCAGTATTTCCTATTTAGCTGAAATCCGAGATGAAGTAAAACGCAAAGAACATATTTTAAAGTGATTTATTAAAACATAAAAAAGTACTTCAAAAAAACTGTTTTGGACGCAAAAATACATATTATTTACAGTGTATATATGCAGAGGAGGGTATTTAATGTCATTTATATTAAATGGGTTAATATATGGAAGTTGTAGTCCAACATCATAAGATAAATAATGTTTTTGATACACTAAAATGTCAATTTTTTGGCATAACAAAAATACATCGTTAAATAATGCGACTACCTCTATAATTTTAAAAGCAGTAAAATGCGATTGAAAAAAGAAAATAATATAATTTTTTTTATACAACGGTCCATTTTTTTCAACACTTAAAACATATTTACATTGTTGTAAATCATTTTCAGAAAGTTTTGTTTTTAATATATTATAAGATGAAGGTTCAATTTTATGTGCTTTTTTACTTAGGCTATAATTAATATTTTCAAAATTCATTACTAATTCAGAAAACACATGGTACACTTTAAAGCTAAGGACAATGGCAGGTTTTTTCTTGAATTTATATTTTTTGCATAAGATTTTAATTCCCTATGTTTTGACTCGAAGGGTAAAGTCCAAAAATGAATGAAATTCGTACGGTTTACGGTAGTACAATTGTAGTATAATACTATTATGTACTATTATGTACTTTTGGCAATGCTGGTGAGATCGTTGTTATTTTGTATTTTTTTTTATGCAATTTCAACGAAAAGACACGAGTGCACTATCGTATCACATAAATGTATTCGGAAGTATTCCATAGGCTTAGTGTTTTTTACTTACAGTGAGGAATAACCTGTGTTTTGTTTATGGATGTAATATTGAGAACATATACTTAGAATAAAAGCATATTTCATTGTAGTAGAGAAAATAAACTTATGTCATGGGAAATGTTACTTACTCTAAGGAAACTAAGGTTTCTTTAAAATGAACATAAGTAATTACTTTTTTTTTGGGTGTATGTAATTCCTTTTTAATGTGTGGTTTTTCTTTTTCTTTGAAACTAAATATGGTAAAAAGATATGGTAAAGATATGTTAAAAAGAAATTTATAAGGTCTTGCTACCACCTACCCCCACTTTTTTTCATCCTGAATACGCCCTTGATTGTTCAGCATTTGTTTGGCTATCAATAGTGAACGCTCTCCGTGAATTTTGAAATATATATGGAAAATATGGAAAAATTGGTCATCGTTAAGCGATATAATATATTGTGTACTGATGAAAGGACCAACCAATATCAAAGCAGAGTTAGATTCTACTCTAGGGGAGTCTGCTCATTCGTTTACAACAGTAACATTTTTGGTGGCAGAGTTTAAATGAGGCCAAACGATATACAAAATGTTATTGAATGACCGTCGACTGAAATTGCACGAGGTAGCAGACATGATAGGCATTTGAAAAAGTTCTGTACATCGCATATCAATCTGAAATTTCGACATAAGAAAGCTGCCAGTAAGATGGGTGCCGCGATTACTCACAATGGAACAGAAAACAGCGTCGTGAGGATGTTTCAATCGAGTGCTTGGCAAAGTTTTACAGCAAATATGTAAAGCAGAGTTTTTGTGTCGATTCATAACCAACCTGGGTCCATTACTTCACACCTGAGACTGTTCCTTCGACAAAAAAATGTCAAAAAAATGGACTCAAAGGTTAGAATCGGCTCCAAAAAAAGGTTCCATCCTCAGGCAATGTCAGTTAATGGCGTCAGGTTTTTGCGAAGCGCATGGTATAATTTTCATTGCTTATCTTTAGAATGGAAAAACTCGTATTATGCGATAAATGGATTCTATTGAAAACCACTAAATCCTACAAACTTTTACTACTACTTCTACTTTTTATTGAGAGGGACATTTTATTGATTACTCAAAAATTATTGAGTAATTTTTAAACCAATTTTTTTAAAAACCTATTGACCTTCTGTAAGGATATTTTCATCCTCTTTGTGCAGATAAAACTTCTATTATATGTTCCTTTAAGGTTTATTTTCAGATACTTTCGGGTTTTTCCGCTTAGTCCTATTTCAAGCAAGATGATATAAGCTCAACTAGCGAAATTTCAATATTCAGCAATCATTCTGCTTTACATCAATATGTAACGAAATATAGTCCTTTCCATGAACAAAATTTTTAAATTGTCCGCCCACAAAAGATAAGATAATGCTTGGTAGGAAATAGGTATTAAGAAAAATTATTTAAAAAAATCTAGAACTGAGATGAGTTTTTTAACGAACATTATTTTGTCCCTATCAGTCAATTTCATCCTATGGAAATTTTTGTGTGAAATCTGAGCACTTTTTGTGACGCTCTCCATACAACTGGGAATGCAAACATAGGTTTGAAAAGCGTCAAAAGAATAATAAATAACAAATTAATCTTACTTAAAAATGAATGAGTCAAAATATGAAAAAAGAGCGTTAGAAAAATAATTGTACCTTAAAGATTATATTTTTTCCACCTTCAAATCACTTCATCCTTTCCCAAATGGTAAAATGGGTCTTTCTACCCAATTCATCCATTACACATAGTATAGTATCTTCAACTTCTGAGCCAAGCAAAAGTTCGAATTCAGACTATTAAAAACTGATTGCAAGTTACAGTGACGAACTAATTTATTGGCTCAGTAAGTACTTTCAACTTTACGATTGATTTAATGGCCTTATTGAAGTGATTTTTAATAAACCAATATTTTTACAAGATAGAATGATAAATTTCCCACAAAAATCACTTTGTTTCATTTTAAAATTTTTATCATATCATTTATAAAAAAAAAAACAAGGGCTTTTCTCGGATGATAGCAAATTCAATATCTTTCGCACTGATGGCCACCAAACGGTGTGGAGAAAGCCCCATACAGAGCTAGAAAAACGAAACCTTTCTGCATCTGTAAAACATGGCGGTGGAGGAATGATTGTGTGGGGATGTATGTCCGCTGCAGGGGTGACCGAGCTGGTATTCATTGACGACATTATGGATAAAATGATGTATGTATATGAATATTCTAAAAGAAAATCTCAAAAAAGTGCCGAAAAGTTAAATTTACCAGCCTCTTTCAATTTCAAACCTGATTATGACCCTCAGGTGGCTTACATACAATGTTTCACATGTTCTATCACATCCACCACAATCACTAGATCTCAATCCGATTGATCATTTATGGGAAGAGTTGGATAGAAGAGTGAAAAAGCGGGCAATAACGAAAAATAATGAGTTAAAGCAGACATTGGTCGAAGAATGGCAAAATATTGGAACAGAGGTGATGAAACAATTGGTGAATTCTATGCCAAAACGACTGGAAGCAGTTATAAAACAAATAGGATTAGCAACTAAATATAAATTTTCGCAAATAACCAAACATTTTATAGTTTTTAATGAAGTGTGCCAATAATTTTGTTCAATGAAATGGAGTATTTAGTTTTTATTATTTTTTTTTTTAAATGCGTTTTATTTTCTCGAAGAAATTCTGTATTTTTTCTGCCCTCTTTGAGAATTCTGTCCTTTATGTGTTCTATTCTCGAATAAAATTCTGACCTGTAAATTAAATCGTGTTCTTTTCTCGAAAATGTTGACATCGAAAGTAGAAAAAAAATGCTGAATTTTTGCACTCTCAAGATCGACGGTTTTAAATTCTGCCCTTAAATGCTACCAACTGAATAAACAAAAAAGTGACATGTTCGGAAAATATTTAACGTTATCATTAACACTTCATTAAGATTTAAGCTTTTTTACGGATGATAAAATAAATATTATAAAAATGCTAATCTTTTCTTGACTAAGAACAGGTTAACATTTTCTTTAGTTCAGGTCAAAATGTAACTCACTCTCAGAGGGTAAAATTTTTTGCCGAAAAAAGCAAACGCCATAAGTTATTTTATCATAAAATGTAAAAGCGAAGCATGAATAAATTTTCACAGGCTATATCATTCGCGAAATTAACCACTCCTTGCGTTCGCTTCTTAGTGTGAAATGTGTCACTTACTTCTTTGTTTATGTACAGTGCATTTACACGTATAATATTGCTTTGGCTTACCTTAAAGAAGAGTTCAATGGACGAATGTTAAAACTTTGACATTTACGCTTGAGATACGCCAACATTGGGATCCACTCAAGTTGGAATAATGTTTACCACTTGTTAACCACTCCAAATGACATTTACCTAATAAGTCTTGCAGCATTTTTCATAAAGCATCATCCGAAATATTATTCGATAGTCATTATATCACAACTGGAAGTTGCAACGACTGACATAATGCGAAAGTTCAAAACTCAACAGTGCTTAGTTAAAGTTCCACCTTGTTAAGCAGATGTAGAATCTTAAATAAAGTCACTTTAAGTAATAGATATATAATGACTTAACGCTGTCTAAACATGCGATGCCATCATTTTTAATGTTGAAGTAACGAGGATGGCTGTTTTATGAGTAGCTAAAGCCTGCTATGAATATAATTGATTAAAGTGCCTACAAATAACTTAAAGACCATTCAATTTCAATTATATGTACATACTTATGTATATGTATCTATAGGTATAGAAACCGAAATGATGACGGGTTCAATCACCTGACGATAGCATAAATTTTCCACAATAAGTCATGATTATTTTGGAATCAATGCATTGAAACACTTCTCGGTAGCAAATTTTTGCAAATTTATCATCTAGTCTGTCTTCTTGTTATCTTCATGTTTCAGAACTCAGTCTATAGTATTCGCAAAGCAACGAAAAGTTTCTAGAAAGTTTCCACTCTACTCCCCCCTCTACCACACATTGAGTTATTTTAACAACAAATTTTCCTATAAGCGGCATAATGAACAATGAGAGAACTCGAATGAATATATCTTGGGATGAAGAAAAAAAGTCGATAATGTTCTGATGCTCATTTCGCAAGCATCCTAGTTTTTTTAATTAACTTTCAAAGCATAATATTTTGAGGTACTTACAAATTTAAATTGTGTATTCTGTAAGAATTCCAAAAGCTACGATCAAACCGAAATTATCCATTTCAGTGCAAATAGTCAAAGAAAGTGCCAAAAAATGCCTTGTCATGAAATATACTGCAAAACAAAACAAAATTTTGAAAAATGAGTGTATTAGAAAGGGTTTTCCATTAAGGACTTGCCACCTTTTTTTCAATAAAACGCGAACAAAGATATTTGAGATATTTCAAAAAATTTATTATCGGCTTGAAGCACAATCAAAACATTTATGAATGGAACTCGACTTCGTTCATATGGCCACCGCGGCCACGAATGCAGCGGTCGATTCGTTGGACCCAATTTTCGATGACTCGGCCACACATTTCGGCCAATGTCGTTCAATGTTGGCTCTGAGCTCTTCCAACGTCGTCTGTTTGTTGGCACAGACCAATGACTTGACATAGCCCCAAAGAAAATAGTCTAGAGGCGTTAAAGCGCACGAACGAGGCGGCCTGGCCGACTGGTCCATTTCTTAAGATAACACGCTCTTCAAACTTACTCTTCAATAAATCGATTGTAACGTATGCTGTGTTCACTCCTCCATTCGATACCAAACGAGGTTTCAGACAAGGTGATTCCTTATCGTGCGACTTTTTCAACCTAATGATGGAGAAGATCATCCGAGCTGCTGATTTGAGACGCAGTGGCACGATATTCTACAAAAGTATTATGCTTCTGGCGTATGCTGATGATATCGATATCATTGGCCATAATACGCGCGAAGTCAGCGCAGCATTCTCCAGGTTAGCGAAAGAGTCGAGTCGAATGGGTATTGTAGTGAACGCAGATAAGACGAAATACCTAGTGTCAACAAATAAACAGTCCCAGCGTCTTGGAAACCACGTCACTGTTGACAACATCTCCTTCGAGGTTGTTAAGAACTTCTTCTACCTGGGATCCAGCGTAAACTCTTTCAACGATGTCAGCATTGAGATAAAGCGAAGGATAACTCTTGCCAACAGGTGTTACTTTGGGCTGAGTAGGCAATTGAGAAGCAGAGCCCTCTCTCGACGAACAAAACTCACGCTCTACAAGTCACTAATCATGCCCGTCCTATTATATGCAGCACAAACCTGGACGTTGAGCAGTTCTGATGAAAAGACTCTGGGAGCCTTCGAGAGAAAGATCCTTCGTAAGATCTTCGGTCCAATCTGCGTCAATGGCGAGTACCGAATTCGATGGAACCACGAGCTGTATGAGCTGTACGCTGACATCGACATAGTTAAGCGTATTAAAATCGAGCGGCTCCGCTGGCTAGGTCATGTTGAGCGAATGGAAAACGACTCTCCAGCGAAAAAATTATTCGATTCGGTGCACGGTGGTGGTCAACGCAGAAGAGGACGCCCACATCTTCGTTGGAAGGATCAGGTGTTGGATAACCTGACTACACTTGGTGTTTCCAACTGGCGCCAGCAAGCGCAAAACAGAAATGGCTGGCGAAATTTCTTATACGAGGCCAAAACCGACCTTCGGTTGTAGGCACCAGATAAGTAAGTTAGTAAGTAAACGTATACTGTGTGACTTGTGGCACCGTCCTGTTGGAACCACATCTCGTCCAAGTGGTTCCAATTCGGGCCAAAAATAATCGGTAATCATGGCGCGATATCGATGGCAATTCACAGTAACGTTACGATCGTTATCGTTGACGAAAAAATATGATCCAATGAAGCCGCCGGCATGCAAACTGCACCAAACAGTTATTTTTTGTGGATGAAGTGGTGATTCATGAAGCACATGTGAATTTTCACCCGACCAATAACGCATATTTTGCTTATTGATGAACCCATTGAGCCATAAATGAGCTTCGTCACTGAAGATGATTTTGCGATGAAATTCATCATCTTGGCGCATCTTTTCCAGAGCCCAATCGGACAAAGTACGTCGCTTTAAATGGTCCATCGGCTTCAATTCTTGAGTTAGCTTGATCTTGTATGGGTGTAAACCAAGACGCAAAATTCGCCATAAAGTCGTCTGGGCGATGCCCAATTCTCGAGAACGCCGTGGACTGTTTTGTATCGTTTGCTACGGACGCCTGAACGGCACCGATATTTTCGACCAACCCGTGTCGTAGACTCAAATTTTTGCACTAACCTTGTTATTGTCAGTCTACTAGGGCGAGAATTACGACCGAAAATTGCAGTTAACGCTCTTAAAGTTGCGATCACCGACTCCGAATTTCGGTAGTAACTTTTCATAATTTGCAGACGTTGTTCGTTCGTGTACTTTGAAAACCCTGTATAATGTCATAATCTCCCTTACGTTTAAGAAATTAATTCAATTTTTGTTTATTTTTACAATTTTATTTCACCACTACTTCAAATCTTAAGGACAACATAAAATTGTTTTCCAGTTCTTTTTACTCTGGGACTATTCATTCCTTTGTGAGTTAAAGACCAGTTTGTGGCCAGTTGGCTAAAAATAATAATTTTGCATCAAAATGAAATATTTTATATATATCGATATGAAAAATACTGAGTAAAAATATCACTACACCATTTCGTGCGTTTTTAAAAAACGAACTTGAACTACACGTAAATTTTAAACTCTAACTGCACGTGAAGTTACAAAAAAACGTGATCACAGGTTTATTTCTTCTCGAACTCACCTTTTTAAGCTTTTACGTATTTTCGACATTTTAGCATCTGGGTTTATTCCCTTGGATTTTTACTGTGATTGGAAACATTTTTGAGCTAAGTTAAATCGGGAGCTCTAATATTCACCCATTCTACCTCACATATGTTCCTTAAGTTGTAATAATGAAATTTGTTAATTCTGTCTTGTATTGCTTATTACGAATCTTGAGTCCAAAATGGTCAAATGAATCAAATATTGTGAATTCAATACAGCTAAAATAGGAAGGAAATCTGTTAGAAAATCGTGTGCTTGAAAATGGTTCACCATGATTATTTTGCCCTCTTTTTTCCGATTCGAATCGAATTGAGATTTTTTATCATAGTTCCCAAAAAAAAGTTGGAGCCAGATGTCTAATTTTTTTAGCATTTTATATTGCCGATTATGCTCTAGATTCTTAATAAATAACCCCTCGAGTAATAAGTTCTGTACATTTATCAACATTATATCCATATTTGATCTTGTCCATATTGGATCAGCCAAATGTACAAAGATAACAGTTATCAAAGATAACAGTCTAGCCCATTATAGGCTGCGGAATCTAAATCAGTAGCACAAAAAAACCGCGCGTATTAAAACTCAGCCATATTCGATTTGTTATCTTGAATTTGAATATTTGTTGTAATTTCCATAGAATATCATCGATTTTCCAGTTCCGGTCAGTACCCTAATACCATAATAAATAATAAATAATAAATAACTGGCCATTCCAGCCCTTGAAAGGACTTTGACCTAGCTTCTTATGATCAATTGTGTTGTGCGTGTTTTTAAGTTTGTACACAATTGACCGAAAACAGGACCTACATGTTTAACGCCGACTCCGAACGGCGATGAACGGAATGTTCTTGTTCTCAAGAAGCTTTACATGGCATTTTGAATACTCTCTGAGTTTTGCCATCGTCTGCAGAGAGGTGGCGGTCGTACAGAAAAATTATTTTAATTCAAATAAATTTCTGTCGCTGCTGGGGTTCGAACCTGGGTCTTCAAGTTCCTTGATATAGCGGCCACGCACTTTAACCAACTACGCCACGACTCCACCTTAATACCAGGGTCAGATAAAAACCGCGTTTTCAATGTGTTTATGTTAATTGCTCTCAAATTAATGCTGTTGTAGAGACTACCTTCTGCAAGAAGGTAAAATTTTAAGAGAAGTTATCAAACTTTAAGCAAATTCTATGTAGAAAAATTTCCCGAGCTTATCGAGATAAGGTTTTATCATACATTTTTGAAAACAACTTTGCCCGATCTCAATCAATATATTTTTTTTCTGGACATTAAATTATGTCACAAAGGATTTTCTTTGTTATTGTATATCAAATATTGCACTTTTATCAATTATTTGTCGGCCACAAATAGTTAAAATGTTCAATCCCTATTCGGATTTGTAAGCCCAGAGATGCATTTCATCATCTCTAATTCGAAAATGATGCCTGTAGCGGTTTCATTCCGCCAACTCAACGTATTTTGGCTTTTTGTTGTTTTGAAATTCTTATGCATTTTTTTTTTTTTTTTTTTTTTTTTGTATTTTCATATTCTCGATAAGTTTCAGTTTGTTTTCTTTTTTTCTCATTTTTTGGCGAGCCTCAAAGTCAACCCAACTCTAGACCTTATATCCTGGCAACGCAGTTCTTTGTCTGTTTATTTTTCCGCGTGGCATCGCTTTAAAGTGTGGTCTTGCAATATTTAAACCTAGATGGATGACAATAAAACGTTTGCTTAGGAATACAATTTTTTATTATTATTTAATGTTTGCTTAAGTTGGCCATTGAAGTCGTTTTTGTTGCTGTTGTTATTATGAAAAAAAAGGTGCAGTAAGAGCGTATTTTTATGTCAGTATACTTAAAGCAGGAATACCTTGAGATCTTAATTTACATAAACTGCATAAAGTTACTCTTAGCAAAGATTTTTAATACAGTGTTGAACATATTTAATGGCACATGACGTTTTTACAAAAAGTCGCCTATATTAAGCTGACCAGATTTTTTTGGTATTCGAGGAGAACAATTTTTCGGTTTTAAAAACATTTCTTTGTAGGTTACAAAAAAGCTTTTTCTTCACAACATTATTAAAAGGAAACTACTGTCTATATTTTGTTTTTTATTTTATTGCACAACATTGTACCATGAGCACAAAACTGCTAATTAAAAAACAAAATGATCCATACAGTTTAAAAATACTCCATGGACACACCCATAGGATGAAACAAAATTTCTCTATTCTAGCCCTTATTTTTATCCATATCCTTTCCTTTAGACTTTAACTTACTTAATATCTTTATTTGTTGGTTTGACCTTATCTTACGCCTTGTCCTTATTCTTATCCAAATTCTTGTTTTCATCAATATCCAAATGTTTGTCTTTCTCCGAATCCAATTCTTAATCCTTGTCTCACTTCTCATCGCAGTCTGGATACTTGCCTGGATCCGTGTTCTAATGCTTCATCAAATCCTGATTCTCGTCTTTTTTTATCCTTATCCTTACAATTGCCTAATTTCTTATTTTAATCCATCTCCAAATTCTTGACGTAGTTCTTGTTCGAAATCATATCATAATTTTTGTTCCACTTGGTGTTGTCTTAATTCTTGTCCAATTCCTTGTTTAAACTCCTTGTCTGAATCCTAACTCGAATCCTAGATAAAATATTTCTTTCGTCCTTTTCCTAATCCTTCTCCAAATCCATTTTCAAACCCTTGGCCTAAACCTTACATTTTTCCAAGTCTTAATCGTTGTACATATTCTAAGCTTGATTTTTTTTCGATTTGGATCCTTGTTTGTCCTTTTTTAATTTTTATTTTTATTTTTTACCTTTGAATTTCCGTTCCCTAAAAGGCGTCTTGACGCCATAAAATTCTTTTTTATTTTCACCATGTGTATAAAATCCTCACCTAGCGACAATTGTGAGGAAGTTATAATTCCATGCAACGTTTTTTCATTGTTATTGCGTTTTATTTGTATTCAGCTGTTGCCATCGTAATGTCATAGCGTCAACATTTTTTTTTCTTATCTTGGCTATTAGGTCAAGAACCTAATTTGTGCTGTCCTAAACTAAAATTTGAGGTGCACCTTCACAGAGCGAGTACAACTTCCATGTAAAAAATTTGCGATTTCGTTGCATTAGCTGATACCTCAGCGACCTGATGACTAGGGTATGCAAAACAGGTTCGAATTATTCGGCGTTTCGGTTTTTTTTTTTTTTATTATTCGACCCGGTTTTTTAAAAATCGCAATTTTCGAATAACTCGTAAACCGGTTTTTTTGGCTCGATTTATTCGACTGCTCGAATAGTTAAGAAATATATAAATCCACAATTTAAAATTGTAAAATTCTTCAAACCACTTTTTTTATTACATTTGTGCGACCCTGTTTTTTTCTACTTACGATTTTACATTTCACTAACGTTTCTAACATTTCTTATCTCTGGCTTCTATTTCATTTTACTTTATTTGAGCTCGTTTAACCATATGCTTTGGCCATTTCTATTTGCTTTCTTTTGTTAAAACAGCATTTACAAGCGGCTGGCGTATTTAATGTAAGTTAAACATGATTTTAAGTTTATAATGCATTCTTTTTTAAAAAATATATTGAATTATTAACAGCTTGACATGAACTCCGAAGTCTGGAAGTATTTTAAAAGAGATAGGAAACAAGGCTCCTTGTACGTAATGCCCAAAAAATGTAAAAGCATTAAGTACAAATATAAAAATAATCATTAAAAGATATAAAACATGTGTTGAAAAGAATGAAAGAAAAACTCGAAACATACCGTACAATACCATACAACCGTTTTCGAATTCATTTATGAACCATTTCGGATAGAAACTTTAAATTTCGGCACTCATAAATTAACCTTTTTTGTATCATTCAGACTAAAATGTCTCTCAAAAATAAACCTTTCTTTTTCGGAAATGAGTTAAAAAAAAAATAAATTTTACTTTTTTGTTCGGAAATTATTTAAAAAAAGAACCATAGAAAAGTTATTTTTCGGCACTCGGAAATCAACCCTTTTTGAATTAATCGTCGGACTGAATTGCTTTTAGAAAACGAACCTTTTGAGAGTTGAGAAATGAGTTAAAAAATGAACATTTTTTAATTCTAAATTTTATTATTGCATAATATTATTTATTATTACATATCGATGATTAGAGCATGGAATTAGACAAAGATAAGGACACGGATTCAGATAAGCACACATACAAGGATTGGCAGAAGAACTCGGATAAGGATGAGGACAAAGACTTAGGCACGCTTAAAGCCGTATTTAGTGCAAGATTAAAATAAAGATCACTACAAGGATTGAAATAAGGAATGGAATGGATAAGGAAAGGGATTCGAACAAGGAATAGGTCAGGAATTTGGAATAGCGTTAAAACAACAATTTGGTCAAAGACTATCCTTTCTTAGGACAATTATAAGGACAAACATAAGAACAAAGTTATGGATGAGAACAAGTTTGGGAACAAAGAATACGCTCTCAAGTCAAAACCTAGGAGAGTATCCACGACACAGCCAACTCCTTTTTTTTAGAGGTGTAGAACTTTAAATTGCAAATAAAATACTGAGATAACATTATTTCAAACTGAAATTTAAGCAACCGGTTAACCGGTTATCCGGCTATCAGGACTATGTATTATGTTAAAAATAAAAAACACAAAAAACTACATTCAAATTAATCATACATGAGTAGAATAAAAATCTTACGTATCTTAAGCTAACTAAAAAAATTAAGACAAAAAATAAAAAAACGAGAACTCTCTGTAATAATTGAGAGAGTAACAAATACATACATTTTTTTAACTTTAAAAAATAAATATACCTCCTGTTTTGTTTTAGTGAACAATTTTACACATAGAAAATCTTCTAGAGTTTTGTTATGTAAAATATTTTTTATTCGAATTTAATGATTTCGATTTCGTTTTATTAAATATATTCATAGGAGGCACATTAAGGTGGGTCACCAAAACAAGCTTGCGGTGTCACCACCTCATTTTAAAGCTTACCTTGAGTGGATTTTAGTACCATACAAATTTATTTCTAGATGGTCTCTATTAACAGTCAAAATGGTATTTTTTGTAAAACTTTACAAGATTATAACCGATCTTAAAAAAATGGTATGTCGTTGGATAGGTCTCAACAAGAAGATTAAGAAGTTATTTAAGGTATAATATACATGTAAATTTTTCGAAAAAAAATTTTTTTTTGTTTAATGTGTTCTTTATAGTGTTAAGAAAATACATAAATCGATATTTAAAAAAAAAGTGGCGTCCGTGGCGTAGTTGGTTAAAGTGCGTGGCCGCTATGTCAAAGAATCTGTGGAGACCCAGGTTCGAACCCCAGCAGCGACAGAAAATTATTTGAATTAAAATAATTTTTCTGTACGGCCGCCACCTCTCTGCAGACAATGCCAAACCTCAGAGAGTATTCAAAATGCCATGTAAAGCTTCTTGAGAATAAGAACAAGCTAGGTCAAAGTTCTTTCAAGGGCTGAAATGACCAGTTATTTATTTTTTTTTATTTATTTAAAAAAAAACAGAAGTTATAACGGTTTTCGTGAACCAATTTCTAAGCTCCATACAAAGAAATAAAAAACTTTAAACGCGATTTCCTCGAAACTAGTTTTTTTAAAACGGTTCGATAGATAACTCGAAATCGACTGGTTCAATTTCAATGATTTTTTTTTTTGCATTTTGTTCGTTATTTTCTCCTTTAAGCATCCCTCTTAAATTCAAGTATCAATTTTTTTTTTGTTTTTTTTATATTGACAAAAAAGCGCGCGAAAATGTATCTATTTTTTTAACTTTTTACTTCAACTTCCGCCATAATTAAAAAAAAACCCCCGGAGGTCTTGCGTAGGGGGATGCTTAATATAAGGTCTATGCTTGAAAATGTCGTCTGATTTTTTTTGTTTCCGATACATGGGAAAGGCCATGTCCATCGAACCGTTTTGGATGTCTTTTTTTCAATGCCATTTTCAGCGCTCTCTATATAAAAGCCAGAACTGTATTTTAAAAAAAAAAAATATTTTTATAAAGTATTTGTTATGTACAATAACCTGTATAAATTTAAAAAAAAATAATAACTTCTTATATCTAAAAAAATTGTTTGAAAACAGCTCCTGTTTTTGGTTGTTACACGTATATTATACCTTAAAAAAAAATTTTTAAATAACTAATATCTTCTTTTTTTTATGCCACTAGGGTATGCAAAACCGGTTCGAATTATTCGGCATTTCCGTTTTTTTTTTATTATTCGACCCGGTTTTTTTAAAAATCGCAATTTTCGAATAACTCGTAAACCGGTTTTTTTGGCTCGAATTATTCGACTGCTCGAATAGTTAAGAAATGTATAAAACTTCAATTTTAAATTAAAAATTCTTCAAACCACTTCTTTTATTTTTTTTTTTCTACTTACGTTTTTACATTTCACTAACGTTTCTAACATTTCTTATCTCTGGCATCGATTTCATTTTGTTTTATTTGAGCTCGTTTAAACATATGCTTTGGTCATTTCTTTTTGCTTTCTTTTATTAAAACAGTATTTGCAAGCGGCTGGCGTATTTAATGCGAGTAAAACATGAGTTTTATTTAATAATGCATTATTTTTTAAAAAATATATTAAATTATCAACAACTTGACATTATCTCCGAAGTCTGGAAATATTTAAAAAAGGGAAATTCAACAAGGCTTCTTGCACAAAATGCCCAAAAAAATCTGAAAGCATTAAGAACAAATATAGGGACAATCATTTAAAGACATAAAACATGTGTTAACATGTGAAACATAATTCTACCCAGTGAATCAAAACTACCGTTTTCGAATTCATTAATGAACCATTTCGGGTAGAAACGTTCAATTTCGGCATTCATAAATGAACCTTTTCTGTATCATTCATTGGACTAAAATGCTTCTCAAAAAATTAACCTTTTTTTGTTCGGAAATGAGTTAAAAAAGAAACATAAATTGTACTTTTTTTGTTCGGAAATTACTTAAAAAAAAAAACCATAAAAAAATTATTTTTCGGTACTCAGGTAAACACTCTTTTTGAATCAATCTCCAAATTGAATTGCCTTTAAAAAACGAAATTGTTCGGAAATGAGTTAAAAATTAACCTTTTTGAATTATAAATTTTATTATTGCATAATATTATTTGTTATTACAAATCGATGATTTGTATAAAAAGAAATTATTATGATTGAACTCATTTAAGAATGAAAAAAAAACATCGCGGCGGCCTCGGTAGTCGAGTTGGTAGCGTGCTCGACTGCCACCCGAGAGTTCACGGGTTCGATTCCCGGCCAGGCCATGGTCCTTCGCTTTAAAAACCTTTTCTAAATTTTCTATCCTCATTTCTAATCAACTGAAATTAAAAATTCATCAATATTTACTACTTGAAGTTTTAGTTGATGGTAGAGAAGTTTGTGGATGAGATTGCCTTATAACTTGAATTGACTGAGGTAAAGGCATAACACTTGCCTCTGATTCAAATTCACATGTTTCTTTGGCTTTCCACCACGCTTAGAACATCCTACACGTGCTTCACTTGATTGCCCTTTCCTTCCCACTAATCTATCACCCCATTTTCGAACCAAGGCAGACTTACCTGAATAGGCATTCCACCTGAAATCCTTGGTTCAAAGCTAAAAAAAAAAAAAAAAAAAAAATGGTTCATTTATGAGGCATTCTTAACTACTAAAATAATTATTCTTCTTCGACTCTACACACAAAGAAGAAAACCTTTATTGCCAGTTTGTCGTGCTTGGGATCGTTATTTGCAAACGTTTCAACAGTTGTCATAATAATAGTCAGTGGCGAGAAACGCGCCATTCAGTTGCAGGTAATTAATTTCGTTTGTCATATACGCGAATGTTTTTTAAATTGCAGCAATTGAAAAATTGTTTTTCCCAACTAAAAACTTTCTTCGTTTTTCCCTTCGTTGTATACACATATCGCTTATAATTCCGAATTACTTTATGGACAAACTGTTCTATATAAGCAAATTACGAATTTGCTTAATACGCGGACGGATATAGCAACAGAGGTGCTATGAGTACATTCCATAAAAAGAAGGACGGACATAGGGGGAAAGACAATTAATATAATATACTCGGATAATAGTGACCAAAATAGCTTGCGGTAAATATATATCCAACTGAATATTCGTTTGTGACAAATACAACTCCCAAACGAAGTGTGTAGTTGGCTAATTTTTCAGTTCTGGTGAACGAAAAATTTCTATGCGTTTACATATGCTTTTTATGAATTTCGAAAAAAAGTACAGTTTTTATTTATGGGAACAGTTTTCACGAATTTTATCTTCTATAGCATGCACTTTTAAGCAACAAAATAATAAATAAAAAATTTAAAAAAACAAAACTCTTCCCAAAAACGTTCGCAAACTTATTTTATTAAAAAATAGTTGTTATTTTTGTTAAATAGAAACTACAAAGATATATGAAGGTAAATAAAGTCAAAAACTTGTTTAATTAGAAAAAACCGGTTTATTCGGTTTATATCTAGTCGAATAATTCGAAAACCGGTTTTGTAAAAATTTTACTATTCGAAACCGGTTTTTTTTATAATGTCGAATAGTTGCATACCATATATGCCGCACTGTATGTCACACAAAACTTTGAGCGATTTGTTCGTGTCGTGAGCCAATCTGCAGTGGTGGTTTCGAATGAACAACGTTTAGGACACATTTCCGCTAAACTCCATAGTGCGAATGCTACAATCAAGTTCAATCTCGCCAAAATTTAACTTAATTCCCTTCATTACACTGAGTGAAAATAACCACTATAGATTTCGATGCGTTTCTTTTTTATTATAACTAAGTTGATAACTATAAAAAAAGATACAGTAGTTTCGACTATGTCGTAACACAAGACGTAGAATTATTCAATTCACTTTTGATGACATCTTTTTTAAAAAATATTTAGCAAAATATTTATTCCATACTCCTGAGCATATGACCTTTAAAAGAGTGCCGGAGAGGGTTAATATGTATGACCGACCCCCATTACTTTTGCAAAGGGAACATTTTTGCCTTTGACACCTATTTTCTCCGACCACTCCTTAGGGGGGCTCCCATACAAATTTTATGGTTTTTGTATATTTATTCATACACCTGGACATATGACCTTTAAGAGAGTGCCGGAGAGGGTTAATATGTATGACCGACCCCCATTACTTTTGCAAAAGGAACTTTTTGCCTTTGACACCTATTCCCTCCGACCACTCCTTAGGGGGGTTTTGTCGATAAAACCAGAAACTGTCGATAAATAGGTAGCAAGTTTAAGCAAACAAAAACATCAAATGTTGGCTTTATATTTCATGTAATTGTGTAAAATTTATATAAGTTAGAGGGTTTTAACATGAATTTTTGTCGCATTGAGGATCAAGCAGACCAACAAGTGCTAACATCAACATTGTACGATCAGTACTTTAGGCCCACCAAAGGCTCAAAAAGTGATATAAATACCGACACCTGATCAGTATCAACCACCCTACTTACCTCCGAGAATGACGTATTCTACGTCAAAAGCAGTTTCTCATGCAGAGCGTGATGACAAAGTAATGGTTTTTCAAACTTTGTTAATGTTAGTTAAGATTTATAGCATATTGATATCAAGATTTCTGATGTTTTTAAATAAAATTTTCAAACAGTGTTTGTCAAGTGTAGTTAATGAACGAAATTAAAAAATTTCTTTGAAAAGTTTATTGATTTTTTATAAACTTTTATTTTTTGTTTTTGAAAAAAGTAAAGTTCTGAGGGTCCCAGTGAAAAAAAATCTAAAAATTTAAATATCTAGTCAAAGATGTCTTCGTAGGTAAATGAAACATGGACTGAAAATAACTGTTCTTTTACTATTTTTAAATGAAAAAGACATAACGAGAAGTTGCCGGTGGACCTTTTTAAATATTACTATTAAATATAACTGTTACTATTAAAGTTAAAATTATCTGTAATTTTGTTTTTTTAAATTATCTGTTAAAAACACGGTTACGTATGACTTATTATTCTATCTAAGAGTTGTAATAGAAGCCTGCCATTTTTTATTTTCTTTTTTTTTATTTCGTTTTTTTTTTTTTTTTTGGGTAAAAACCAATTAACAATTACAATAATTAACCAAAAATTAACGATAAAATAATCAACAATACACAATTAAGAATAAATTTCAGCCCCGTGGTTGCCTGTGGACAACTTCTGACTTTGTGAATCTGTTTCTAGTTGGGGACTACCTGATTTTTAACAGTAAATAAGGACAACAGAATAGGTTAGGTTAGGTTAGGTTGACGTGGCTGTCTCCTATGAGACACACTTAGGCCAGTTTGGCCCGTTGTGATACCAGGGGTTAATTATTTCCACTCTATCTGAACCAGTTGGAGCTATTTATGAAGCTTTGTATTCGGTAGACCGAAGTTTTTGAGAGTTCGTCTAGGTCACTGTAGAACCAGTTACCTAGGAAGAGATGGCGCTTTCTGGCCAGCGCTGGGCATGTGCAGAGAAGGTGTGTTGTGGATTCAACCTCCTCCTCATTTCTGCAGTTTCTGCAGAACCAGTTACCTAGGAAGAGATGGCGCTTTCTGGCCAGCGCTGGGCATGTGCAGAGAAGGTGTGTTGTGGATTCAACCTCCTCCTCATTTCTGCAGTTTCTGCAGAACCAGTTACCTAGGAAGAGATGGCGCTTTCTGGCCAGCGCTGGGCATGTGCAGAGAAGGTGTGTTGTGGATTCAACCTCCTCCTCATCTCTGCAGTTTCTGCAGAAGTCGTTATGGGGAATATTCAGTCTTCGGGCATGGTTTCCAATCAGTTCTAGTTGGGGACTACCTGATTTTTAACAGTAAATAAGGACAACAGAATAGGTTAGGTTAGGTTAGGTTGACGTGGCTGTCTCCTATGAGACACACTTAGGCCAGTTTGGCCCGTTGTGATACCAGGGGTTAATTATTTCCACTCTATCTGAACCAGTTGGAGCTATTTATGAAGCTTTGTATTCGGTAGACCGAAGTTTTTGAGAGTTCGTCTAGGTCACTGTAGAACCAGTTACCTAGGAAGAGATGGAGCTTTCTGGCCAGCGCTGGGCATGTGCAGAGAAGGTGTGTTGTGGATTCAACCTCCTCCTCATCTCTGCAGTTTCTGCAGAACCAGTTACCTAGGAAGAGATGGCGCTTTCTGGCCAGCGCTGGGCATGTGCAGAGAAGGTGTGTTGTGGATTCAACCTCCTCCTCATCTCTGCAGTTTCTGCAGAAGTCGTTATGGGGAATATTCAGTCTTCGGGCATGGTTTCCAATCAGGCAGTGTCCTGTTAGAACGCCTATTACGATATTTATTTGGTCCCTTCTAAGGGATATTAGTTCTTTTGAGCGTCTTAAGTTCAGTGTTGGCCAAACTTGATGCGTTATACTGCATATACTACCCGTTGACCACCTGATGTTGGTGTTTTCAAGGGATAGCTCATTTATCAGTAGCTTACATGTTGCGAGAGGTATTCCAATTTGTTCCTTATCTGTCGATAGGGGTTTGATGGTACCATTTCTAGCGAGTTCGTCTGCTTTGCAGTTACCTTGGAAGTCTCTATGTCCGGGGATCCAGCATAGGAATATATTGAGCTGCTCATTTAGAGATCTGCGGCAACTTAGGACTGTTTTTGATGTTATTTCAACAGATTCCAGGGCTTTCAAAGCGGCTTGACTATCAGATAGAATGCAAATATCTTTTGCTAATATTTTGTTCATCTGAAGCCAAGTAATGGCTTCATGTATGGCAGTGACTTCCGCTTGGAAGACACTGCAGTGGTCGGGGAGCCTAAAGGCATGGTTAATGTTTAGGGATTCAGAGTAGACTCCTCCCCCTACTTTACCATCTAGTTTTGATCCATCAGTGTAGATTCTAGTGGCATTGTTTGGTGGAGGGCTTCCAATCTCCCATTCGTATCTGGAGGGGATTGATACATCAAACTTTTTGTGGAATAAAAGTTTATGAGTGATATAGTCTATGTTCTTGGGTATTTGAGGAGTGAGTTTCCTGGTGTCAGAGTGTCCTATTGTGCCCTCTTTCCATTGGAAAGTGGCTTCTAAACGGATTGCTGTGTTTGCAGCTATTCGTTTTGTAGTGGAGTTAGATGGAGCATAGTATCGAGTGCGCCAGTAGGAGTGGTTCTTAGCGCTCCACTGATGCACAGCTCTGCTGACCGTTGAACTTTGCGAAGTATATTGAGGTGTGTTTGTTTGTTTAGTGCTGGCCACCAGACTATATCACCATATAACAATATTGGCCTAATAACAGCTGTATAAAGCCAGTGAGTTACCCTAGGTTGTAATCCCCATTTGCTACCCACTGCTTTCTTACATGTGTATAGGGCTATATTGGCTTTTTTGGCTCTCTCGAGCAGGTTGGGTTTCCAATTTAGTTTCCTATCTAAAATGAGACCCAGGTATTTTGCTTGTTCTGAGAAGTTTAGTCTTGTATTTCCCAGTTTTAGATGACTGATAGTGAGCAAGTTGTGTTGTCTGGTAAAGATCACTAACTCGGTTTTATCAAGGTTAACGCTAAGTCCACAGCCAGTAACCCAGTTTGCGAGAGTGTTAAGACAATTTTGCATAATATCTCGGAGGGTGGACACATATTTACCTGAGGTGACGATAGCAACATCGTCGGCGCAGGCTATCACCCTGCACCCCTCTCGTTCTAGTTTATCCAGTAGTTCATTTACCACTAGGTTCCAGAGTAGAGGCGAGAGAACTCCTCCCTAATGTGTTCCCCTTGGTACAGATCTTAGCGTGGATGCTGCTCCGAGACTCGCGCTTATAATCCTGCCGGAGAACAGAATAAGAGGAGAAAATAAAAAATGCAACTCCAAAAAAACATTCAAATTTTACATTTTTAAATATTTCCAAGAATTTTTAAAATCTTAAAGTTATTAAATGAAATAATCCAAATGTAAGAGATCTTATTTACATTTTTTGTTAGAGCACCAGAATTTTTAAATGTATGTAAAAATGTTTGTACTATCTATTAGGAATGCAATACGACTTTCAAACTTCGTACTCAACTTATTTAGGTCAAACAATTATTCTCGAATGTTTGGCACCAACAGGTCTTATTTGGGGTTGAAAGGGCTAATAAAAAACAACGATATTAATCATTTCATCATGTCGACACACTGAAAGAAAGGAGAATAGTTCAGTTTAATGACGAGCTCCTAAATAGCTTTAAAATACTTGTGTTTTTATCATATCAGTTGTCATCTCTTCTCATCTCCAATAATAATTTCCTAAAATAAAAAGTAAGTACAGTAAAAACAACTTTTTATTTAAAAAACCTAGTTTATTTAATTTATTATTTTAGTCAGTCGAAAAAAATCTTCAATAACACATTTATTATAAAACTTAGAGTTTGAATTGTATAAAAATAAACTTACAATATCAGCAAAACAACTTAAATCTATTGTCATTCACGTAAATGCTACACAATGGGATTAAAAAACATTATTTGTAAAACATATTAAATGCTCTTATCTTATGGTGGGCTGTGAACACACCCACATACTCTATAAATCATTTAATGATTAATTTTAATCCGTCTATTTAGACGTTTTTATAAAAGTACAAAAATTAGCTTGTTTTCTAAATATACTTCATAGTATATAAATATCTTTTTATAAACGCGTTATTGTTAAATCTTTATTTTGATGATGCAAAAATTATTATGATCGCTAGCGTTATTTTATCAGTTTACTTTTACGTATTCGTTATTTTAAAAATATACGCCCATATTTTTATGATGAGCTTTGGTATTGCAGTCGGTGTCGTCAGATTCGCTGTTGGTCGATCCGAAAATTGTTTTTTTATTCGACGATATTCTTGTAATAAAGTGGCTTCTTTTGATTCTCTTTGATGACATAAAATCCCTTTGGCTTTCCATTGCCTGGAAAATATTTATTGAAGCTATTTTTATTGACCGCATGCGTTGGTGCATAGTAAGAAGGCGATTTGCGCTTTAATGACTTTTTCAAACCCATCATGCCTGATTTGCCGAAGGATTTTTCGATGGTCTCGTTCTCCCATGGCTTCGTCCATGTTGGTATATCTTTAATGTCAATTAATTGATCTTTTATTGCGGTGGGTACATTTGGAAAACGAACTTTGTCGTCAAGTATTTTTTTTATAGCTGGCAAATTCCAATGGTAAATGCGTCCTGGCTTGCCATTCGAGTTGAATGGAAAAGAGACCTTGAAATAATTGAAAAAGAAAATAAAAGTGTTGTTATTTTTTGTATGATTGTGTGTTAAATTAATGTCATAACTGAGGAATTTAATGGAGGTAGCTATTGCAGTTTTATGGTTTCACTGCAGACGGTAAATCAAGAGGCATTTATATAGTTCGTTAATCCGACAAACAAACCACTTGTTTATTTTACGTAAAGTGTTCTAGGAGTATGTCAATAAAGTCTTTATGGAGTGATTATAATTTTTTTATTATCTAGGATGTGTTTTTGTAGCAGTTGTTTCTCTTTTTGTCATATTTCATAAAATATAATGCAATTTTTCGATAATTTAAGAGATAAAACCTTAAGATATATGATCTAACATAAATTTCGAATGCTGAACAAGATGTCATACTTAGATTTTTGCTAACACGTTTGAATTTGAGGTTTGACAACTTTTTTTTTCATTTTTTTTATTTTTGTTTCTGAAAGTACAACATCTGAAGAATATTGTATTAAATTTTTAGGTTAATCGGAGCAAAACTAACGAAGTTACAGTAGCTTGAATGACCGTACCTCTAACTTAGTTAGTCAGTGTACAAAACTTTACATCGATTTTTCCAAACATATAATTTTTAAAGACGGTGACCAGCCTACAAAAAAAACAGAAAAATTTTTTAATTTCTAACAATCTTACAATAACAAATAGGTCGATTTTTTCGTCAAAAATCGCAATTTTGGCTTCAAAATAATGCAAAAAAATGAAAAATTTAAAACTTAAAAAAAGCTCGACGTGGCTGGAGAGATAAAGTAATAAACTAAAGAAAGCATTTTGATTTTTTGGTTTCAGATGATCCAGTGGTGCTGTAGGCTGGTCATCGCACAAAAACTTTTTTTCGAGGCGCCTACGGAGATCCACAATAAATCCGTTATTTCTCTCTATTTTTTAACAAAAATGTTTGTAAATATAAATATTCTTCAAATGTTGTACTTTTATATAATAATATGTAAAATAAACCTACGGTTATAGTTTTTTCTAAAAAAATTCACGAAAAGAGGTCTTTTTTAGACAAAAAAAAAACCTTACCCTCCCCTTAATGAAGGACTAAATGTATTCAAAATTATGTAATTTTAACAAATTAAGATTAATTTTGTGCACGTAGTACATACATATTACAATTGTGATTTTTCAGAACTAAGTCTGATGTTCTACATTGTTCAAATTGAGATGTATTTTTTGTCATAAGAAAATACAAATGTCCTCATTAATATTCATATTTCTTTATATCTGAAATATTTTCGTTATGAATATTTCAAAACTGATGTTTTTTGGAACAGTCATATATTATTTGCTATAGAGGTGGTTGTAAACTTCAGTTTTACTACTGAAGGTCTTGTGTGTGCAAAATGGGTTGCAAAATATCTCACATCTATCAACAACAAAATGGAATCTATAGTATTTTCCAATGTTAAAAAAAGAAATAATCCAAGCCTAATTTTAACTATACTATGAAATTTAAGCCAAGTTTCCTTTTAATAGCTAACTACTAAGGGCAATTTTATTATAATTGTATCATATGAAATGTTCTTGTTGTACCATATCTTCAAATGCAGGCCATTCCATGTCAACCGGAGCAAGTATTAATCTTTTATTTATAAGTAATGCCATTTTGAAAAATTTTTAATTTATGGAAAACTCTACTTTTTTCATTCATTTTACTAAATTGAATAAAAACTTTTTAACAAAACAAACAAACCGACTTCAACATCACTACAAATTAAAAAATAATTTTAAATAACTTTTCTCATTAATTTCTTGGTTAAATTTTAAAAGTTATTTATACTTATGTATTATAATATTGGAAATCTTATCATTTTCATTTTTTCTTTTTTGTTTTATTATCATCAATTTATTAATTGCTTTATGAACATAGTCGGCGCTAATCTTACTAAGTCGAAATCTTTTTATTTTAATTTTTTCTAATTTGTTTTATTATCATAAAAATATTACTAACTTTATGAATATAAAAGCTTTTTAGCAATTTTTTTTTCTTTCAGTTGGCAATTGTTGAGTACGCTGAATGTAGCCAATGTGTTCCATGCATTATTTGTACAGCTGTTACACACTATGTCATATTCAATATGAGCTTTACAAGCTCACCCAAACCAGTATAGTGAGAATGTTTATGTGTACAAAGCTTTTAAAATTACTACAGTGTCACCAAGGCAGCATAGCATCAAATAAAAAAGTTTAAAATAGTGCAGTGATGGTAAAAGATCATGATTGTGTGTCAAAGATTAGCGCCGACTTCAAAACTTTTATGTTCATAAAGCAATTAATATATTGATGATAATAAAACAAATTAGAAAAAATGGAAATTATAAAAAAAAAAATAAATAACTGGCCATTTCAGCCCTTGAAAGGACTTTGACCTAGTTTCTTATGATCAATTGTGTTGTGCGTGTTATTAAGTTTGTACACAATTAACCGAGAACCGGACCTACATGCTTAACGCCGACTCCGAACGGCGATGGAGAGTATGTTCTTGTTCTCAAGAAGCTTTACATGGCATTTTGATTACTCTCTGAGGTTTGCCATTGTCTGCAGAGAGGTGGCGTCCGTACAGAAAAATCATTTTTATTCAAATAATTTTCTGTCGCTGCTGGGGTTTGAACCCCACTTTAACCAACTACGCCAAGGACGCCACAATGATAACATTTCTAATATTATAATACATATAAATAACTTAAATTTTACCAAGAAATTAATGGGAAAAGTTATTTAAAATTATTATTATTATTATTATTATTATTATTATTATTATTATTAGTTATTTAAAATTATTTTTTACTTTGTAGTGATTTTGAAGTCGGTTTTTTTTTTTTGTTAAAAAGTTTTTATTTCTTCCTTTTTAGAGAATATGAAAAATTTTATGTAATAGTATTCTTGAGGAAAATTTCAAACATGAAAGTTTGTTCTTAAAAAATTTGTTTTATTAATTGAAGCATAATCGCGAATAACGTTGTAAACGACATTTTTTTTTAAAAGTGTTTTTTTCGCGGATACCAGTTAGAATTACTCTCTTATACTATATATAAAAACAGAAGTGAGTAAAAAAAAGATACAGTAGTTCCGACTATATCGTAACACAAGACGTAGAATTATTCAATTCGCTTTTGATGACATCTTTTTTAAAAAATATTTAGCAAAATATTTATTCCATACACCTGAGCATATGACCTTTAAAAGAGTGCCGGAGAGGGTTTATATGTATCACCGACCCCTATTACTTTTGCAAAAGGAACTTTTTGCCTTTGACACCTATTCCCTCCGACCACTCCTTAGGGGGGCTCCCATACAAACTTTATGGTTTTTGTATATTTATGCCATACACCTGAGCATATGACCTTCAAGGGAGTGCCGGAGAGGGTTAATATGTATCACCGACCCCCATTACTTTTGTAAAAAGAAGCATTTTTTCCTTTGACACCTATTCCCTCCGACCACTCCTTAGGGGGGCTCCCATACAAATTTTATGGTTTTGTCGATAAAACCGGAAACTGTCGATAAATAGGTAGCAAGTTTAAGCAAACAAAAACTTCAAATGTTGGCTTTATATTTCATGTAATTGTGTAAAATTTATATAAGTTAGAGAGTTCTTACATGCATTTTTATCGCATTGAGGATCAAGCAGACCAACAAGTGCTAACGTCAACATTGTACGATCAGTACTTTAGGCCCACCAAAGGCTCAAAAAGTGATATAAATATCGACACCTGATCAGTATCAACCACCCTACTTACCTCCGAGAATGACGTATTCTACGTCAAAAAATGCAGGTTGGGACATTTTTAACGCATTTTTAAATGCCACTCAGTGGAATAACGTTGCACGTGCTTGTAAAATGAATAAAAGCGAACAATCGAACTTGATGCGCAAGTGCTATCGATGCTCAAAACGTTAAATAAATTTCGAAAATTGGAAAAATTTTAACTATAAAAGACTAAGAGATAGTGGTCAGTATCATATTTCGAGAAATGGAGAGACCATAGAAAATACAAATTCTCCTGTGAATGTAATTTGGAAGAACGTTGTAAGTGCAGTTAGCTGTAAGTGCAGTCGTTTTTAGTAGTGGAAAAACGTTTTAAGCACCATAAGTTATATGTTATGTTCAGTGGAAAAACGTTTCATCATCCATTCAATTTTTGGATATAAAACGTTATTCCACTGTAAAAACTTTTAAACGGTATATTTAGATGTAATTAAATATTTTATTTATTTTTTTTTTATATTTTATGTATGGTAAGATTTTATTAAATCAGAGTGTTTAACAAAAAAACCAAAAATAAACGCCTACAATGTTTAAAACGTTTTTAATCTTTAGTCAAAAATTACAATTTTGTCGTTTACAACGTTATTCGCGATTATGCTTCAATTCTGAAAGTTTGTTGGGTATTTTCCATTTCTTTCTCTTAACAATTTTTATTAAAATGCCACGCCCTTTTTCTAATCCCGTTCACTTTATTGATCGTACTTTGTAATGATTTTACCTAGCCCTGTGCCAAATTTCAGTTTCTAAGTATCAATATTAACCGATATATACTACTTTCCTTAAAGTGTCACACCCTATGTACAATCCCGCCCACTTTTGTAATGATTCTATCTACCCACTAACGCCCACTTTCTTGACCATCATTTTTAATAACTCTGCCTTTCCATGTACTAAATTTCAGTACCCTAGTGTCAACATTATTTGATTATTTGACAGTGTGTTTCTAATATTGCCACACCCCTTTGTCAAATCTGGCCCACTTTATTGGCCGTAATTTGTAATAACTGTGCCTACCCCTGTATTTTTACTGTAAATTTCAGTACCCTAGTGTCAATATTAACTGAAATACAGTGTTTTTCTAATAGTGACACGCCCCTTTGTCGAATATCGCCCACTTTCGCCGACAAAAAATTAGGAAAATCGGGCAAGTGCTTTAGGTGTTATCGTTATACATACATTTAAAAAAAAAAACGGACAAACCAACGAACTTGAGAACCACCTCCTTTTTGAAGTCGGTTAAAAAGTGAAGTTGAATCAGGTTTATGAAAAAAAATTCTACGATTAATTTATGATCAACTCGTGTTTATTAATTTGTAATAGGGCCCGTCAGCTATAATTCGTATTATTGAGGGTCAACTTTATAAATTTCTTCTTCCTGTTCTTTTTTAAGTTTATGCTCCTATTGAGAGTAATGGGAAACACTAAGCTCCACCATCACAGTTCAACATTCGTCAACACATCCTACCTTGGCCAACATTATCAACTTATAAATGTCACCTATACAACTCTTCCATAGAGGCAAAAACTTATATAAGCGAACTATGTATTTCAGATCGTTTAACAACTAACTGTCCAACAACTAACTGTCCATTGAAACAAACTTTTCTTAAGTGGACACATGAAACAAGTTTATAAATGTACCCGTAACATTTTATCCTACTAATCGTATCTGATCGTCTGTCGAACTAGAAGATAGAATCCAATGCAAGTACAAATTAATTGGCGCCTAGTAATTTTCTCATTACCAGCTGATCTTCAACCGGACCATCATTTATCCTACAGTTGTTGTTCTGCGCTGCATCTCATTCCATAAATATTCACATGGAACAACATTAACAGGTATTCGTTTAAAACCTTTTAAGAATTACTTTTTTAATAGCGTGCATGCACTAAGATGAGCATCACAAGAATATTAATTCCACAAATAAATCTGTGTGGAGAGGTGTAAAAAAATACCGTCTCATAGTTGCGACAACATTTTTCATAAAATCTTTCGACACGACCGCGACACTCGTCGCATTAATTCCAGTCAAACTCTATGTACTTGAATTCCCCAAGAACAGATAAACAAAACGAGATGAAAAGAAGAAGATGAAAAAATGGCAATATTGTGTGCGCAGAATCTACCGTGTAACGAAGCGGGATAGTATCTCTGCCGCTTTTGGTTATTTGGGTGAATATAACTGAATTCTAAGCTGTGAATTCTGAGATTCCTTGGATATGGTTTGGTTCGTCGGTATGCTGGTTTGGGTTCTCTGTTTGGAGACTGGCGGTGAGACGAGTGAGGCGGTTGTTTCTGGTTTGCAATTTGTTTGCGCATGCGATGCTTATCTGAAATCTTGATGCACTGACACTGTCTCAGCCTTGTTTCAGCCTCATCCGATTGCTAGTCAGTCAGTCACCGAAGTGTTGTCTGGTTGTTTAGTAGTTGTTTTTGTTGTTACTGTTGGGTCTTATATTCTGTAAGCTTTATATACTTTTGTTTTTTTTTTTTTGTTTCAAGGAAAAATGTTTGTATTGAAATCTCGTTTACCTTCTTCCCGTTAGAGTTATTTTCCAGTGAGTTCTTAGGACTTGATGCGCCATCATGCGGTACAGCTTTTGGGCTTGTGTAGTAATAAAGATTTGGTGGCAATTTTATGATAAACATGTGTGAATCATCGGGTGAAGCATGTCTTCGTGACTCAACGGCCAGGCGTTTCCGGTTATGACTGTTGGGCGCTCTAACCTTGGTCAAGCCTAATTTGCTGGAAGGAAAAAAAAATTAATACATTATTAATTTCAATTTCAATTTCAGTTTCAATTTATTAAGCAAAAAAAACTTAATTTTTTAACATAAAAAAATTAATACATTTTTATTAAAATATACAAAACATTATTAACATTGTTTAGTTCTGATGATGTTAAACGAGAATCATGAATATTCAGCAGCAAAATATAAAGCAAAAAAAAAAGATTACCTGATATGCAGACAAGGGCTTGTGTAAAAATCGATTGCTTCGTCCTCGTGCTGATGAATGGGTCATAAACTATGTTTTAATTATACAACATGACAGTATTTAAAACGTAGTTTTTATAGGAAGCTTTGTGTGAAGAGATTAAAAAATGGATTTTTTTTATCGGATGCGCAAGACATTTTTTTTTACTTAACGCTCCGAAGCGCCATGGAGCATAACAAGAAATGTTTATAAATACAACAAAAACGTCGTAAACGTAGAGATTTTTCAGCACGATTACGCATCGTCAATTATATTTAATCTTTATAAGGAATCATATAAATATAAGGGATCACTAAAACACTCAGTAAAACAGACTGTGAATAACGTATCGATTTCCTCAATTTTAAGAAATATCACAATTAGAACTTGAGGGCTATACCAAAACTGGGATTGAGATATAGTGATTGTATTTCACGGAAGAACATTATGCCGAATTCTTGACCATTAGTATAAGTTTTATAGTCAGTTTAGTGTGAAATTCAAAATGGCGAATCCATAATGGCGTCTATAATTTTGAAAAGTCGTCGTACTTACGTAAAACTTAGAAAAGGATATTTTTTTTACGTATAACAGTCGTGTTCGAAATAATTAGAGCAATTAAAATGAAAATTAAACTTGTCATATAATTTTTTTATCTTTTTAAATGCAATACGACACTAGTTGCGGATATAAGAAATAAAAAAAAAAAATAAATAACTGGCCATTTCAGCCCTTGAAAGGACTTTGACCTAGCTTCTTATGATCAATTGTGTTGTGCGTGTTATTAAGTTTGTACACAATTGACCGAGAACCGGACCTACATCCTTAACGCCGACTCCGAACGGCGCTGAACGGAATGTTCTCGTTCTCAAGAAGCTTTACATGGCATTTTGATTACTCTCTGAGGTTTGCCATTGTCTGCAGAGGGGTGGCGGCCGTACAGAAAAATTATTTTAGTTCAAAAAATGTTCTGTCGCTGCTGGGATTCGAACCTGGGTCTCCAAGTTCGTTGACATAGCGGCCACGCACTTTAACCAACTACGCCACGGACGCCACCAGTTGCGGATATAAGAGCCTGTAATCTCTTCCCATAGCCAAAGAACTGTAAAAACGGGTGGGCCATTAGTTAGATTAAGAGCTATGGGGCCCACTAAAAGACTTTATTTCTGGCATATAATTCCAATAAAGCGGTTAAAGTTACGCATGCGAACACGGAGAACTCATTCGAGTAGAAATTATGAGGAATATTTTGTATGAATACAGCGAACTTGTATATCCTCTTATAATTGGTATTTTTGACAGCTTAAGATGGATTGATCTTATAAAATGCATTATTTTTAAGAAGTAAGAGGTTTTACGGAAATATAGGGTGTTTATTTAGCTGCATAAGAAGTTTCGATGGTTGTTGTCAATGGTTTGACAATTGAGAATGTCAAACTGTGTTGACATTTCTGTTCAGAAAGGTTTGGCAATTCATCATGAATCGTTTAACTCCAAAACAACGCTTCCAAATTGTGGAAATTTACTTTGCAACAATATATCTGTTCGCAAAGTTCATAGAGAACTTCGTCCATTTTACGGTCAACATAATCGGCCTAGTGAGCAAGTAATTCGTGCAGTTATTGATCGTTTTCGCACTTATTTTACTCTTCTCGATTCAGAACCATAACAAATCACCATTACATCCATTAAAATTGACTGTTTGGTGTGGTTTACATGCTGGCGACATCATCGATCCTTATTTCTTTCGAAATGAGGAAGGAGCTGCCGTTATGGCGAATGGCTAGCGCTATCGAGCCATTCTGACTGATTTTTTGTTTCCACAAATTAATCAGCTAAATATCGACGACATTTCGTTCCAACAAGATGGCGCAACTTGCCATACAGTGCGCTTAGCCATCAATTTATTGCAAAGTCAATTTGGTGACAATTTTATTTACAGAAGTGGTCCTGTTAATTGGTCCCTCGTTCGTGCGACTTAACGCCTCTCGATTACAGGACTATGTTAAGTCATTGGTTTATGCCGACAAACCAGCAACTCTTGAAGCATTGGAAGCCAATATTGACGCCATACGGCCCGATTTATTGGAAAAATTAGTGGAAAATTGAACTGATCGAATGGGTTGTAACTCGTAGCCACGGCGGACATAAAATTATCTACCAGATTATAATTAAAAATTCATTCCAACAATATGTCTGTCTTGTATTACTATTTAAAGTTCTCAAGCTCTAAAAAAAACACCCTTTACACGTCCGCTATATTCCTTAAAAATATACCGCGTCTATTAGGTCTTTCAGGCCCCCTAGCTTTAAAATCAGACAAACCAGGCCATAAAGTTGTTAGGGCAATTTAGCAATTTTGCATGGAGATTACAGAAATGTACTCAAATCGCCGCAACTAAAAAACTTGTCTTTTTGACGCGCTGTCTTAACTGTTATACCATACATATAACAACCAAATATAATTAATTTTGACGTGATAAAGTTAAGTTTTCCCATGCAGATATTAAAAAAAAGATACAGTAGTTTCGACTATGTCGTAACACAAGACGTAGAATTATTCAATTCGCTTTTGATGACACATCTTTTTTAAAAATATTTATTCCATACACCTGAGGATATGACATTTAAGAGAGTGCCGGAGAGGGTTAATATGTATCACCAACCCCCATTACTTTTGCAAAAGGAACATTTTTGCCTTTGACACATCCGACCACTCCTTAGGGGCGCTCCCATACAAATTTTATGCTTTTGTCGATAAAACCGGAAACTGTCCATAAATAGGTAGAAAACTTAAACAAGCAAACAAAATTTGTTCAATGCTATCAAGTTCAACAACCCATGTGTCAAAATTTCACTGTCGATAATATGCCCGGATATTTAATTGGCTGCGTTTGACATTTCAATAACAGATTCTGTTAAAAAAGCATGCCCCTCAAAATGACTCAGTATTACTGGGCTACGCGAGTCTGTTAAAAACAATATGCCCCCAAAAGTATGCTTTTTTTAAATTATAAGATTTATGTCTTCACGCTAGATGGCGCTGTCTTCGCCGTCGAAAAAACCGGAAGCCGTCGATAAATAGGTAGCAAGTTTAAGCAAACAAAAACATCAAATGTTGGCTTTATATTTTATGTACAGTCGAACTTCTCTATAACGAACTTCTCTATAGCGAATTTCTCTCTATAACGAATTGTTTTCAAAAACACTACATTTTCCTAATGTTTTTCACACATTTTTACCTCTCTATAACGAATTTCTCTATAACGTAGTTTTCTCTGTAACGAAGCTTATTTAACAACACAGCTGGTGTTTTATGTACCAAATAAACCTCTCTATAGCGAATTTTTTTAGCAGTCGCAAAATTCCAATGAATTTATGCGCACACAAATATTGCGGTAAAATACGTTAAATTTTGTTTGCCTATTTCAAGGAAAAAAAAAACAAATGAAAGTGAGTAAGAAAATCTTTGTTTGTAATAAGTTTTGGTTGTGGCTGCAAGGTTGTGATCAAATTAAGATGTCCAAGCGAAAAAGTTTATCTTTTGAAAAAAAGTGTCTTATTATTTCTGCAGTATCACAAGGAAATAAAAAAAAGAAGGATATTGCTGAAGAGTTTGGAATTTCTGCAACTACTTTGTCAACAATTTTGAAGAATAAAGATAAGATTCAAGAATCTAGCTCTTCTGGTCTACTTAAGAAATTTAAGAAAGCTAGATCCTGTGAGTATCCTGATGTTAATGAAGCCATGATAAAGTGGATCACCGTTGCAAGGCATAAGAACATTCCACTTTCCGGACCGTTAATCAGAGAAAAAGCTGTGGAGTTTGCAGAATCATTGGGACATTCCGATTTTGTTGCTAGCGCTGGTTGGCTAGATAAATTTAAACGAAGACATAACATTGTTGGAAAAGTTGTTTGTGGTGAAAGCGGATCCATTGATATCCAAACTCGGGATGATTGGATACAAAATATTTTACCTTCCCTTATTCAAGAATATGATAAGAATGACATATTTAACGCTGATGAAACCGGATTGTTTTTTAAATGTTTGCCATCCAGAACACTAGCCTTTCGAAATGAAAAATGTGTTGGTGGCAAAAAAAGCAAGGAAAGAATAACTGTCATGGTAGGTTCAAACTGGAGTGGAACAGAAAAACTTAGACTGCTTGTCATAGGAAAATCAAAAAATCCTTGTTGTTTTAAAGGATTACAATCTCTAGAAGTGGATTACGAGAATAACTCAAAATCTTGGATGACTAGTGAATTAAATGAGAAGTGGCTTCTAAAGTTGGACAAAAAATTTGCGGCTCAAAAAAGGAAGATTTTACTTTTTATTGACAATTGTCCAGCACATCCAAAATCAGCACAATCGAAGCAAACAAATATTAAAATTGTTTATTTTCCTCCAAATATGACATCATCCCTACAACCAATGGATCAGGGAATAATACAGAATCTGAAACATCACTATAGAAAGCGAATTCTAAAGAAAGTTCTGTGCAATTCAGAGAAAGAAACTCCTATGTCAATAAACTTACTTGATGGAATCAGAGATTTAAGTAAGGCCTGGAGCTCCGATGTCAAAAAGGAAACAATTTCAAACTGCTTTAAAAAAGCTGGATTTGGTGAAGGCATTGAACTACCAGTGGATATTGAAGATGAAAACATTCCTTTGGCAGATTTGTGGTCCGCGTACATCGAAGAGAACAACATTGAGGATGTCACTATCGAAGATTACATTAATGTTGACAACGAAACATTCACTATGGAGTGCCCTTCCGATGAAGATATTCTGCAAAGCATTCTATCAAATCAGTATGGGGTTAATAGTAAGTACAACATATGCACTCAAGAATCATGAAGAATACCCACTAATAAATTTTTTATTTAGTTTCAGAAAATGACGACTCTGACGCTGATGAAGAAGGAAATGAATTACCAACATTTTCTCAACTACACTCATCTTTCAACACAATAAGAACATTTATGGAATCCAGAAATAATGTCCCGGATGAAATTTTTTCCTTCCTCAATAGATGTGAAGATTTTGTCGATGAAGAGAAATTTAAAAGTTTAAGGCAAACGAGAATAACGTCGTTCTTTCATATTGAATAAGTTTCAATGTTATTAAATTTGTGTGTATCGAAATAGCATCTAAATGAAATAAAAAGCTAGTGTTTATATAAACATACATACATACAACCAAATAATCAGTAGTTTCTCTATAACGAATTTTCTCTATAACGTAGAAATCGGCGATCCCCAGTGACTACGTTATAGAGAAGTTCGACTGTAATTGTGTAAAATTGATATAAGTTAGACAGTTCTAACATGAATTTTTGTCGCATTGAGGATCAAGCAGACCAACAAGTGCTAAGATCAACATTGTACGATTAGTACTTTAGGCCCACCAAAGGCTCAAAAAGTAATGTAAATACCGACACCTGATCACTATCAACCACCCTACTTACCTCCGAGAACGACGTATTCTAAGTCAAAAAAATTTAAAAAGTCACTTTTTTTCAAAATGCATAGGCGTTTCATTGAAATCACTCAGTGTAGGTGCTATGATAAAAATAATGGTGCGAAAGTAAAGGTTAATTCTTTGACTATATGACAAAAATAAACAAAAAATTAAAGATGTCTTCGGGACGCGGAGGGAGCTTCTCAAGCAAGACAACGGCAAATTTGTAAATTTGCAACTATGTATAGGTGCTGTTGTAAAACTTATTATACTCCAGAAACGGCTGATTCTGAGCTCTTATGTCAAAAATAGACAAAAAATTCGTGACGTCATGAGGTCGCGGAGCAGTGTTCCCAGATTAGGGGATTTTCCCCTAGATTTAGGGGTTTTTTCGGTTTAGTTGAAAATTTAGGGGTCAAAAATCTTCAGGGGAAAACTTTAGGGGATTTTAATTTTCTGTTACAGATCGATTCTGTGCGTTACCGGTAACAGCAATATTGTTACCGAAACTCGTTACCGGTCTTATAAATCGGTATTCTCTGCACTCGGTAACGCTGTCAAATGTCATAAACTCACCTTATAGAAATGAAGCTCGCTCTTTTGTGTGGTGAAATATAAACAATGGAAAGTGAGAAGTAAATACATAGAATTAATGGCATTATGTTAACTTTTTATATAATATTTGTTTTTCTTGGCAGGAAATATGCAAGCACTACGCCGGCGCAGCTGTGGTGTTATCTATATTTAATTTATATACTAATTTTATGTAAATTAATAAATATTACACAGTGAATTGCTATAAATTTTTATTATTGAAAAGTGCTAAAGAAGCAGTAACAGTAAATTTAACATCGTTTTTTATTTTAATTTGTTCCGATTTTAATTTGAGGATTTTAAAATTAGATTAATTACTCAAAATGCGAGCTATTTTTTGTAATGCAAGCTAAAAAAGGTCTTCTGTTTTGCTTGTTACCACCTAAAGAGATGGTAACAATATTCACCGGTAACGCTTGGTCGGAGAATACCAACAGAGTGTTCAAGTTACTAAAAGGTGAATTTCTACGGTAACAAGATTAATGTTACCGCGACAGAATTGATCTGTTAGTGTTTTTTGAGAATTTTTAGTGGTTTCTAAAAAAACTGACAACATCAACTATGAACTGTACTTTTTTGCATTTGATGCACCCTTTTGTGTTTTATTTTTCATTTTGTTTTAGCTCTTACAAGGTTTATTCAAAACAATTGCGTACCATCGAAACAATGCTGCTTCGCAGCTGATTGTTTGTCGAATGAGCGAAATAGCACCACAATATGTGTGAAACGTGAGGCTGTTTTAAATTCTGACGACGAGAAAGCATATTTAAATTTGTTTTTTTTGTATTTTTTAATGACTTAAATACTATTGAATTTGTAACAAACAAAAAAAAAATGTTAAGAAACAAAAATTAGAAAAAACGTGAGAGTATGTCTGTAAATTTATTAAGCAGTTTTCATTTTACTAAAAATTAATAGAAAAAAATCTAAATATTTCAAACTAATTACAATCGAAGAATTATACTTTCATAAAATATAGTATATCTGCCTTATGTTTCTTAAAAAACTGGCTGCGCAAAGTTGCGCATAAGATAAAACACTTCATTTAAGAAAAAGCTTAAAAAACAAGTTTTCCTCAAAACGCACTAATTTTCAAGACAAATTCTGTTATAGAACTAAAAGATGGTTGTGAAAGATGTGTTTGTGTTAATTAACAAAGGGACTTAAAATTAGTAAGATATATTTTTGTTTTCTCCCGCCTTTTGCCATGTTTCCGTCTGTGCGATTGTCTGTCTGTCTGTCTGTTATGGCGATTATAGCTCTTATATTGAAGCGATCTCAAAGAAATTACATCTTTATTACTTGAGTTTGTGTTTTTAAGTTCCTCAATGAATTACTATGTACAAAAAAATGAATGTGATTTTTTTAGTCCAAAAATTTATTTCGATATTGTATTTATTTACATCAATTAAACAAAGTATTCAATAAATTAACTCAAAAAAATGTTAGGGGTTTTTTTTTTTTTTGGGGGAAAATTCAGAACATTTTTTCAGATTTAGGGGAAAGAAGCTCAACCTATCTGGCAACACTGTCGCGGGGACAGTCGCTTCAGGATTAAAAACGCAGCTATCATGAAACGACGTTGCATCTAATTATCAATCGGTGAGTATATGCGCTACGGTAAATGTTATAAAATGCAAATGAAGAATTTGTTCTTAACCTTACGAGAAAAATAATATAATTAATTATGTCGTCGTCAGGTCGCGTAGGTAGCATCTTGTGCAATAAAATGCGGTATGTCGCATGTAATTATTATTCGGTGAGTAGAAGTGCTACGAAAAATTTTATTTTACAACACAAAATGATTTTTTGACCTCATAACGAAAATGAACAAAATTTTTGGAGTCTACGGAGGCATCCGAGTAATGCAGTAAAAATTGAACACCAATGAAAAAACATTACATGGAATTATACCTCCGTGACTGTTGACGCTTAGGTAAATTTTATGGAATGACAGTAAAGCTGAGGCTTTCGTCTCTGGAAATCCCTCAAAGTAAGTTTAATCCATTAAATCCAATAGCAAAAACAAAAATGAAAAAAATAATAATAATCAATATATGTTTACAAAAATTAATATAATGGTCAAGTATTTTATATAAAGAATACGACAAGGATTAGAGAAAGGACGAGGGCAAGAATTTAGACAACGATTATAATCCTAGAGGACCAGGAATTAGACAAGGACTAGGAGAAAGATTTGAACAATAAATAGAGGATGGAATAGGACAAGGATTAAAACAACAATTCAAACAAGGATTGGGAAGGGACTACGACTAGGATAAGGTCAAGCATAAGAAATATGGTCTAGACACACTTGCTATAAAACCATATTTAGAATAAGATTGGGAAAGAAACAAGGCATAGAAAAACGATTTGAACACACTAAGGACAAGATTTAGGACAAAGGTTGGGAAAAGAAGTGGGAACATAATAAGGAAAGGGATTCGAAAAAGAGTAAGGTCAGGACTTTGGGCATGATTTAAGTTAAGAGTTTGAAAAAGGATAAGGACTAGTTTGGGATCAAGGGAACGAAAGGGACAAAAATAAGGGCAATAATAAAGAAATGCTGTCACGATAAAACCTACGGGTGTTTTAACGATACAGCCTAACTAATTTGTTTTTTTAATCCAATATTGTTGTGTTCAATACAAAATTCGTTTTTCAAAATTTTCCTATTATTATGACGTCACTTTGCATGGAAAGTAGGCGTAGTTTTCATTCGATTTTCACAAATCTTACTTTCAGAGTTTATTTTGAAATTAAAAGCTTCAAATTATTATATGAATTTTTTCGAATTTTTAAGATGTTTAACTCATTGATGATATATCACTTTGTAGAGAAGGTAAGCGTGGTTTTCTTTGGATTTTTCTAAACTGTAAATTTAGAAAACTTTTAAAATATTAAAGAGTATGTAAAAATATCAAACAATGCGTATGATTTGACAGATTTTAGGTTAATTTTACAATTTTGATAACGTCACTTAGTACGGATGATAGACGAAATTAACATTTGAAATTTCACATTTGAAATTTCTTTCTTTTTAAATACTCTCGGTAAAGTCTATATGACAGGTCAAGATGGTTTTGTTTTTTGCAACTAGACTATTTCATTTGTCATTGGAGTCATTTCTCAGGAGTCATTTCCTGGAGTCAAATCCCAGGCACTTTTCTTCGAAGAATCCAAATCTGAGATAATGCTAGGTTATTTGAGTTTATACCCGAAATATGGTCATTAAAGCTACTTTTTAGTCTATAAGGCTATACTATGTATATAGGAATAGGGATTTATTAAACTCTTTTATACGTACTGCATAAACAATAACTATTGATAAATTCATTATAAATGATAAATTAGGCATGATTAATTAAAAATCCTGAACCATAAAAGACCATAAGTCAATTTCAAAGTCATTAGTTTGTAAAAAAAAATCAACGACGACCATGTGACCAATTATTTTGAATGGGAAGAGTTCTACTTAATGTTTATAGAAAATAGTTAAAAAAGACTTTGTTTATCCTGTACAGAACCTCAAAAAGCCATTTTTCGCATATATGAGCGCAAATATCTAAAAATTATGATATGAAAAAAATATAAATTAAGGAATTCATAGAGAAACAAATGGTTTTAAACAAATCCCTATCTTCTCTTCGGTATTTTTGGACTTGGCGATTTTCACGTCACTTTCACTTTTTTAATTACTTTTTTAATATAATACTTCTTATCATAATAAACGTTCTAAGAATTTTCACTTAAATGTTGGCAAAATGTGTTGTGCACATTTTACGAACCCGTGGTTTGATCCTACCAAACACGGACAATTTTTTAATTTCTTTATTATAAATTAAAGCTTTTTGAGAACATAATTATTATCCGATCGGAGTCGGTATAACAATGAGTAAGTCCAGATAATTTCGGTACAAGCCTTTAAAAACCCGTAAAACACAATTTACCATAAAATGCTGGGACAAAGTTCTTTCAAGAGCTGAAATTGCCAATTCATTCGTTATATTGGGTCAGTAATGGCTTCTTATCTAAATTCCAACAAAAAAACTATCAACTTTTCAGCCAAAAATTTTTTCAGGAGGTCAGACACCATTTCAAAAGCAATTCCACAGCATTATCTTAAGATCCTTTTGTTTAATAGAGTAAATAGTGAATTTAACATTAAAAAATTACTTTGCGTGATGTCTTTGCAGTTTTCTTTTCTTTGTCGAGGTCAAACTCAAGGTTCCCATTAAAATGTTTACCATGCAACAAAAGTTTTTTTTTCTTGGGCTTCGTTCTTTTAGAATAATTGTAGTTTAACATATTCTTAATGAAGATATTCGTCTTGTAACCATGTTTTGCATTTTTTTTTATTGTTCTCTGATGAAGTGCCTAGATAGAAACAAATTTTTTGGCTTGGGCAAGTACATTAGAATAAAATTTTAATGTCTTCATTTCACAAATCTACACATTTGATCTTTTCAGAGGATAATTCTGAATTCTGGTCAGCTTAATTAAATACAGTCTTATGTCTTATTGAACCTTTTCGACTTTTTTGGCTTCTCTCACTTTAACCACCCACTATTCGTCTATTTTCAAAATCTAAATACAATGTGATTTCTACTTGTTACCAACCAAAAATTACAGTGCATTTAAAATTAAAAAAAAAGAACAATAAGTAAATAATATCTTATGTATAGAAAATACCTACTTCAGTAGCTTTTTATTAAGACCATGCGTATTTTTAGCCAAGCTTTTAATTTTTTGTTCACGCGACTGTTTGGTCGCTTGTTTTTCCACTGTTTGCTGTTGTTCATATTGTTTTGATTCCGTATTCTTTGGGAATGGTTTGTTTTTCGCCGGCTCAAGCCTTTTGATTTGATATATCGTTGATGTCGTTGACGATTCCTGTTTTTTCAATGACAATTGATTTTGTTCCGTTCCTTGCACCAAGTAATTGAGTGAAAAAATGCAGGAAAAACTGAAAGGAAATGGAAAGAAATTGTAGTATTTGTGGGTGATTAATTTCATAGAGAAAAAAAGCATCAAAGGTAGTATACAGTTCAACCCCACTGAAAGATTTGGAACCTGAATAAACTTCAATGCGCTTGTAATCCTCTTAAAACTTTACTTCATGCTCGATTCCATTGAACTGAATTGCTTAGCAATGTTTACTTTACACAGTGATTTGTACCCGTTTATACAACGTAGGGTCAAAAGTTCAGAAATATATATTAACCCTTGAAAGGCCTTTGTTGCCTAGATGCAATATTGAATCGTTTTGACCAACCTCCACTCCTTGTACAGGTCTAAACAGTTGTTAATTCCATTTACAAGCACTGTGTCTCATCAGGTCATACGATAGCAGATTTTGTCGTGTCCTGAAACTGGGAAATTGTTTTTCTCTCAAAAGTGAGTATGTGCTTAGTTGTATTGGAAACAGAGTAGGTCCGCTCACGCACGCACGCTTTTGAGGAGAATTGTGAAAACACATCTTGCCCAGATGATTTTTTCAGTTTTATAATAAAAACTGTTAAATTCTACTTCTACCCGTAATACAGATCAAATCTAATCTAAATAAACTTATTAAACGTCAAATGGTACTTTTCACAAATAAAATTTAACTTTTTTAGTTTAAATTAAGCTTTTTGTTCAGTGTTTTGACTTGAAGAGAGTTGAATTAGATATGAATCAAGCTTGAATTTGATTTTTTAAAATTACTATTTCAATTTGAAGTAAAAAGTACACTTTAGTACACTTGAAAGCATTTTTTTAATCTGCTCTAACTTTTTTTATTTTTTGGAATGAGTGATTACCCAGGTGTTACTCTTATTCAGTCAAGTCTGCCTTGGTGCGAAATGGGATCATAGATTACATGAAAAGAAGGCGCAATCAAGTGAAACAAATGTAAGATATTCTAAGCGTGGCAGGAAGACGTAGAAACATATGAATTAGAATCTTAGGCAAGTGTTTTCTGAGGAAGCTCACTGACACATTGTCGACTACGTTAATAACAAAATGGTCGCATTATGGAATCCTAAAACCCTCTAGTAATTCAGGAGATGATAATGAACTCACATTAAGTGACTGTTTGGTGTGGATTTTAGGCCGGAGGCGATATAGAACCGTACTTTTTCGAAACAGTGACATGATAAATAATTTTTTGTAGTCGGAGGTGGAGTATACGGACACAGACTCTCTACTTTCAAAAGGATGGTGATAAGTACTCAAAAATGTTACGAAATAATTTCAACAGAATGGAGCTTCCTATCATACACTTAAATATATTACAATATACAGGTAACCCTTCTACAACGCGGGTTTCAATAACGAGTTTTTGCTCTAACACGTTTGTCAAAATGCGAAATTTTCTTACACCGCGCCTCCTACAACGCAATTTCTACGAAAATGTTTTATGTAACGCAATTTTTTCAAATATTAGATACTATTTTTATTTAAAAAAGGGTTTTCCCTAAATAAAATTCTTTCCAATATGTACATACTTTGAAAACCATTTCTTTTCACATTGCCCACCTTCATTTGAGCATGTATGTGTTTACAAATTGACAATCAAATGCGTATGTATGTATTAATAGCAGAGCTGTAAAAGTGTGAATTAATTTTCACTTTTCATTCTCTTGTTTAAAAATTCAAAAGCTGAAATCTTTTTTTGTTGCGTTCAAAGTGTGAATTCTTTAGGCTGGTTAAAATTGTTTTCAAGTCATGAAATTTTAAAGAATGCAGCCACCGATGCTTCAGCCACGATGTCTGCAACCATCGATAGTTGCAGCCGAATTGAAATTTTAGTGAATGCAGCCGACGATGGCTTCAGCCACAAAGATTTGTTGTTGCGTCTGAAGTTGTTTTGTGTGTATTTGTGTATGCGTGTGTGACTGTTGGGCATGACTGTGATAGGTTGCCATTGGCTGATATCATGTATAGAAAAAGTATTATATTCAACAAATTGTAGAAGTTAATTTTTATACATTTTGTTAATAATATTTATTGTTAATAAGCACTTTCTTATTCCAGAAAATGTCAAAGGAAAGACCAAAGCATGTCACTAAGATCGGCCGTCGAAAACAAATGACAACAAAAATGCAAATTGCTGCTTTATATTTAGTAGTAATTCATGGTAGTAAATAAAATGTCCAGTGTTTCAGAGTTGAAAAGAATGATAAAACTGAGTGCATTCATCATATTTTTAAGCCTACAAGAATGTGATTGATATTTTTCATAAGTCCCATTCCTTAGAGAGCATTGGGTGTGCATTCTTTAATTTTCAAAGAATGATGAATTGTGCATCTGTAATTCATTTACTCTACAGAATCATAAGATTGCAATCTGGTTGATGCAGCTTTTGAATGCATTAAGAGTGTGTGCATTCCGAAATGATGCAATCTTTTACAGCTCTGATTAATAGTATTTTTTATGTTGTCAAATTAAATTCTGACGTCTTGACTTTTTTGTTGTAAAATTTAACTATCAAATCAATTTCAAAACTATTTAAAAAATATTAAAAACTATTTAATATAGTGCAATGAAAATAAAAGTTAGAGAGGAAAATAATATTCCTTTTCGTAATAAAATTCTAATTATGTATTCTTATGTAAGTTTAATTTGTGTAAGTTTAATAAAAACAATTTTTTTTACTTGATGAAAAGTTTCATCATATTGATGATGAAATATTCATATGATGTGATGAAACATTTGACATCAATTTGATGATGTATTGAACATCATTATAATGAAATATTCATCATCAATATGATGAAATTGCAATCATAAAGCTGATGCAAACTTTACAGTACATATTTTGATGAAACATTGTGTGCTTATTTAAAACATTACACAATGTAAGAACCGCAGGGAAAAACCTTTTTTGATTTTTTGATTTTCGATCGAATATGGGCAAATCCCAAAAATAGTCCACCAAGTGTGAGAAACTAAAGATGCTCCTTTTCCAAGAGCATTATTGTTTATTAAAAGCTTAATATATCTACATTTAGGTTCCCAATCAATTTTTTTTCTTGAGGTCTTATGTAATAAAAAAACAAGTGATTCACAGTCAATATTCGAGTTAAGTTTTTTTTTCAGGTTATTTACTGATCTAAGAAAGCTATTGATATAAAAGCTTGATATAGATGGCAAAATATTAAAAATATTGCAAAAATGAAACCTCGATTTATATTGCTCGAACAGCCTATTTTTTGAACGTAGAGCAGATGTTAATATTAAAAATAATTAAAAAAAAATCTATAAGTAAAATAATGTAATGATGGAAAAATTAATGACGTCCGACACATGACGTCCGAACAATAATAAATATTACAAAAATAAAACCAATAATAAAAAATTAACGACTCTGCTTGCTTTTTTGTATATTTCAGTTAATTCTAAACTTTCTTTCTTTCATTCATATAATATTTTCTCGTAGCTCGATTCAGTTCGCTGCAAATAGCAGATTTTGCAATTAATATCAAAACTACTAATAACGTCCGAACGCTGAATATCAAAACCACTATTCATATACTTACACTTATATTGTAGTTTTTTCTGATATTTATAAATAGCAGCCCCTTAATACTGAATGTTGCACCAGTTACTTTTTCCTAAACAAAACATTTTCAGCATTTTAATTGGAAAAAAATGCGTCCGAATGTGACGTCCGACACGCAGGATTTGCCCATATGTAAGTGGCAATTTGGCAATTTGATGTATTAAGTCTTAAAGGGGCTCTACACGATGCAACGGCTGTACAATCACTCATCGTACAGCAGTTGACAGTTTCAACCATTCGACCGTGCAATATTGCAACTAACTCGTCGCATGCTTGCATCCAAACAATACAATAATCGCACACAACCATCCAATAGCAACCGATATTGGTACAGCCATTGTATCGTGTAGAAGCCCCTTTATGTTAGTTTGTTGTCGCCTTTGCAAGTAAGAGCATCAAGAGCATCACGTGCCAGAACGAAAAACGATTGCCTCTAGATGGGAATGTAATTAAGCATAAAACCCTAAAAATATTTAATTATTTAAAGGAAATAGAACAATTGTCAATCGATGAAGACAACCATCAATTTGTAGCTAGTTATGGATGGTTTGAAAAATTCAAAAAGAGACCTTCACTTCACAATTTAAAAATACAGGATGAAAGTGCATCTGCAGACGCAGATGCAGCAGATAAATATCCAGCAGAGCCCGGAGAAATTATTAAAGAACATGATTATTTACCAGAACCATCCCTACGGAGAAGGCAGGGTCAATTGCTCTTAAGTGACTGATTCCGTGACAGCACAAATGTAACCTATCACAGGACAGGTCTGATATAACTAGTCACGGAACAGGTTTTTTGTGATTGATACGGGACAGATTTTATTTTACTCAGCACGGGACCAATTTAATATGATGCAAGTGTAGACAGATCGATTTAAATTCAAAGCTGTATTTGTATCGTATGGAAATTCAAAGTTGGAAAGAAAAAAAAAATTTGCATATGTCATAGAATAATTATTTAGTAAAGTGAGGGCAATATCCAATGATTGTTTAGCGAACAAACGAAATTGCTCAACGAACTACTCGATAGTTAGGATAGGTCACAAATTTGTTCTTCAAGGCCGATCACGGCACAGGTCCAAGGTGACGCAGCAGGTGGCAATTGACCTCTATCAATGACAACGCCGTGTAAAAGTGACCGGTGGGTTTCATATGTTGGTAGCAGAATTGGGACTGATCCCTCTCCCTTGAGGACCTATCACGTAATAGGTTTAGAACCGGTTCTTTTCTCCGTAGGGATCCATCTTCAAAACAGACACAACTCGAAATTTCAAAATTTTCAGGAGAAGCAAAAAAACCAGTTTTTTTTCAAAGGAACCCATACAAAACAATGAGACAAAACGAATTTTTTTTTAATTTAAGAGTAAAAAGATGAGTGCAAAATTTTGATAGTTGGTGGAAGCTATCACTACAAATAGTTTAACATTCAAAAGTAAAAATTTGTAAATTTTGAGTTGTGCCTATTTTGAAGATGGAGTGCAAAGTGTTCAACGCTGATGAGACGGGTTTGTGGTGGAAAAAAATGCCTACAAGAACTTTTATTTCGAAAAACGAAAAACGGATTTAAATCATCCTAATGTTTAATTCTTATGATCAATTGATCATAAGAAGCTAGGTCAAAGTCCTTTCAAGGGCTGAAATGGCCAGTTATTTATTTTTTTTTTTTTTTTTAATGTTCAAATCGCATTTTTACCGCCCAACACTACATCGCTATTACAGCCTTTAGATCAGGGCATAATAGTAACATTCAAATCATACTACATACGCAAATCATTTGAGTTAATATTAAAGAAAATGGAGTCAGCAAATTTTACGGTCAAAGAAGTCTGGAAATAGTTCTCAATTTTAAATTGCGTTGATTCAACACCAAAAGCTTGCTGGAAAGCACTATCACCGGAAATAGACATTCAGGAAACAGTTGCTACATGAAAAGAGGATGGATATAGGAGCGTAGTGATATATGCAGTAGAAGGTGATGGATTTGATGAAATTACAATTGATGATATTCGAGACTTAATTGCGGACGACGAAATAAACGAAGCAGACAGAAGTTCCAACTAAATAATAAAAACATTTGTCCCTACCGGAATCCCTACAAAATTTAAATTCAATTTTACTGGTATTTTTTGCCCACAGTAGTATTCGATGAATATCCAAATTTATTAAGAGGCATTCGAATTCTATTGCCATTCGCAGCCACTTATTTGTGTGAACCTGGGTTATCAAAATACAGGGTGTCTGATGAAAGGTGCTACCAAAAAAAAAAACGTAATAACTTTTTTTCCGTGTAATTAATCTGTTCCATTTTTTTTTTTCTTTTATAGAATGATTTTTAATTTTAACAAAAATGGAAAATTGGGACAATGAGACCAGAATTTGGACTGTGCACCGCTTTCATGCATTGGAGTCTGTAGTTTCCGTCCAAAGAGAATATAGGCGAACGTTTGGTGGCACTCCTCCTAGCAGATGGACCATTATGAGGCTCGTGAATAATTTTGCCGAACGTGGAACAATCGCAAGAAAGCCTTATAATTGAGAACCCTCAGTTCGTACGCTGGAAACTATCGCTGTTGTTGATACTGCCATACAAGCGAATTCTAGTGTTTCGACAAGGAGCTTATCTGTTCAAATGGGTATCAGCAGACAGTCTCTGCCAGTGATGTGATTTGGTGGGATTTCGGGCTCATTTTGGGATATTTGATATTTGGCCTATTTGAAAACGTGTGGGATTTCAGATGCTTAGGTGGGATTTTCTACTGTGTCATAATTTTTTAAAGTGTAAATTCTTAGCAAAACTGGTTGGTATCACTTTTTTGTCAAGAATGACAGAAAAATAAATTACGCATTACGCAGCTCCGTTATGTTGTTTACTTTTCATTTTGGCATTTCTAGCTACGAACAAGAGATTTTTTACGATCATGACGTCACGCTAGACCAAGTTTGTTTCTTGAATCTTTCGCCATTGTTTCATATTTATTTACATTCTGAACAAGAATTGACAGAGAGCGATATCGTAAGTCTATCGTGACGTAGATGCGCAGATCGTTGAAAATTATTTTTACGATCTGCGCAATCTATTTTTCTATCATTCTTGCTTTTTTGTAATCTTTCAAAATTTTTCGTTTAATTTGTGTTTCATTGATTCTAAATATGTAAGAAAGGGATATGTGACTATACAGAGGCTTAAAATTAATAAAAACAAGATCCTCATTTAAAAACAAAAATATAAGCTCAGTTTAATTTTGATGCAAGGAAAGAAATTTACGATTACTTCATGCACTTAAGAGAGTTTTTATAAAAAACGCAGAGTTTAACTTTAGGTATTTTTTTTTCCGCGGAAAATTTGTTATATTTATTGAAAAACTTTATTATGTACATTATTAAACTATAAAATTATTATAATGTTAAAAAATGTAGGGGAGGATGCCCACCTACTAAACATGTTTTGTTTGGTGGCTATACACTAAGCGAAAAAAATATTAAATTTATCCAAAAACTTTTTTAATTTATCCAAAAAGCGAGTCATTTTTGCACCAATAACGCATTTGCATAAATCGACTTCGTAAATATTTAAAATTTATTTAAATATTTTCTTAATTAAATAAAATATTTGAGCATTTAAACAGAATTAATAAAAAATATATTAAAATAGTGCACGAATTTTTTTAAAATATCTTTCAAATATTCAATATTTGAAAATAAAACTATCGCATTTAAAGAAAATTTATATAAAAATACTGAATTTAAAAAACAACATATTTAAATTTTATAAGAATTAAAATTTATAAGAAGCAAAATATGCAGGTAAATGACAACCAGAAAATATCAAGTTGTCACTCAAACCTACATTATTTCATACAGCGACCACCCATAGCATGCTTAAATTATCTTGGCCAAATATCCACCCTATATTACCCTTGCAACATTAACTAAATGAGAACTATAAGAAACCTGCAGGAACAGAGTGCGATGCTGTTGCTGCTTGTCGGAATATGTTTGTGTACGTGTGCGATGCTGTTGCTGCTTGCTTGTATGGAATATGTGTGTACGTGTGTGGTATAAATAAAATAATCAGAATTTAAAATTTCCAAAAAATATAATTTTGGCAGTCGATCTAACAAAAGTCTCGAAATCGACCGCTGAAAAAAATCGGCCCAGCTACTGAACACCTAAAACAAATCGTTGAAAAAAATTAGAAAATTAAATAAAAACACTAGTTTTTGAGAGTACATAAAAAGTTTATTCTATCAATAATTCACAATGGCTCACTGAACTTTAAACAATAGAGATTTGAATTTCTTTGACGGCTGCAGCCATCGCATCAGAATTTATATTCGTTCTTCTTTTCACTTTTTTTAAGGCGACGGCATTCTAAAATTTTATCTGAACGTGAACGAGAATCACGAAAACTATTTTAACTAATTCCAAACACTATTTTCAATCATATAAATGACAACTTTTTACTGAAAATCTGTTCGGAAGGTGGGCCAACGTTTCGTTCAGTAGGTGGACAGGCACGCCATTATAACATGACGTGAAATTTTTTTTCCCATTTCTCAATATTGTTCGATTGCTCGTCAAATTGTAAACAATAAACATTAAATACAGCATTCTACTCATATTCACCTTTTTTATCGACAAGAAACACTCTGAAATTCACTAAATAGAGATGAACTATATTTGCTCAGCTTCGTTTTATTCGAATATTTTATTTCTCAACGGCCGTGGGGTTAAAGTAGCACGCGCGAATCTCAATGATTTATCAAAAGTGAATATTCAATGAGATGTTACTACGACACTTTACATATTGGAGCATCATACAGACGTCAGAACTCACAGTGTTCAGTAGAAGGTGGGCCTGTTCAGCAGGTGGCCATCCTTATTTCTTTTCAAAAATTGCATAAAAAATCGTTAGTGGTATAAAGATTTGTGTGGGATTTTTTGTGGGTTTTCATGTCATTTTGGTGGGATAAACAGGTCTAAATCGGGATGTGATCGGGATTTTTTATAAATCAGAATCACATCACTGGTCTCTGCAGACAATTATGCATAAAGAATTAAACTTATTCCCATATAAGATACAACTAGATACAACAGCAGCCGATTCGCTTCGAATTTTGCGAGTGGATCATTCAAATGGCGGAAGAGAACGAAAATATGTTGAACTGCATTTTTATGTCTGACGAGGCCCATTTCGATTGGCAATGTTAATAAACAAAATTGTCGAATCTGGAGTGCTTCTAACCAACCCCATTGTCGGCCCTTACTTCTTCGAAGAAAACGGTCTTACTGTTACGGTCAATGGAGACTTAAAGATGCTGAAAAAGTTTTTTTTCCAGAATTACGCCGGAAGAGAATCCCATTCAACTCTGTATGGTTTCAACAAGATGGTACAACTTGCTACATAGCCAGGCCTGTTATGACAGAATTGCAGCGAAAATTCCCCAATAAGCTGATTTCCAGAAACTCCACATTCCTTTGGCCCCCAAGATCTCCTGATCTTACTGCGCCTGACTTTTTCCTGTAGGGTTATTACAAACAAGAAGTTTACAAAACAAAACCAACTGATTTAAATGATTTAAAGCAATCCATTCGAACGATAATTGGGGCAATTTCCGCTGCAACCTTCCAAGCAGTAATGAATAACTTTTTGATAAGGTGTCGCATATGCTTCAACGAGCGTGGAGGCCATTTAAATTCAATTATTTTTAAAACCAATTAAATTAACTTAATTAAAATATCTTATTTTTGAAATGAATAAATAAAAAATATGTTACAAGAATTAAACAAAAAGTTATTTGAGTTATTTAATGTAGCAATATTCATCAGCCACCCATAACTAACTTGATGCTGCACCAGATATCCCAGTTGAGTTATCAAACATAACGCCCAATTCTTCACATTTAAGTTTTTTCATTTATTTTAGTTTATCTTTTGTATTTTTATTAATTATTTCTATGATGAAACTCTCGAAATAGAGACCGAATTATATGAAAGAGTGTTCGAAATTTTCGAAAAAAGGATCAAGCCGAAGCTAAGTCGAGCCAGCCGTTTGAAAGATATCATATTTCGTACATAATCTCCATGTGTCTTCTTTATAAACCAATAAAAATTAAAGAGACATCTAAGCAATTTTTTGCTTTTTTCAAGATACAAATTCCACACCTCTTGTTGATTCAACCTTCAGAAAGGTAGTTGAAAAGTTTTAAATCGTATACATAAAAATAGCTTATGTGTGTATCAGACCCAATACTGTATAGAAGGGTAAAATTCAATTTAAATGTTTATCAAGCCATAGATATCATTTCAATTCATAAAAGAAAAACTCTCCACTCACAAATACAAATGAAGGTCCATAACAAAATACATCTGCATATTTATCGAATGTTTCAAATTCACACTCAAGAGCAGACTTTATAATCACGGTTTTTGCTGGAAAGAGTTTCGTGCCAAAAATAAACATGATAAAAGGAAATAAAGAGAATTGTAAAGCTTGCAGCTCGAAACCATATCAAAAGCAGGAACCAATCGCATAATCCCTTAATTAATAAGAATTATGCAGTTCATCATATTCACCAACATAGCGAAGAAGTGGGCAGAAGAATAGCTGAAAAGCAAATCGTAAAATTCACAAGAAGCACGTTTTCCAATAGACGCAGTGCAAAAAAAAAATAGAAAAACATAATAAACAAAAAAGGCAAAGCAACAACTTTAAAGAAGCAAAACTGTTGACCGCCTAAGAAGCTGTTCCGGGAACTCTTTATGCCTTCCTCGCAGTAAATTATAATAAAAATTTGTCTATATTTGTGCAACATTCTCTGCACCCAAACGTGCCCAGCATTCTATAAAGACAAGGTATAGACATTATTTATGGAATCTCAGTGTTTAAATTCTATAACAATTTGACTAGAATATAAAATGCAGCAGCAGAGCAAGGACGCGGGGTGCTGGGCTAGACTTCAACTTCAGCCCCGAGGGAGTATTGAAGAAATTGAAATAAATATAAAGTCGATAAATATTGTAACATGTTGATGTGGACAGCGAAAACGGAAGAGCTGTAGGGTTAACGGGCAAGGGAATATTTTAGTTTCGACAGGACATGCATTTCTTCACCATTATGTATCATACAATGGACAGCCGAATAACAACAACACATGGCTTGCAACACAGCTTACTGTGTTTGTGCAGGAAACACAACCGGCTGTGTCCTGCAATAAGTTGGGAAAATCAACGAAGCGTTATTGAAATGTTTCTTACAAAAAAACTTCTGAAATCTTTCAACAACTCTTACTGGTTTTCAAATAAGATTTTTTTTGTGGCAAATTCGCAGACAGAGAACATTAAAAAAACATGTTATTTTTATTGCATACAAAAAATCTTACAAAGCTTCATTTAAGGATACAATCGTCAAAGCAACCGAAACAAAGATGAACAAATTTTAATCTTTCACAAAACCTCCCTCGGCTATTTGGAGTGGAAATTGCCAACAATGTCGTTTAACCCTTTTTCTTTTTGTGTGGCAATAGCCGCACATATGTGCCGCATATGCATTATTTATCAACTAAAAATCATTTTTCTAATGAAGCAATCTTTTTTGTGGTCACAGACAGTGGATTGATGGTGCAGCTAATGACCAAATCATTCCGTATCCAGCTTAGCCATTGTTCTTAGTCGAGGTGTGAGAAATGTCTGCTAAAGGCATTGTAAATTTGATGATTTGGAAATGACTCAGTATGATGCAGTGAAAAATCGCCTTCAGATAAAATTCTGGCATTTTAAGGGCCTCCGGGAGTATTTCAAAAAAATAAATTACACTTTTTTGAAATTGTTTTTTGAAGCCGTATTTTATTTAAGACCAATTTTTTTTACATTATTAAAGTATAACTATTCAAGATTCCTCCATGACATTTTGGGCCTAATATATTCGTCAATAAGGTAGAAAAGTGCAATACCTAGAAAGACCTTAAATTTGCGGTGAGCAAGATTGTTCAAAAACTACTCATCCGATTGCATCCAAATTTTCGACACTTACTTAAGGACTCGTTAAGGGGCGTTTAATCGTTCGATTTTTTTTAGTATTCGTATTTATTGATTTATAACCTAAAACGACCTCAATTTTGTGCACAAGAAATGAACATTTTTCTTTTTACGCCTGCCATTTTGTCAAAAATTAATATTTTTCAAAAATCAACGATTAAACGCCCAAGAACTCTTTACTAAACCGGAAATTATTTTTTTTTTTATTTTTTTTTGATGAACCAGTCTCCAGATATCTTGCTCACCGCAAAATTTAAGCTCTTACGCGGCATTGTATTTTTCTGCGTTCTCGCCGAATATTTTTGGACCAAAATATCAGGGATAAATCTTGAATAGTTAAACTTTAATAATATAAGAAAATTTGGTCTAAAATAAAACACACATTCTATTTTTTAAATACTCCCGGAGGCCCTATAAACGGATTAACCAATCCCTTTACTGAAGTTTTGAAAAGAGTAAAAAAAAAAAACACAGGTGCGTCACTGGACACACGAGAGAAGCGAAGCATTTTCGCAAATTCATAGATTTGATAATTTAATAGCGTTTTTTCCATTAAAATAATTTTTAAATTCAAAACTTTAAAATAACAAAGTATATATATCATATATATCGACTCATAACCGCCAAAATATCTTAAGCGCCAAAAAGAAAATTTTACAGGAGAAGGTTTTTTGTAATTATCTTTGCTTAGTGCTTAGTGCTTTTTTAATTTTTTGCTTTTGGTTTAAATTCATAATCTAATTTCGTACACCTATGAAATTTTGACAGACGATGTAAACCATCGCAAATTATCGATTTTCATCAAAAAACATAAATCGGATATTATGTCGCTTAAGATATTTTGGCGGTTATGAGTCGATATTAACCCTCTTCGGCCCTCCCTTAAAGCCCCCTGTTCAGTTGTAGGGAATAAATATACAAAAATCATTAATTTTGTTACAATTTAATCAACTTACATGTTGTTTATTTTTAACGATATTTATAACGACCTTTTTTAGTAGGAAGTAGAAACAACATCTAATACACAATCCTTAGTGAATATTTCTTTTAGTTCGTTCGTTCTTTTAGTTCGTTAGGTCTTTTAGTTCGCATGGACAAACCGAAGATTCAAACCATAGCTCGGTAAATTTAGTTATCTCTGCTCTAGTTCGTTTTGTTTGCTACTTTTGTCGGTTGGCTAGCCAATACACAGTCCTAGAATAGCCAACACACAATCCTTTCTTAAAGTAATCGATTATAGTGATCTGCTGAAACATAGCTTTAGGTAATGTTTATCACTGAATCAACAAAAATATGAAAGAAAGGGTTTTAGCGCAATGGTTAGAGGACAGAACCAACAAACGATAGAACTGTGAGTTTGTGGGTTCAATTCCTGCAGCGGGCAAGAAATTATTTTTAATTTAACATTTTCTGGTTCAATTGATGCAAGCAAAAAATAATATCAATTCTCAGAAAAAAGGTGTCGAAAAAAAGTGTCGTTTTTTCTGATTTCACTCTAGCAAATCGCAGAACGAGGCGTAAAAAGCTTCGCTTCAAAAATGTACCTATACAAAAAAATCATCAAAAGTAAAGACTGATTCGCCATTCAAAGCCTAACGCTAGGATAGTGTGAGTGCACCCTTTCCGATTTATTTGAAATTGCGTCTGTAGGTTTCTATTTGAAAAAAAAAAAAAACAAAATAAACAATACACTCGAAAATCGTAAAAATAGGTAATTTTCAAAAACAGTATATCTGTCCCTTTCCATTCGCTTAACAAAAGGGGATGCCGTTGGAAAGATATTTTCATAAAAATTTTATTACGTTTAACTTTTTTTAATCATTTGTATAGGTTAACCCAAAAGTTACAACAAAAATTTAATTTGCGGATATCTTTAAAAATAACTTTCATTGCGTTTTTATTTAGATTTGAAAGTTTTTAGCCGCGCTCTTCGGAATGGGGAGAAACCCGATGTTATGAAATAATGATAAACTGCCGCCATTTCGGGCGATTTCGGTAGTTTGTGTGTTCTGCATGTATATTAAGGTGGTCCTAATTAACAAAAATTTTATTTATGTTGACGGCATAAGCTAAAAATATTTGATTTGATATAAGACTAAAAGTTTCTATAAAGTTTCGTGTCTATTGATGAACTTTTAGAACTTGCTCAAGAGCCGATTGCACTGAACAACAAAATCAATTTTTACCAAAATAACAATATTCCGACAATGGATTCAGGTAGAGGCGACAAAATAACAATACGGCGTTTTGAAAGTTTACGTATGAGTCTTATTTTAGGGGCAATTTAATTTTCGCCCTTTTTGAACATTCTTATAGTGAATCGGCATGGGAAATCATGTTATCCTTACATTTTGGGTATAGGATCTGTTCTGAAGATTTATGTAATATACAACGAGAAATATTTTTGTGCACCATTTTAACCCCCTTACTTCTCAATTTATTTAATTTAAATTGCCTTTTATCACAAAAGGGTCAAAAAAGACCCATTAAACAAAGAGTTAAAATGGTTAAAATGTTCCACAAAAAAGTTTATCATAAAATTCTACTATAAGTCTTTGAATACACCAAAGCTAAAAATTCAACTCAAATGCCAGAAATAAGTCAAAACTCATTAAACTTAATAATGGATGTCCCAAAATTGACACTGACATTCTGATTCGGGCCCTACTTTTTTTCTGACAACCGTAGAGTACTTAATATACGACAGCTGTCAATAGGAAATATGGAGGTTTAGTCATGGAATATTCATGGTCGAGCAACGCGTACAAATTTTAAAAATTAACTAGAAAAATAGTGAACATTTTGCGGAGATGGTTCGCAAAACCCGCACATTTCTCGGTCATCAATGGTGTTTTCTCAAAGGGAAGGTCTATGCCATTAAATCCCGAACGATTCCGGAGCTGAAACAGGATATCCAAATGGCTATTGCAGCAATTGATCCAGAATTATGCCAGAATGTCATGGAAAGGGCTCGCGTGTGCAAGAAAGGTCGAGGAGGCTATTTGAACTGTATAATATTCCAACTCCGTCTGTTCTCACGAACAGCCTGTTCAAAGCCAGGATAAAGGAGGATGGTCGCAGGCAACGGTTTCGCCCTATCCTGTGTAAATGTAGAGGGACTACCCAGATCCTGGAGTTGGTCGCCCAATCTGGGGAGTAGATGGACCGTTTGACTAGATCAACGGTAGCGTATGCATACGAGGGAATAGCAATGATCCTTAAAATTTGTCAGCCCGGTGATAGTCGTTACGCTCGTCAGACGTGCTGTCACAGTCTCCACCGGTACATTCGCATTGTGGTCTCTGAATAGTCTTAAAAGGCTGGTAAGACGATGTTAAAGAAATGTCAAATTTGGGTACTCCGACTGTGAAAAGTAGCCTCGGAGTACCAGTTTGAAAAGAGGGACGAGAACAAGAAGTGTCTTATTGGGTGCTCCAAGTGTGAAATGTTTATCCTAGTAGCCTTGGTGTACCAGTATTGGAATGGAGCAAATAGTGGTGACCTTGTTCACACACAGTCAAGTGCGATGTGGTCTACTCTGTAGCATGCCCAAGTAGTGGTGGCTTTTTCCTGTATAGTCAAGAGTGATAAATGCGGATGAGTTGGTGTTGTGATAAATGCGTGTCGAGGTAAATTCCTTTTGCTCGGGGAGACTATCGCAGGGCTGGACCTTCGGGGAGTATTGGGTTGTGGTAGTTCAATGTCATGAATAGGTCTATGAGATCGGCGTGGAGTTGCGCTTAATAAACCGGGTAGCAATGCCCTCAAATTGTCAGAGATGTTAGATGGGTCTCGATGTCCAACAATAAATGTGGATGGTGACCCCTACTAATCATCCACAATTGGTACTGTTGCGTTCCAGCATTGGTTGCTATCCATACAGTATATTTAATAATTTAAATATACACTTAAGTATGGTGCGCGACCGGTGTTGAAACTACTATGACAGGGCGTTGGTCGCGTCTGGAGTCATGGAAGTGACGCCTAGGAGAGGTATGAAGGACGTCGTATATCTATTAGCATGGCCTTGACGTCCTGAAGATTTATCTCCTGGGCATAAATTCCATTAACCTCGACCCCACTGCCATGGGACAACGTGGAATTAGGCCTATACGGCAGGCAAATTGAGTTCCAATCTGTATAATCTTCCATCAGTAATCCCCATGTCTCTACTTTATCACTCAATAAAAACATACATTTCACACAACAATGCGTTTTATAAAAAAAATTAAAATGTCGGTGATTTTTGGGACACCCTTTATATCCTGATCAGATAGCCTTAACGGTTACAAGCACTTTTCGAAAATATTTAATTGCTAAAGGGACATAGAAAGAGTCCAAGTACGTCTTATAATCAATCATCTAATTTTAACAAATTTTTTATCAAACTTACCTTATGATATAAATTTTATATAGATGCATTTTTTATTGTTTTTATTGAGTAAACAAATGATTTTTAATTAATTGCTCAACTTATCCAGCAAGTCAAAACGACTGGGAAATTTTACCTCGGCAATGTTTTAAGTTAAATCAATTCAAGGATACGTTTTTTAAATTTAATCGATTTTCAGAATTGGGGCAATTATTAAATACACACGTTTTGTTTTGCACCGCAACAGAGTGCAAATTATTAACACACACTTAATTGGATTTAATTAACCAATGCAAGAGTTGAAGGCCATAACCCACGCAATAATTAAGTTCGGATTAAAGATGGAACAATGTTAAAGGGTTGACAATTCGCTATATTAACCAACGCCTTATTTCTGATAAGCCAAATTAAACCGCTGCGTATCTTGCTGCAATCTTACTGCAACGAAAATTAAAGACGGCTGACGACGATACACGCTGGACGAATTAAATAGGAACACGCGCGTACAACTGACGGATGACTATTATGCATCAGAGCTTATGAAGAACTAACAACGCGACTCATGCACCGAAAACAATCCAAGTGAACGCGACTGTCGAAGGAATGAAATATCAAGAAATGCGCAATCGCAGCAAACACACTCGTTCCAGATGGAATCTCATCAAAGACTGATTCAGCCGCCAGTGTTGTTCGTCTTTTTACCACTTTGCCTCATTGGTGATACGTTACTCGCGTAGACAATAATAGTGCATGCAGCATGATGGACTTGAGGTGTATGAGGATAGGATAACATCGCAAACATTACCACTTGGTGGAGTAGACGAGTTCGAGTCTTTGAGAGAGAAATGCAGACGGCGCGCAACGAAGGGACGCAGTGAAGGGTGAAATAATTTTGTCTTTGGCGCTTCGTTTAAGCCGCGCTTGATATATATTGAGCTGTACATTCCAGATATATGTATATGCTTCATGGGAAATATTGCGTGGTCGAAGCTCTAGAAATACTCAATGGCTCGATAACTCATCAACCACAAGCTAACCAAGAAATCGAAAGAAAACTAAACCCAAGCAAAAGTACAAAATCCCATGATAAACGTCTAAAAATACGACAAACTTGAGCAAAAAATTCACCCAAAGCTACACATTTTCTGATCTGCACTCATTCCAAGAAACGGAGGGAATTCGATGGGATTCACCATGAAATTGAAGAGTTTTGTGGCTACAAGTGTTTTGTCTCTGAATTCACGTGCTCGTTTTACGCGATGGTAATAGCTTGGCGGCAGGTCATACGCTAGTGACCACCGCAACATGTACGAGTAATACCTACCACACAGTGTGTTCAGAGAGCGCTTCAAGTTATGGCAAACATTATAATTATAAATGTTTTAATTAATTAATTGTATGAAGTGCCGTGGTAAGCATAAACATCATAACTGACATTTTTAAGTGAGTAAATTAATATCAACGTAAAATAATTCATACCCTAGACTAAAAAAAAACGCGTTTTTAAGGTATTAAAATTTATAAACATAATCGTTATGTATAGCCAGTCATCCAAATTTTTTCAATTGGATGGGTATTTATTGCTTTAATTAAAAAAAGGAGAACAGCTATTTTTTGAGATACCAACAATTTTTTGTAAAATTCGGGTTGTCCTAGTTATAATAGAGAGTAATTTGACTATCTGTCAAATTGGGAAAATTTGTCAAAAAGTACGGAAACGACTAGTACAACAGCTGTTTCTTGACAAATGAAATTAAATAAAAATTAAATTTGCTGGTTGGTTTATTGAAAAGAAGAGAAAATTCAAAGAAGATACAAGTGAATTGTTCTAAAATTTTCTATCACAACACAACAATCTAATTTTGTCACTTTGACAATCAGCTGTGTGAAGCTCGAGATTCGTGCTCGAAGATATTTTTCAAGTAAAGTTCGAGTAATAGACATTTTGCTTGTTCTACTTCTCTCTCGCGCTGGAAAAATGTGAACGGAAACGCTATTAAGTAACTTCAAGTTACTTGAAACGAGTACGGAAACAGGCCTAATGACACAATCATATATTTTCTATGTGTATTTCACTTGCGATGTTTAACTTGATCAATTTTAAGATAATGTTCTTGAATGTATCTTAGGACGTTACTACGTGTATCCAGAGGAGAATTGAATGTCTAGAGCAGTGTTGCCAAAGAGACAAACTGAAATTTACCACTATGAGCCTGAACAGAATCAAGGCGATTAGCGATTGGCGACATTTTAAAGCAATAGAATGCATGAAAACGTATGAACACGTCCGAAATCAATTCGCTGGTCTTCGATCGCAACGAACATTCGCCAGATTAGAATCTATTCTATTTTTTCTCTGGCGACCTGGCGGTTCTCTCTTTGAGTGGTGTCAAACATGATAAGTGTTGCCGTATTTTTCCTAATGATGAGATACGTTCAGTGCTATTGTCTTAAGTCTTATTATCTTCTGACATTTGTTGTCTGTGTTTCTGTTTTCTTCATGTCAATTATGCATACACATAACAAAACATTCTGACAATTCAGTCTGAATAGTTCGCCAATCGCTAATCGCTTTCATTCTAGACGTGTTCTGAGCGATTGGCGAGAAGAGAGGATCGCCGATCACCAATCGCTTTGATTCTGTTCGGGCTCTATTTTGGAAAAAATTTACCACTTTCGGAGAAAATTTACCTTTTCCCAAAATAAGAAAATTAGAAAATTTTTAAATGATTAACAACCGTTATGAAATTTTTGTTAGTATACATATATTTATCTCTCATCAACAAATGCAAGAGTTAACAGGTCAACTCTTGACGTGTTTCAACAGGGACTTACCGGCTATTTTGTTTTGCTATTTTTCAGCAACTAGAGATGGATAATTCAATTTTTTTTTTTGTTACACAGGATGATTCACAAGAATATTTAACTGCTTGTGAGTATGTTCAGAGAGGTAACAGTGCTGCCAATATCTTAAAAAATTAACAAGTCTATAAAAATTATTATTTTCATAAAATTTACCACTTTTGGTTAAAAATTACATTTTTTACCTCTGCCCAAAAGATGAATCAAAAATTACCTTAATTAGGGAAATTTACCTCAATCTGGCAACACTGGTCTAGAGCGCCCTAGGGTCTAGGCACCTCATTGGCACCCCTCTGTTGGTCGAGCAAAGAAAATTTTTTATTCTCTTTAGACAGGAAAAACTTCGCAATTGCTGACTGCCGTTGATACGCACATTCTTAAGGATATGTCTCCAGAATACATTGTGACAAATATACTTGCTCTATTTTGAACTTCTTAAGTGTTTAAATTGTTCAAATTGCTTAAAAACAAAAATTTGCTGTTAAAATTGCTAAAAAAAGAGACGACACTTTTGAAGTTCAGTCACAAGTTTGTCTATAATTACTAGATAAACTGTCGCTCTGAATGTTTCCCGACCAGATAATAAAGAAGATTATATCTACCAAATAATATCTTTGGCTTCGGATGATTCATCTGCTGTGATCTTCCTCTTCCGTATCCTCTTTGTGTCCTTCTCATATTATTTGACTAAGGAGAGCTTTAAGGCTTGCTGTTCATGTTTATTAAAATGTTCCTTTTCTGCAGAAATGATGTGAATCAGACTGTCATACATTTTAATAATTGTACATAATATCAATATTAACGGAATGTCATTGTTTTTTTTTTTTAGTTTTGTTCATAAATATAAATATTCACCAAAATAATATCCCAAAACAAGATAATGAAAGCAGTTTCAATGTCAACATTATTCCTTTAACTTCACATATAGCAGAACGTTACTGCTCAGGCTTGCTCTCGATAACAATCAAAGAATCGTGAATTTCTGGTAATGACTCTTCTGGTAATGACTCAGATGGATTTTTGACACTAGTTTTGTTTATTTTTTTATTATAACCTAGAAATATTTGTACTTGTCGAAGTTCCCATCTTTGAGCTGAAGTTGTAAAAAATTTGTAAATTTCTTGAAGGAGACCAAAAAACCAACAAACTTCTTGAGCGCATACCCCGGCATATTCACCCACTAGTTTAAGCGAATGTGCGGAACAGGGTATATATTCTAAGGGACATAGTTCTTTTATTTGTCTGTAATCCATTGTAAATAACTGACATTATCATGCGACTATTTATCATACGACTTATTATCATACGACCAATTATTATACGACTAAGCCATGATGTAATTAACCAGGTGGTAGTGAATTTTTCACCACACACTCAATTTTGCTGAATCTGTCAAAAAATTGTGACATAAAGAGAGGACCTGTTGGTAAGTGTCAAATCATTATTTGTTTGCTTGCTTGTGGTAGTTCTAGCTAATACGTAATAAACTGCAATTATATGTAGTTTTGTTGGATTTTCATAAAAATCATTGAAAAAAATGTGAAAAACTAGAGCCGAATATGGAAACACACTGTAATTGGCTGCAAGTATGGATGATCTGGCCATGTAGTTCCACAATAACAATAGCAGCAATAAGTTTATCCTATTAAAATCTTCGAGGAAATCTACGAAATCCTCGTAGATCCATTATGTACCACAATCCGTACGAGGTGGTACATAATGCTTCAAGAAGCCAGCTCTTTATCAATTCAATTTTATTTGAGGTTAAGTTTAATATTTGTTGGTTTCTTATTGGCTAATAGCTTTGCTTTATTTACAAGGCGAGCCATTTTTTATTCTTATCCATGTTTTTTGCACGTTTATAATCAATCAAATTATACTTTCACAATAAGCACAAATTTCACAAACTATGTTTTGTTATGGTTTTGCTTAAAATATGCAATCAGCTGTTTTTGACAGATCGAGAGTTCATTTTTGTGAGAGAGGTTTAAAATTCACTATCACCTTGTTAATTACACCATGGACTAAGCAAAGTAAGCGTTCAAATTAAAAGAATCTGTATGTCACACCTGCGATAAGAAAGAGAGCAAGAACAAGAACAAGGGCTCGTGTGACACAAAAATTATAAATTTTTTTAAGAGGTACACTGAGAAAAAAAGCAATAGTAAAATCATCAAAGCCGGCCTGGGTGGAAATAATTTGTATGGAAATTACATATGTATGCTTATTGACCGAAGTAATATATTGTTTTTTACATTGCTTTGATAGCACATACTTCGATACCCTGCCAATTAAAAAAATGTTTGATTCACCCAAGCCAAGTGTATAACATTTTAACCAATAGTGTAGGTAAACCACCGAAAACTTTGACACTTTATCAAAATGGTATGAGCAAAATTTATCGCTGAATACTCCCAGTATAACTATAACTCCCGCTTGTTATAGTTCTCGATTAGTTTTTGTAATGATAATTATATAGCGTAGATGTTTAGCCAAGGTGTAATGATTCATGAGTGCATTTTGTTAGCAATAAATTAGATATATTTATAAGCGATCTACATACATAATTTTTTACTTTGTAAATCTATGTTGTAAACTTTGTAAATGTATGTCTATTTACATTAAAAAGAACAGGTTTTCCTTAAGGCCAGGTTACACCAAAAAACGTACTTTTTCCAAGAATGTTTATTAATTGTTTAAAAAATATTTGGAAACTAAACTTCTTACACGATAAAAGTATACATACTTGGCCACTGGAAAAAAATTTTTGTTTTTTTTTCTTTTCATTAAGGTGGCTCTGGAAAATGCTGCTCAAATTTTTCAATTCCGTGGTGGGTGTCACGATTTCTCGAAAACGAATCATCTAAAAGCAAAAAGCAAAACTGTTTAATATTCTGTATCGAATTGGCTATAGTCGGAACTACAATGAAAAATTTCCACTGAGAAAAAAATAAAATGGCGGATTTTTAAATTTTCGACCCTTTTTTGCACTTTTAATTGTTTATAACTTTTTTAAATAATAATGAATATGTTTGGTTGTAGTTCCGACCATAGAGAGACATCTAGAGAGTAAAATGCCGTTTAGTTCATGTTGATACGCATGATAGTTGAAAAAACGTGGTTTCGAGAAAAAGCCGATTAAAGTTTTTATTCGTGAAAAATCGTGGAGATAGGTGAATTTTACTCACCTACTCTAGCTACTTCTCGGTCGCGCGTATCTTCGGGACTCATTCTATATCATTTCTGAGAGTATTTTCTAGCAGTTTATGAAGAAAAAAAATTTTCGATTTTTTTAAAATTGTTTGGTGTAACCTGGCCTTAATGAAAATTAAAATTTTTGGTTCATTTTGCTTAGTTTCACATAAGTGCTTGGGTAATTTTGCAGAACAGCAATATACAAAATTGTATACACTTGTCTTTGGAAATTTTTTACAAAAACAATTAACAGTAATTTACCTAAGTAGTTGTATATGTTATACTTCTCCCTGTATATTTATTTATCTATTTAACTTTGATAATTCAACAAAGTTTTTTGTTGAAAATTTGAACACTATGTTCGGCAGAATAAGGAAGCACGCTTCATATAAATTGTCGAAGCTAATGTGTAAATTACAAAATACTTCGCTAATTTATCATCCAAATCAATATCGGTAAGTTAACATGTAAAACTTAGGTGTTTTGACCAAAAACTTAGGAGGCTGAAAACCGCCAAAGCCATCGTATAAATTATACTAGGTTTTTTAATAATTTTGCATAATTTTTTTTCTCAGAGTACTAATTTATTTTTTTTTTTCGTTTAAAAACTTTCGCGCGCGCCCCTAGGGTCGTGCCTAGTTAGCCTTATGGTTAATCAGCCACTGCGTATATCCAATCAGGATAACCATACATACCATAGAGAACTTGCTGCGTTTGGTCTTTACGGACCGGCACATGGTTTTCAGGGCTCATAAAATAAAAGCTCAGGTAAAATAAATAGTAAATACATAAAAATTAAAAAATAAATAATTTTAGTACGGATTTCTATGGCAGTATTGGAATTGATAATATTGAAGAGATGAAATTTTCAAAACTTTCTGAACATGTTATTCGAGCATTAAAGGGATACATTTAAGAGTAATTTTTGCAATGGACAAGTCTGTACTGTACCTGAAGTGCTTCCGCTAATAGAGATGTAAAATTTGTAATTCAATATGCTCAAAAGGTGTTGTGAGCCTTGTGCAATGGTAGGCTTTATCGCACATTGCAGATGTCAAAGTCAGCTGTTGATTTTGAGTTTTTTCTAATTGTTGTTGTTTCTTTTGTGGCACTTACAGCTTGATTGTTATAAAATACCACATTTGAGCAACCATTTTAAAATCGCCTTGGGCGAGTGAATTAATTAATGTGAAAAAAACCCACTTTGAAACGATAAAAAATTCATGTTCTCCATAATATCAAAAAAAAAAATAAGCTCTGAATTAAAGGGGCAGTAAGGGTTTGCATTTTTGAAATATCAATTTTTTTTTTTCTTTTCTTTAATAGTTAAACAATTTAAGAATATAGTCCCAAAATTTGAACTCAATCAGAGCAAAACTCTCGAAGTTATTAGCTACTTAGTCTACTTAGTCCTCTAAGACTGTAATGATCTTGAAATGTATTTTCGTTTGTTATAGTATTTCCCGTAATTTTCCTGTGGGACACTTTTGACGTTGCCATTCAAATTCAGTTGTCTTGCTGTAAAAGTTTTTTTTTCCAGGCCCAACTACATATAAGTATTGTGTAATAATTTCCCAAATAGGGAAATTTTTCATGTGTTTACTAAACTAGCGTTTCTTATTTTATTTTCGTAACGCTGACATTAAAATCAATTTTTCTTGTTGAAAAAGTTATTTTTGAAGCTCAACAACATTTTTGTAAATATCCCAAAAAAGGAATTTTTTTATATCTACTTAAAATGCCGACTTGCATGAAAATTCACTAGTTTTGTTGAAAAAGTTATGTTTTCAGATCAATAGCATCTCTGTTTTCAGATCAAATTTCCCAAAAAGGTAAAATTTTACATATGCATCTCAAACATTAATTTGAATTCAATAATTATTTTTTAAGCTTTTTTTTTAATTCTGCATTATTCTTTCAGGCCCAAAAGCATCTTTCGAAAATTTTCAAAAAAGGAAAATTTTGCCATATACACTAAATGTGATCGTTTGCATGTAAATTCACTAGTCTTACTGAAGAAGTAAGTCTTACTGTCTTACTGTTTTCGGGTCAGAACCCTATTGTAAGTCAGTTTTGAAAATTTCTCATTTGGGAAATTTCTTTTTTGATTTTCGTGACGGTGACATTAAAATGAATAAAGTCTTGCTGAAAAAGTTATTTTACAGGCCCAAGAACATATTTTGTTAATTTCCCAAATAAGGGAATTTTATTTCATATTCACCTAACATTAAAGTAAAGGTTATGTTTTCAGTTCCAGTTTCCAGCTGAAATACAGTGAACACTGGAAATCGTCTTTTTCCAAAGAGGTTCTAGGAAAAGCTTTGTCATCGGATTGTTTGATGATATTCTCTCATAACATAAACAAAGAATGTTATTGAAATGATACTTAATAATGTACAAAAGGTTTGAATAAAGTTGCACTATCTATATATAAAAAAAAATGTTTTTTTTTATGCTCCGAAACCCTTACCATCCACTTAAGGAAAAATTGGTGAAATAAATTTCATAAGGAATACAATAATTCGATGATTTATTGATGTACAACCTTAAAACACATACCACCAAGCACCGTTAAAATAAACAAAAAAGTGTTACGGCTGACCATGTACCATCAGTTCATGACAATGAAGTCGAACTGAAAAGTATGCAGTAACAACCTGATGATGCCACAGCGTGAACTTGCTCAGCTAAGCTCATGTTTTGTTCCATCATGATTGTTGTTGGCAGCTTCGAGTACTACACCGTTCCACAGAGGCAGTTAAAACAATACGCTATTAAAATACACGAGTAGATGGACAACAACAAAAGCAAAATGATAGAATTTATAATGCCAACAACAGCCAAAACACAGAACAGAACAGACACAAAGCAAACGACAACCTAAACATGTGAGAGTTCAAGTGGTGCGGCAAATGTTGCACGCTGCATAAAGGTATGGCTTCAGAGACATCCCCCCCCCATCCCATTCTCCCACATCCGACACCCGCACTTAACTGTTCGTGGCCCAAGTCCAGTTAACTATATTTCAGTGACTGCCATACACTTGGCTGGATTATTTTCAAATTAGAATTAATATATCAAGTGCCACAGAATAGCACCAACTAGCAAATGTGTGCTGTTTGTGGAATGTGGTGAAACAACAGGACATTCTACCAGCATATACCATCCATCTATTTGAGTCTACAGAATGTTGCGCCTATTTATAGCGAGAAGCGGTGCATGCCACTGTGGTTTATAGGCCATTGTTATGACCACGCGTTGGGTTGCATTTTGGTCAATACCATCTTTGGCTGCATTTTTGCTTTCCTTGTTATTCTTATCCACCATAATGGTTATTTTTAACGTTATTTTATTTTTCTTTTGTTTGGCTCTGGCAGAAGAACGCAGTTCTTTTCGTATTTTAGTTAGTTGGCTTGTTGACCACGTTTGAACTTCGTTCCTTTGGGCTGTTTGCAAAAATGTTTTATGGAATTTACTCGCTGCCAACGTTAACGAAACATTTAACATATTTTCAATAAACTTCCGTGTGCTCGCATGTGTTTCACAAAATGTTCTTTTATTATTTATGGCTTAAATGACTGTTGAGTCAATTTCCTGTCTTCTGTCTTTCCACCTTCTTAACTAACATTCGGAAAAAATTAATTGAGAAAATATAGTGCTACACGAGGTTGCTTATGTGTCTTTTTAAATATGAAGCAAATTTCAGCAAAATTTCAGCAATTTAAGCAAAATTCATATGGCCACCGCGGGCACGTATGCAGTGGTTGATTCGTTGGACCCAATTTTCGATGACTCGGCCATACATTTCGGCCGAAACGGCCGCCATTTCGCGTTCAATGTTGGCTCTGAGCTCTTCCAACGTCGTCGGCATAGACTAATGACTTGACGTAGCTCCAAAGAAAATAGTCTTGAGGCGTTAAATTGCACGAACGAGGCGACCAATCGACTGGCCCATTTCTTGAGATAACACGTTCAAACTCAAACTTACTCTACAATAAATCGATTGTAACGTGTGCTGTGTGGCTTGTGGCAACGTCCTGTTGGAACCACATGTCGTCCAAGTCGATATCTTCCAATTCGGGCCAAAACTAATCGGTAATCATGGTGCGATAACAATGGCCATTCACAGTACCGTTACGATCGTTATCGTCGACGAAAAAATATGGTCCAATAACGCCGCCGTCATGCAAACCGCACCAAACAGTTATTTTTTGTGGATGAAGTGGTGATTCATGAAGCACGTAGATTTTCACCCGACCAATGAAGCATATTTGGCTTATTGACGAACCCATTGAGCCAAAAATGAGCTTCGTCACTGAACATGATTTTGCTATGAGATTCATCCTCTTGGCGCATCATCAATTTGCAGACGTTGTTCGTTCCTGGACTTTACCATGATGAAAATGTTGAGTTTACTGAATAAATTGACAGTAACTGTTCGATGATTAGTGAAAGGGTGCATTCAGAAATCTAATTCAAAGTTGTCAAGCCCCTATTGAAGAACGCTGTATGTTTTACTATGTATTCAATCCACGGAGTATTGCTAATTTTATAAATTTTTTAATTTCTACTCAATAAAAAAATGTTGAATTATAAATCGCCTCAGTTTGACGTTTGACGGTCACATAGAGAACATTCTGGAACTATTGCACTTAATCTAACTTTCCTTTCACCTACTATGCAATCCTATTTTCAAACCATGGCATACTCAGCTGAATAGATAAAGCAAAAAAAACAATGTTTTGATAAATGGTCGACTGCCGAGCATTGTGTTGTCTAAGTAAGTTGAGCTCAGTATTTCCAATTTTCCTACAACGATTTATGCGTTTCATACATTACTCCACTTCATAAACTATACAATAAATATAGGCTAGCGCCAATGCATTCAAACTTCCTCATTTCTGTAGATTCTATAGACCTTTGAACAGATGGGAAGTGAATACACAGTTATGCCCGCTAGTACCTAACAATTAGAGCCAAAATATTTAAACCGCAAGCCACAAACCATCGATTTAATGCAAATGGAGTTGTGGGCATTATTCTTGAAGTTCCATTGATTTGGCATAAAAACTTGAGCCCACATTCGACTGCAATTTTCCACTTATGCGAATGATTCGTCGTCATTGACGAACAGTTGGCTAGTTGAGTGAGCATGAATTTCACATTTGCGCAATTATAGGGAGTGCTGGCTATGCGAATAACATCTATTGGAAATGGTGAATAGAACTAGTGTAGTTTTGAAATCATTTGAATTCAAGTAGAAATCACTGCTTCGAGTATTATTATGCTTAGTGATAAGATATAGCATTTGACCATGATTGACTCGAGATGTGAGAAACTTAGGTGCGCTGCTGTTGCAGTTAGAATATTGCAATGAGCATGGAAGTGTCCTCGTTTAAGCTGACTTTGGTTGCTCATAACGAACCAATGGATGATAAGTGGATGCTAGTGCGACTGCAGCAGTTTTTTTTTTGCTTTGAATTTTTTTTATTATTTTTTTTTTTTTTTAGGCGAAGTCATTTGCAACAACTCACAAAGATTCTGAATACAGAATCTTGTTACATAAAAGCTGTAAAAAAAAAGAAAGAAAATTTTGCATATTTTTGCAATATGATTTGTCACGATAGTTAATGTTTTACCAGTTCTTAACAGAGTTGAGTGAAAATTTTCCATTATGATTGGGTGCTGTAGTGAAGGCTTAACTTATTTCTGATTTGAGATGATTGACATAACTTCTAAAGTTGTATAAAAGCTGTTAATGGCATTTAGTGTTGAGAGTAAGTTAAGCTTTAACCAACTCTTATTATATGTTTGACAATTTCCATTTATTTGTCTAAGCTTGTTAAGTTCATGTGAAAGCTTCTTTATTTTTTTTTTTAGTCCTTTCCGTTTCCAACTGCATCTAATGATGACTATTGTTATTTTCGCTGAGTGTTTGATTTTATTTTTCCTTTATTTCATGCAGTCATGACCACAGGAAGTTGTTATGGTTTCATGTTTTTTTTTTTAGTAGTTTTCATCAGACTTTTTGCAAGTGATTTCTTTCTATTGTTCTAAATTTATTTTTTTTTTTCATGTTTTTTTCTATTCTTACAGGGAAGAAATAACTTATTGAATGGGATCGTGTGTTTTTGCTAAACTTTTCATTTCATGATATATTCAGACAGAAAATTACAGACAGTTGTCGGTTTCTGGAAATTAAGACAATTGATGGGATTAAATTAATTATTGAAAAGTTTTTTGTCATTTCCCTTTATAAAATTCGTGTAGTCTGGACTTCAGTTGAAAAAATATTAAAGTATTTAATTATTTTGTTATAATTTCTTTAATTTCTTTGTTTTAAGGACCAAGATATGACATGATATTTGTGCATTCAATTGAAATGTGCACGTTTAAAATCATTATATCATTACAATATGTTTAAAAACCTGAAATAATCCTTTTTACTGTAATAACTTTTTAAAAGAAAATCCCGGTTAGACGGTGTAACGGTATTCAGCTTTGGGCTTTGTAAATTTGTAATTTGTAATTTCCAATGTTTATATGATATTTTGGGAAGGCTGATCACGAATCGAAAGTTAATTTCTCTCCTTCATAACTAGTACTTCTTCATAACTTCATAACTAGTACTAGCAATTTCCTTTTCGCCACCTTTCATGTTTCTATGAACCCTTAATAGAGGATTTTACACGAAACAAGAAGAATGGTTATAAAGGGTGGTTAAATTTTAAGGGCCGATGTTGAATGTGAACCAAACCTAAACGTTAATTTTTTTCTGCATTTCATTTGATATTTCTCAAATCGTGCAAAAATTTGAGCAAACCGGTTATGTATGAGATGTGAAAACACCAGTGTACGCTCGTACAGCTCGTACTGCAGAAAATATTGCTGCTGTTCGCGATAGTGTGGCTAAAGAGCCGTCCACCTCAACTCGTCGTCGTGCCCAACAGAGTGGTACGAATTTTTAACCTAATGGGCTTTATACATTTCTGAAAACTACGCTCAAAACAATAAATTTCTGCATCTTTAGCTTTTTTCTGCGCCATAACTTTTGACTGCGCCCGAGGGTTTATATATTTCATTGCCAGACTTGTGTTTTTTTTTTCTGAAATCCAAAAAAATAAGGAGCTAAATTTTTATGCAAACCTCTTCATTTACGCATAAATAACAACTTGTCAAGAGTTCCCTATGATACCATGTATGCGCTAGAAGATATTCAAAGATCACCGAAATCGGTCATTCGCTTATATCAAGGCCGATGATATTTAAAATACACTCTGAGTATGAAATTCAACCAAATCGGATGAAAACCATGCATACCTCCCATACAAAGTGACTTTATCAAAAAGGTAAGATCTCTTTAAATCCCACAAAAAATAATAGATGGACTTGAAATTTTGCACATGAACTTTGATATATAACATGTACTCTGTGTATGAAATTCAACCAAATCGAGTGAAAACCACACCCACCTCCCATACAAAGTGATATGTCAAAAAACAAAAGCAAATATTTTCTGTTAAAAATATGACGAAAATGTTTTTACAAATAAACATTTTATTGACTGCTTAAGTCTTTGAATATACTTCGGTTCGGACGTAGGGGTATTTTAACTTCGGCCCAGTCGAAGATCATTTCTTACTAGTTTTTTATTGTTTTTCGAAATATTCACCTTTATGATTAATAAGGGTCATTTACATTTTTAAATCCGCTTGAGACACCTCCAAAAAATATTTTTTTAATGCATACAACGCCTTGTTCTGGCGTCGAAGATCGTTGTCCAAGCAGTTTGTCCTTGATGTGCGGGAAGAAAAAGAAGTCATTGGTTGGCAAATCACGACTTTACAGCGGATGGCCCATTATTTTGATGTTTTGAGTGCTCAAACACGCCTCAAGCAACGCATTTACTAGATGAAGAATAATTCTTCTGTGCTTATTTTTTCCGGAAGGCAAAAGCAATTGGGTCTTTATTCCCGAAATTTTATATAGCAACCCTCGTTAATATATGTCGGATCGAGTTGTATGGAAAAACGAAAGTTAGCCGTTCGGGGCCTCAAAAGTTATAGATACAGTGTTGTGCATATCAATATATATGAAATATCCACCTGGTTGGCATTTCTCGCTCAGCAAAGGGCAACATGACTGTCTCTAAAATCTCTTTCTAAATAAATCGGTCCATTTTTTGAGTAATTTCATATACTGGATATTCTTCAAATCTAGAAAAACGAGCCCAGAACATAGCCAGCCGCCTTCATGCTAAACTGTGACCTGACAGTTTTGAGGCTTAAGGCTCTCACCTTTTCGCCGATGTACTGTGGCCATGCCATCGGTGGTAAAGAGATTAACCGCCTGTTTATGTATTCCAAAAAGAGCATTCTCGTTCGTGAAAGAAACGAGCAACAATATTTTTTTATATGAAAAAAATGTATTGCTTATTGTGTCCCACACGAACGACAGTTCTCTTTTCGGAATACATAAACAGGCGGTAAATCTGGACTCGTCACTAAAAAGGACTGTCTTCCATTGGTCATCAGACCAATTTAATGAGTTCTTGCAAAATTTAATTGGGAATATAAGAATTTTTATTTGATTTAAGCCAAAAGAGATTATGTCTTAAAAGCAAACCTTCGTTCTAATTTTCTTCTTTTTTTTTTGTAAGCAATGGCTTCTTACGTGTAACAACCAAAAACAGGAACTGTTTTAAAAAAATTTTTTTAGATATAAGAAGTTATTATTTTTTTTAAATTTATACAGGTTATTGTACATAAAAAATACTTTATAAAAATTTTGTTTTTTTTTAATACAGTTCTGGCTTTTATATACAGGGCTCTGAAAATGGCATTGAAAAAAAGACATCCAAAATGGTTCGATGGATATGGCCTTTCCCATGTATCAGAAACAAAAAAATCATATGACAAAAATCAAAGCATAGACCTTATATTAAGCATCCCCCCTACGCAGGACCCCCGGGGTTTTTTTTTAATTATGTCGGAAGTTGAAGTAAAAAGTTCGAAAAATAGATACATTTTCGCACGCTTTTTTGTTTATATAAAAAAAAACAAAAAAAAATAGATACTTGAATTTAATGGGATGCTTAAAGAACAAAATAACGAACTAAATGCAAAAAAAATCATTGAAATTGAACCAATAGATTTGGAGTTATCTATCGAACCGTTTTAAAAAAAACTAGTTTCGAGGAAATCGCGTTTAAAGTTTTTTATTTGTTGTATGGAGCTTAGACGTAGGTTAACGAAAACCGTTATAACTTCTGTTTTTTTTTTAAATATCGATTTAAAAATGTGTATGTATATTCTTAAAACTAAAAGGTGTTTTTTTTAGAGGTATAGAACTTCGAATTGAAATAAAACACAAGAAAATCGTTTTAATGTCCATCAATTTGGCTTTATTGGAAGGATAATTTTATGCCATTAATGTTTAAATATGATTTCGGGCATGTGGCCGCCGCGGCTAGCTCGAATAAAGCCAATTCTACAGGTCCAATTTTCAACCACTTTTTCGAGCATATGGGGCCGTATGTCGGCAATAACGCCACGAATGTTGGCCTCCAAGTCCCCTAACGTTTCTGGTTTGTTGGCGTAGACGAGCGACTTCACATATCCCCAAAGAAAATAATCCAATGGTGTCAAATCACACGATCTTGGTGGCCAATTGACAGGTCCATTCCGCGAAATTATGCGCTCATCGAATGTTTCCTTCAATAAATCGATTGTGACGTGCGCTGTGTGGCATGTAGCGCCGTCTTGTTGGAACCACAACTTATCCACATTCATGCCATCAATTCGGGAACAAAATAGTCGGTTATCATGGCTCTATCCCGGTCTCCATTAACGGTAACTGACTCTCCAGCATTATTTCGGAAGAAGTATGGCCCAATGACTCCACCAGCCCATAGAGCACACCAAACAATCAGTTTTTGTGGATGTAATGGCGTCTCAAGGATCTCATGTGGATTCTCTTCACTCCAAATGGGGCAATTTTGCTTGTTGACGTATCCATTCAACCAAAAATGAGCCTCATCACTGAACAAAATTTTGCGATGAAAATCAGCATCGAGATCAATCTCATTTTCGGCCCATACACCAAAATCACGACGCATTACATGGTCTCGCGGCTTTAATTCTTGCACAAGCTGGATCTTGTAAGGTCGCAAGCCAAGATCTTTGCGCAAATCTTCCATAAAGTTGATGGACAAAGCTCCAATTGCTGTGCACGGTGGCGAATCGATTCATTCGGGTCCTCTTCAACATTTTGCTCTACAGCAGCAATTGTTTCTTCGGTGCGCACTGTTCGACATCTCTGCGGATGCGTATTATCACATAGAGTAAACGTAGTGCGAAAACGACCCATGGTTAACCGAATTAATTGCTCTGATGGACGAATATGTCGACCATAAAATGGACGGAGCTTGCGGTAAACTTCGCGAACTGAACCATTATTTTCGAAATAAATTTGCACGATTTGCAAGCGTTGTTCTTTTGTCAACCTGTTCATGATGAAATGGCAAACCAAACTGAACATAAATGACATTAGAGTTGCCAGATTTGACCACAAAATGCCAGATTTATCTCTATTCGAAAAACAAACCCCAAAAAAAAAAACACCTATTATAAAGAATACATTAAACAAAAAAAAATTTTTTTTCGAAAAATGTACACGTATATTATACCTTAAGTCAGCTTCCAAAGCACGTCGGCGAACAGTACTCGAGTCCACGTTTAAATTTAGTTGATTAACAACAGACTGAGATGAAGGATATTTTTGAAAAGCTAGGATCACATGTCGGTCCTCTCTCTGTGTTGTTTTAAGCTTCGGACCACTCAAGTGAAGGGTTTCTACAGTTTTTTAGTCTCAAACTTTTTTATAAAACGTGAAATTATGGATTTATTTATTTTGTAAGTTTTGATAAAGAAATTAGTGATGCTCCTGATTTATACTCATCAATTATTGCTGTTTAAAGGACTCTGGGTACTTATCACGCGAAATGACGTTTTGATAATTTCAAATGTCTTCTTCACACAAAGAACTATTTGCAAATGACTCTTTTCAGTCGAAATCAGTAATAACTAAGCAAAAAAATAAAAGCATAACCGACATTTACCGTTTATCAGAGCAAAAATTATTTAACTTAAGTAAGTTGCTCTTGTTATGCACAGTTAAAAATCGCTCTTTACGATAAAAAAATATGAAGAAGTTTGCTACGCCAATTTTGGTTGCTTTTGATATGCACATCACTGTATGTGATAAAAAGTAAAGATACATTATAAAGATTTCTGGATTATATTTTTCAAAAAGGAGAAAATTCATTTCAGCCGTTTTGATACTTCTGACTGTCCATTTTTTGGTAAAAATATGAATTTATCATTTTTTTTCACAGAATGCAGAGACCAATTTTGACATTGGGACAAAAACTTAACACACACAAATATTTTGAAAAAAAAAATTACAATTATTAATGTTGACCTAGAAAAATCGAAATTTTTAACATTTTATTTAAAACATTTACAATTAAGTTTTGTTCATTGTAATAAATTCATGTTACTTATAAACGATTATCCGTTTAAAGATAAGATAGTAAAGTTTAAAAAAATACACTAAAAATGTAGATTTCGATAGAATCTTTATTTCGTTATAATGTTTGGAATTTTCCATTATAGCGGAATACAATATTCAATTTTGAGGTAATTTTCGATGATTTTTGTGCACAACTTGGCCATTAATTACCTCGGTCATGACTTGATGAATGTTGTTTTTTAATTGCTAAAGAAGTTTATTCACGTAAATACGATCTTTTGCGTAGGCCCACAAAAAAAAGTTTAGAGGCGTCAAATCTGAGAGACCAATTGACATCGGCAATTGGTGCTGTTGTGTGGCTTGTGGTTCATCTTTTTCAATCCACATATCGTCCAGATCCATATCTTCAATTTCAGGCCAAAAAAAATTTATTAATATACGGCCATAGCGCTTAGAATTGACTGCAACGGTTGATCCCTGACCGTTTTAAAAAAAAATTCGGACCAATGACACCACCAGACCCTAATTCACACCATACAGTCACTTTTTGTGGATGCAATGGCTTCTCCACAATCGTTTGGGCTTTTTTAGAACCCCATATACGTCAATTTTGCTTATGCACATATCCAAGTAGCGTGCCCACCTAGGTGCCTACTTAAGGGTAAGTTGTCACATTTATTTCGCATTTTTTCGGCCTAAGCATCTATCAAAATGCTTAGGCTAATGCAAATTGCGATTCGATCTTCGATTGACTCCGTAGTGTCGCCAGAAATATTTATTTTATTTTCGTTATGAAGTCAAAGAACAAACATTTACTGTCGGAAGATACATTTTACCTCGTAGCACATATTGTAAGCGAGTAAGAATTCAATGCAATATTTATTTTTTTTTTTTCTTTTTTTTGTCATAAGATCAAGTATATGTAAATCCTGTATTTGCATTATATGTATAATGCACGTAGCGCAAATACTCACCTGATTCATTTCTTTATCATGGATCGAGAGTCTCTGAGGCATTTTGACGTCATTAATTTTTTGTCTATTAATGTCGTGTTGAAAGTAAATTTGAGCTTCAGGCCAAGTATGTTGACAACAAGACAACAAGAAGACAAAGAAAGCAACAACCAACAACAACAAGAGCAAATCACACAGCTTGACTATACAGACTGTTTCTTTGGCCGCTACACCAACTCATCAGTAGTCTTTGCATGACTTTTCACTGTTATCCACTCAAGCTACTTAGGTTCTACTTATGCTGCCAATTATGCCGAGAAAGTTACCCGGAATTTATTTTGACAGAGAGAACGCTTAATAGTGACTGATTTCTTATCTACTTCGATGCTCCCTGTACCAAGGTTAACCTAGATCGTATCATACTTTTAGGCATTGCCTTAACCCATGTGCATCTTCGAAATTCGATCACAGCGTTTTACCGAATATCAGAGCATATTGAAGTTGTGTTATTTTGTTGTTAGCTCCTTCCTTTTTCCACACTTCCATTTTAGGGTTCAGTTAGTTTAACTGATGGTACACCTAAGATGGTGTGGAGACCATTTTGTTAGGGAAAACTTTGTGTTTTGTTTTTTGTGAAAAACACACTAATCATTTTTTTTCTTAACATTTTTATGGGCGTGCTCTCCCAGAAATTTTTAATTTTAATATTTGAGAATGACCTTTCATTATTTTGTCGTGGGCATTAAACAAACCTGAACTGACGTTTAATATTTTTCACCGTAGCACATATCATAAAAAGTATTGATAAATAAATCCATGTAACAAATTAAGCAACTGCCTCCGCATCCCGATGGTTTCCTTAATTTTTTTTTTTTTCATTTTCGTAAGGTCAAAGTATAAACCTTAACCACCATCATATCATAATTTTTCTCTTAAGAAAAACACTCAGCAAATAATAATTTTATGCAACATCGTTGCATTTTGGAAAAATCGCTTTTTCAACTATGAAGGAAATTCTTCATATTAAATGTAAGTCACAAGGTTATTCTTTTAACTTCCCATATTTCATATATTTTTAATAATTCCAAATAATCTTAGACTAAATCTAAGCATTGCATGCTTTGAGTGATTAAACTTATTCTAACTGGCCGAAGTCATTAAGACTGAGATAACTTTGTCAGAACCGGAGTTAGAAGAAACCAGCAATATGTCGGTACTCAGTTAAGCCAAATGCATTCGCCATTTACACGTTTATAACCGTGGTCCGTGGCATCATCATTATTAATGACATTCTAGGTGAAGGGGATTTAAATAACATACGAGTACTACATATCAAACATAATGAATTTCTGCTATTTAAAATCCTTGTCTTTATGACAAAAATAAGCTTCCTAGCAATGGCCAGCAGTTAGCGGAGCATCATTCGCTTGATTGATAACCATTTCCGTTTGGAAAAGCAGTCTTTTGCTGAACTACTTTCAACAGTAACTTAACAGTTATAACAACTCATCATTCCGAGTACAAATGTGAATTTAATTGAATTGTTTACGCAATTCACTTCTTGTTGACTTATCAGCTAATTCAAAGATATCCATGACTATTTAGAGTGTGCGTTGTTTTCATCATATCCCCATTTTGGTCTAATTGCAACCAGTGTGAATTTCTTTAAGGAAACGTTCCCAAATGTCATGCAGTCATCACCTCAATTAGATGTGCTCAATCATCCTATCAATCAGTCAACGGTTTGCTGCATGCCACACGCAATCGCTATCCACGCTTAATCATGAAGACTTAAATGAATGCGATGTTCTTTTAGTATTTAAATCCGCTAACATCACCAGGTTTATTAAAATTGTTGCTAATCTATGCTTTATGGACTGCAGCTTAAAATTTAGAGCCAAAAGTATTGTTAGCTCTTTATATGGAGCAACGAATGCTGAATCTGACTGAATGTTGAATGGCAGGCATGTTGAGAAAGCCATTATATTAAATACCTGTAAGACTTTTTACGATTCCAAATAGATTTCAGCGTTTATGGAAGCTTCGTTGGGAACAAACTCGCAATCTTAAAGTGTAAAAAACTAAAAGAAAACCATTTCATCCTCGAAACGTTTGATGTCTCCATAAAAAAAAAAGTTTATTTAAGTGTTAAGTGAAACAGTCAGAGCAAATCAACTATAGATCCGTGCTTAGCCGGCTACAACTTTTTTAAACTCATTTTTCAAAACACTTAATGATGGTGATGAAGTTGTTCTGGTGAATTCTAGAGATACTTGGAGAATAAAAATATTTTTTATAGGGTTTTGTATTATGCCCATTTTATGCTTCATTTTGATTTATCTACTAATGGGTGCATCAAATGGGATCAGTTCTAGCTAAAGATGTGTCATAGCCGGGTATGGTCACCACTACCATTACAGCTTTTGTAATGTTTCTGTGTTTGTTTTTTGTCTTTGATTTGTTGTTGTGTTTTGTGTTGTTACATAAGCCTTTGCTCTCGATTCTTGCTCTCAACGCTCCCAGAGCGCTCTCTGCCCATAGCTGGTCATAACCATGATACAATAACAAGGTAGGCTCATATTGGAGAGCAGGGTGCGCTAGTTGTCAAAATCAGCTGATAGCTTCTAGTTTTTCTTTGTTGTTGTTGTTGCTTTTGTCGTTTGACGTTTGTGGCTTCTACAGCTTTGTTGTTGCAAAATTCCACAATTGAGCAGCCATTTTAAAATGATGGTTATGACCATGATACAATTATAAGGTAGGTCCAATTCGGAGATAAAAAAAAACGAAAAAGCAAAGCAAAGCAAAGAAAATCAAAACATTGGCGTAGGTATAATGTCACTTTTGACAATTAACGTTTATTCGTTCAGCCATAGGGATGTATAATTTACTTTAAACAGTATAAATCTGGGTATTGGGTATTGAGTACCCAGATTTTATGTGGAATTATGCAAGAAAAGTAAGCAAAAACTCTAAAAATTTAACAAAATAAGCCATGTTTTAAGATATAATGCAGAATTAATTGTACTAGTATCGCCTGTGGCCGAAATTCGGCCATCTGTTTCTGTAAGGTAACGAAACTCAAGTTGTTTTTCACATAATGAATGGCTATTAATTTGCATGGAAATTCTTAATGCTTACCTTGACGCTATGAGGAGAATTGTGGTAAAAGACAAAAAAGGAAGCATATCAATCAATAACAAAAATTTATTCAACATATAATATTCATTTAAAGTAAATAAATAAATTAAAAGTAAAGTAAATAAAATTAAAGTAAATAAACGGTAGAAAAGTATAACAAATAAATCAAGATAAATAATAATTCTCAAGATAATAAAGCAAGCAGCAGGTTTTTTGTTTTTTTTAACGCTGAGAGATATTAAGAGAAAGCAACAACCACAACAACAACAACAACAACAACATCAACAACAACAACATCAACAACAACAACAACAATAATGCTACTCAGCTCTTTTTAAGTGTTTGCGTCACTCCCGCATTCTACTCTTGCTTTTGTAAGCTACAGCAGCGATGTTCAACAGAGCTTTGTCGCTTTGTAGTTTCTCATTGTCCCATTGGTAAAAAAAGCGTTTTACATTTGCTCAGTTTTACTTATCTTAATGACAACATATTCGAATAAAAATTATATTGTGCAAATCTACTCGAAAATACCTATCCATCGATATAAGTATTATGTGAATATGTTGAAGGTAACACAGAAAAAAGGGAACACAAACTTTTTATTTGCCTATTAATATATAGATGTTGGCTTTCAACGAAGCAAATAAAAGTAAAAATTTTACATAATTTTCATTCGACTACTTTGTTCGATTGTTCAGTAACCAATTTATTTGTATTGCTATGTATTGTCTTTTGACATTATACCTACGCCATTGCTATTGTTTTGTTGTTGATTTGTGTTGTGATCATAGAAGGCGTGTTTTTGCTGGGCCTACCTTATAATGGTAAATATTGTACAAATTAGTTAAATTAAATGCCGAAAGCTGTAATTATTTATCCCTACAGGTCTATTCTATGCCCTCAACAAGAAAAATCCACTATTACTTAATAAATGGCGTTGCCACGAAGATTTAATTGCAAGTATCATATCAAGGTATCATATATGAACGCAGGGTTCCAGGAGGATATGCCTTGTGTTCGCAAATTCACCATCAAAGGAATCGATGTATAATAGTTGTCGATAAATATGACCTGATTTACGAATCGAGGGACCGATTTAACGAAGAATTGTCCAACAATATTGCACTCAAATTTGGTTAATTTTCGATGTATCTTTTAGATGGTCGTCTCCGAAATAAATTGCAAACGTATAGCAATATCCGAAATCATCGCACATAAGCAACAATTGTTCACCCCATGGGTGCGATTTGTCTTGGATGTATTGTTCAAATAGTGATTAATCCTTGTCGAACAGATTTGGTCATCAACACACAATCTTAATCTCTTTGGCACTTTTTGATAATTTTTGTTCAGTGCGGTGATGTTTGGACGTATTTTTTATGGCTGATCGTATTCCGGACGACACGATGTCGTCTTCAACCGCGCGCATCATTGGGTGATATCGATGACTCTTGAACACTATGTCAATGCGTGTTCAAGAGTCTTGCCTTGACGATTTCGCATCATCCAATCCTTAATTGCCTTGAAACCATAGTCACTCCAATACGATCGAACGCTTGGATACTTATAGACCCGACATGTAGTAAGTTGATTCCCATGAATAGTTTGATTTCATTCGGATTGGTATTACATGGTTTTCAACGTTTTGTTGCTAGTGTTCTACACTGCTGCTCTGTTCGACAATTTCAAAATAATATCGTCTGACATAAAAAATGAAAAAATGACTGCAGCGGTGAGCTTAATGCCAATATTTTCGATGTCAAAACGTCATCACCTCGAAACTTTATTGCCCAAATAGGCAATTCCCATTTCTAATTTTGAATTACATATTTCTTTTATAAAAACAAACAATACAAAATTTACGAAATATGTGGTTATTTCTATATTATTATTGTAATTAAAAAATATATATCAACGTTTTCAGAAGTTATGCCCCTTCAAATGTTTAGTAAAAATATTAAAACCGAGCGACTTTTGCAAAACCTAAAGGTACACTCATATGAAGACCTCTAAGAATCTTATATTATGTTGCCATCTCCTCGAAATCTTGAGATTTTGAGAGATTTCGTAAAATCTACATTAAAATATACTGAGATTTTCATTCAAATTCAAGATTTCAAAATCTTAAGCTTTCAACAAAATCTGATACAAAATCTCATAAAATGCAATGCGACATCCTTGAAAAGTTTTACATCACTATTTAGCTTGTGTCAAAATTGTCCAAAAATGATAGATAAATAGATTACGCATTGCGCAGGTCCGTTATATTCATAGTTGAATAAATAAGGTTGTCTCGTGGCTGATCGTACTCTCTTCTCAGTACCCATAATTGTCAAAATCAATGAAAAGATACAACAACAACTTCATCGGCTTCGATTTGACATTTATGGGAACTCGCTCTCACCCATGCGACAACCTTATTTATTCAACTACCCAGTTGGCTGTTTCCTTAAGGATTCATGGAGGATTAATGCATGAAAATTCCCCATCGCCGACGAAACTTACGGAGTCGCCCATTCAATTCATGCAGGAAAATTTCATACAAGTGTCCAAAATTTCGTGGACGAAACTTTAAAAGAAAAATGTAGAAAATTTCGTCAACGAAAGCTAGAGGAAAATATGCAGCAAATATCGCCAAGGAAATAAAACGGAAATTTAAAGGAGATTTCGGCAACGAAATAAAATAGGAAATATAAAAGAAATTTCTGCAACAAAAAGATAAAGAAAAATTCGTCAACGAAAGCAAGATGAATTTTTTTTTTTTTGTTTTAACCTAAAAACATATTGTATAAGAAAATTAAAATATAAATAACTTATGCATTTATAAGATTAAATCCACTGTTTGTTAGTAAACGTAACATAAAAGTCTCAGCAGGATTTTTTACTTCAAATTTTATTTTGTTACACTTAATCACAACTTTTATTATGAACATTTGTTTGATAATGAATCAGCGTTTCTAGCTTGGTGCTGTTTCTACCACGTTCGGCAACCAGCGTTGCAAGCCGTAAGGCCACAAGTCGGTAAAAGAAAATTGTAAGAAAGTTCGTTAGTAAATCATTGAAAGGTGTGAAAATTCTTCTCGGATTCATAGACGATTATTCGTTAATGGATTTCAGGCCTACGGGGTATGGTTATATTGTTTACTTTTCATTTTGACATTTCTAGCTACGAACAAAATATTTTTTACGATCTGGCTAGACCAAGTTTGTTTCTTGAATCTTTTGCCAGTGCAAGTTGGATTTGTGAATTTGTTTTGATTTTTATGTCTATGTGCTTTTCTTAATTTTTTGTGAACCGAATTTAATTTAAAAGATATTAAAAATGAAATGTGCTGTAAAGAAATGTTGTACATCTAATCGTGGTAGGGCGTCTGAAATAAGTTTTTTTACGTTTTCAACGAATGAAGCGCTGTTGGCGCAGTAGATTGGCTTTTGTCGCCGAGAAACCGCTTCAATCCAAAAATCGCCCATATATGTATGAAACACTTCAAGGCCAGCGATTTTGTAAACAGTCTGAAATATGATATGGGTAATAAATTATAGTTTAAAAATATTTGTTTAATTAATACAAATTTATGAATTTAAAGGATTTACAAAACATCGAACTCTGAAGCGTGGCACTGTTCCAACAATATATAAAGCCGTTAATATAGAACTTGCCCAACGCAATCAAAAGCGCGAGTATAAAAAAATTGTCGAATTGTTGCTGGAAGAAGAAGCTGTTTTGAATGTAGCGCAAGAAAGTAAGTTTTTAGAGAAAATCATTAGTGTTTTCATCTGTTAATTGCATCTTTTAGAGTTTAATGTGGACAATGGCTACTGTAAGACTCCAAATCGTGACACTAAATCGATGCTGGAAGAAGACGCTATTTTGAATGTGGCGAGAACCAGTAAGTTTATAGAAAACAATTATTAGTGTGTACATTTGTTAATTGAAGGTACTATCGTTTAGAGCTTAATTTGGACAACGGCTCCTGTAAGTCGTACACTGGCAAACGAAATAGAAGACAATCAGCCAATCGTTGCAAACAGATTAACCGAAAGCCAATTGATAAAACAGGCAAAAAGTTTGCAAAAAGAAAAGTAAGTTAAATTTATTTACCTTAAATCAATATTAAAGAAATGTTTCAATAAATGCAGCGAAACACTTAGGAAAGTAATCGTTGCCCATCGAAATTCAGAAAATCAATTCTTAAAGCAAGTAGAAACTTTACAAAAAGAAATGTAAGTATTGTTGAAATTAACAATTTTCTGTTTGAAAATTATTCCCAAATAAATGTTCGTTTAATAAAGTCGTATAAATCAAGCCGTGTTTCTTTCCTCGGAATCCATAAATTATTTAACAGGTTATGGGCCCAGGATAAAGGTCCTGAAATTTATATTGTGTATAACCGACTAAATTCAAAATGGAAAAAGCAACGATCGAAAAGCTGACGACATCGAACTACCAAATGTGGAAGTTTCGCATGGAGATGCTGCTATCACATGCCGATATTTGGTATGTTATCGAAGACGATGTTCCAAATCCTGAATCAACAGTCTTTAAAAAGGACAATCGCAAAGCGATAGCAATAATTTCGCTATCTGTTGATGACGAGCAATTAATCCATATCCGGTCAAAGCAATATGCACGAGACATGTGGACGACATTAGCAGATGTATACGAACGAAAAAGTTTATCTTCGAAATTATATCTCCTCCGCAAGATGTACAGCTTACGTTTCCAGGATGGCGAAGAAATGCGAGAACACATTGCCAAAATGCTGCAAATGAGAGATGAGCTTCAGGGACGAGGTGAGGAATTCAAGAATAATCACATCATTGCTATGCTCTTGTGCAGTCTACCGGAGAGCTTTGGAAGCTTGGTAACTGCCTTGGAAGGTCGAACAGAAGCGGATTTAAGCATAGAATACGTCACGGGCAAGCTTTTAGATGAAGCAGAACGAAGGAGGGAATGCAGTGCGGTGAATAGACAAGATCAAGTCTTGAGAACTGTGCACACCTCAACGAAAAAGAACATAAAATGTTTCTGGTGCAAAAAGGAGGGGCACTTCAAAAGAGACTGCGCGGCTTGGAAGAAATGGAATCAGACTTCGGCGAAGATTGCTGATTCTGCGGAAGAGCAATGTATGCATGGGGGTAATGCTGAAAATGCAGATCAAAAGTGGATTGTAGATTCAGGTGCGTCATCTCATATGACAAGTAATCAGTCATTGTTTGTGTGTTTAGATACAAATGCAAAAAGCTCGATTTGCATTGCTAATGGTAGTCATATGACTGCTGAAGGTATTGGTGATGTAGTAATCGAATGCTGGGATGGCTACCGAAGCAGGAATATCCGTTTGCAGAATGTGTTGTTAGTTCCAGGTCTAAATGGAAACTTATTTTCGGTGAAGAATGCAGCACGGCAAGGATATAAGGTAACTTTTGATGAAAAAAATTGCTACTTCACAAAAGAAGGTAAAAACCACATCGTTGGCAAATTGGGAACAAGTCTATACGAGATTTGTACAACAGAAGAGTCGAGAATCGCGAACGCTGGTAAAGCTGAATGTATTCATCTTTGGCACAGGCGCTTAGGACATAGAAACATTGCCGATATCAAGAAAATGGATACACAGAAATTAGTAGATGGTATGCAAATTGCCAAATGTGATGAAATCGGAGATTGTAAGACCTGTATTTTGACAAAATCTGTACGAGCACCATTTCCCAAGCAAAGCGAAACTAGAACTGAGGAACCGTTCGACTTAGTGCACTCAGACATTTGCGGACCTATGGGTTTGTACATCCAGGAGGTAAACGTTTTTTCTTAGCATTCATCGATGATTTTTCTAGATATACATACATTTACCTGCTGAGCCACAAGAGTGAAGTGTCTGAGAAATTCCACGAATTTGTAAATGAGGTACATACACAATAGGTTTGGAAGAAAGCCAAAGGTGCTCAGGTCAGACAATGGGGGCGAGTACGTCAGTAAGAAGCTGCAGGACTATTTGCGAATAGAAGGTATAAAATGGCAAGCTACGGTTCCGAACTCACCACAGCAAAACGGTGTTTCTGAACGTAAGAACCGTAGTCTGGTCGAAATGGTGCGTGCAATGCTTGAAGATGCGAATCTTAGCAAGAAATATTGGGGTGAGTGCGTAGTGACTGCATCATATTTACAAAATAGAATTGTAATGCACAATGAGATAAAAACTCCATTCGAGTTGTTAAACAAACGAAAGCCAAACGTAGAGCACTTAAGAGTGTTTGGATGTGTTGCATTTGCGCTGGTACCTGGTGTTAAACGACAGAAACTCGACAATGTTTTAAGGGAAGGATCACTTGTTGGTTACAGACGAAAAAGCTGTAAAAAGCAACTTGAGAACATGTAAGCAGAACGTTACAATACCATTAGCAGTGGAGGAGTCTTCATCTGTTGAAGACATTACAGAAGAAGATTTTGAATCAGCGGACTCATCGGGAGAATGTGAGGTCATTGATCCTGTAAGACCAATTCTGCGACGTTCAGAGAGATTAAAGAGGCAAGTACCAAGTTCAACTCATTTTGCGTGTATAGCTGAACCAAATTCTTGGCGCGAAATGGTAAAACTTGAGGAGGAGGAGCAGCTAAAATGGAAAGTTGCTGCTGATAAGGAAATGAAATCTATAAAGGATAACAAAACGTGGGACATAGTTAAACTACCGTTGGGTAAGAAGCCGGTCGGATCCAAATGGGTTTTTAAGATTAAAAGAACAGCAAATGGAGAGTTTCAGTATAAAGCCCGACTTGTCGCGAAAGGGTATACTCAACGTTTCGGAGAAGATTATGACGACACATACGCTTCTGTAGGTAAATATATAACCGTTCGAATTTTGCTATGTATTTCAGCCAAAGACAATCTCAAAGTTTTCCACTTTGATGTAAAAACTGCATACCTTAATGGTATCTTGGAAGAAGAAATTTACATGATTCAACCAGAAGGTTATGAAGTATCAGGAAAAGAAGATCTTGTGTGTCGACTGAGGAAGTCATTGTATGGGCTGAAGCAAGCAGGTAGAGCATGGAACAAGAAAATTGATGATGTACTACAATCAATGAAATTTAAAAAGAATCCGGCAAAAGAATGCCACGATGGTGAGTTAATCTACTTACTAATCTATGTTGATGACATATTAGTATGTGCTCGCACTGAGAATGAAATTCATGGTGTTTATAAAGATTTGACAAAATATTTTGAGATGAAAAATTTGGGTGAAGTAGTTTTTTATTTGGGTATGCATATAATAAGAGATGAAGTCGGAAACATTTATTTATCGCATCAAAGCAAAATTAAAGAGTTAGTAGAATCAATGAAATTAGAAGAATCAAAGTTTTCTGCGATTCCCATGAATACTGATTATCCAACATTAGATAAAGATATCAATGAATTTGGAGATAATAGTTTGTATCGAAGTGTTATCGGAACTTTGCTTTATATAGCAACGACAACTCGACCAGATATTTCAGCTGCAGTTGGATATCTTTGCCGTAAAGTAAATTCACCCAGAAAGCTTGATTGGCAAGCAGCGAAAAAGGTCATCAAATATCTCAACTTTACTCCGAAAAGAATGCTTAAATTTTCAAAAGAGCGCGACAAAACTTTAGCTTGTTTTGTTGATTCAGATTGGGCTGGTGATCATTTGGATCGAAAATCAACCAGTGGTTTTATGTTTTTAATGGGTGATAGCGTAATCTCATGGAATACTCGAAAACAACAAACTGTCGCTTTATCGTCAACTGAGGCTGAGTTTGTTGCATCATCTCAAGCAGCTCAAGAAATTCTGTGGATAAAACAGTTGCTATCTCATATAAATTTTCATTTTCAGAATCCTATCACGATGTATGAGGACAACCAGAGTTGTATTCGAGTGGCGCTATCTGAAAAATTCAGTGCACGAACCAAACACATTGATGTTAGATATAAATTTATTAAAGACCTAATAGCAGAAGATGTCCTGATAATGAAGTACTGTCCTTCAACTGAAATGATAGCCGATGTCCTGACAAAACCTCTTCCAAAAGTTAAATTTGAAACACTTATATTTAAATTTATGACTAAGTAACTGTTGAGGAGGTGTGTTGAAATTAACAACTGTTACTTTGCATTTTATAACTTGTTATATATAAATTGAGTTAGCTTTGTTTATTTTTTTGAGTTTAAGAATAATTTTCTGTTTGAAAATTATTCCCAAATAAATGTTCGTTTAATAAAGTCGTATAAATCAAGCCGTGTTTCTTTCCTCGGAATCCATAAATTATTTAACAAGTATGACCATTTAAAGATGATTTAACTATTTAACAAAAATGAAAATGCTTGTCTACGAAAGGCCATAGATAAAAACGATTCCGTAATTACGCAAAATCATTTAAAAGAGGGAAAAAAAAGAGGGGAAAAAAGAGCGGTGTTTAGCAAAAGCAGAGTTTGAAAATAAAAATATGGCGAGTAAGCTGGCAACCATATTTACAAAAGGACAGGTAAGTAAACTGAGCAATGTTATCAAAAAACCAACCTGGGCCGAAGAGGATATTGCTCAGTCCATAACTCTCTACGCTGCTAGTGCTAAGGCGTATTAATTGTTATACAGGAAAGGTTTTCCACTTCCTGCCGTTCGCACTCTTCAAATATGGGCGCAAAAAATTGATATCTCCAGAGGATTACTACAACCTGAAGTAAATATTTTATCAGCATCAACGCTGACTACAATATGACTTTAAATATTTTACACATATTCTTAAAACTAATAAAGAATGTGGCTATACTGTAGTTGCACCTGTTAGTGACTTAGGAGGGGGAAATATATCTTTATTTAATGACCTCAATGAAAATGAGGATAAACCATGGTAAAAAAGTAATTTTGATATGCATACGTAATTACCATATAAAGATATCTATTTTTGCGGACGCATCCCATTGCAATTGCAATTGCAGAAAACGCCTACAAAAATAAAAGAAAGTTAGTTAGAACAACTAAATAAACATTTTATGAATTATTAATTATAAATGAATTATTTTAATAAATTTTTTAAATGTATTGTTGATTTAATTAAAATCATAATTTATTACTTTAAATAATTTTAAATTATTTAATACATAAACTTTTAATTTAATCAATAAATTTAAACGTATAATAATTAATGTTATTTCACATTGTTCTTTTAATGGCAAAAATTAATTTGCTTATGAAAAAATCTAAAAACATAATCAATAAATCAACCTAAACCAAAACAAAACTGAAATGGTCTCTTTCTTAAAACTTGTTTTTTTTTCTAAATAAAAACTTATCAGATAACAAACTGCTAAAAGTTTCCATTCAACAAGTGGTTACATGTAAATTTTCTTCGATATTAGATTTCCACTAGTCTTATTAGTTTTTTGGTCATGTTTGTGCAATACAGGTAGTACATGAATTCTTTAAATTAATCAATTCTTATAGTGAGGTAAGTACTAATTTATTTTTTAAAAAGAATTAAACTCTTAAAACAAATATATCACTTGTTTCTGTTCAATCAGAAATAATAATTACATCTTAAGAACAAATAAATATTGATATTCAAAATACTAGTTCTTGCTACGGAATAACAATGATACCTCAAAGCACAATAGTTCCGTTTCCACTTTTTAAAAGTTTTGTAACAAGTCTTTGATCAAGGGTCCTTTTAAAACAAATTCATAATTTAAAAGGTTGCATTTGTAGGTTTTTACAAAATGTGCCCTCGATGAGGACATGAATCCAAAATATCCAAAATCCAAAAACACAAAAATATCAAAATGGGTATAGTAGTACTGTTATTTAAAGTATCAATATTGGCACATATAACTTGATATCGACTTTTTAAATATTTAAAATGAACCTTCTGCCTAAACTGTTAAATGAATGCAATAAAAGTAAGGGAATTTTGACACAAGCTCTTGGTTTCCTTGTCTGATTGACTTTCTTTCAAAAAAACAAGCGGTTCAGATCATGATTCAATTATTAGGCCTTTTTCCTTTTTATGTTCGAGCTGAGCAACAATTGTCAAAAACAGGGTCGAATCGTTTCTTCCATGAACGTACTAAACTTATCGTAATTTGGTATTATTTCTTCAGTTAAGGTACTCTTGAACGCATCGACTGCTATGAGCTTTCATTCGATCACTTACAGCGAACGTAATCGTGCAAGTTGGCGGATAATTTTATAATTTAAAATCAAACCGAAAACGTTTCTGCGAAATTGGAACAAAATGTGAAAAATTATAGCTAAATATTAGCTTAACTAATTATTTTCATAGGACGAACAACAACAAAATCAACTCTACACAAAAAAAAAAAAAAGCCAACTCTGAGGGAGCATCCTAATTGAATGGTTTCGTCAAATTCTAAGCTACCAAGTACAAAATTGAAAGAATCTTTACTTATACGCAACCTTTTTATAATTCTTTATATATGGTTTTGTTTTTATAAAATAACACTGCTCAATTATTTTGTGTGTTTGATAATGAAATAAAATTACTTCTATCCGACAACTGCTTTCGTACTAATCTCTCATCGTGCTCACTTTCATCATCACAAGTGAGATAAAAAAACAAAGTTTCATCCATGATACAATTATACAAGGTAGAAGTGACAGTTCTTCCGTCTTGCACCAACTGTCAAAAATAGTATAAATTAGAAAACGAAAAAGTAAAAAAGGAAATAGAAAGTAAAATATACAGGCAAATGACAGTCAATGCAAGACACTCGTGAGAAAATACCCAGTTGTCACTCCTACCTTGTATAATTGTATCATGGTTGCATCCATCACTATTTTATTTATTTGACAGGAAAAATTATGGTATATTGTATACACTTCTCAGTGCCAACTTCTTTAATATCTACATTTCACATAACTTACTTTCTTTTTAAACAAAACACAGCTGACTGAACTCAACTTCAATTGCTAGGTCTGTGTTTGGGATGTGTTCACAGTTTGTCGCGCTTTTTTACTCTTTTGCACAAGAGCTCTACAAAGAGCTTCGGATCATGAATATGTCTTATGTTTCAGAGATGAATTTCTGTTTTTCTATGAACATTGCCATGCGTTATTATGCTGTGCATAATCAGATACACGCAAATCCCATTAAATAGATCCCAATGTGACACTTGTTAAGCCATAAAGTGCTAACCTATGCGAGGCTAACTGGACCATCAGAAGCACATTTTATCTGATAACATTAGCAAATGTAATTCCAAACAGAGATTTTCAATCACGTTACCACTTGCACTACCGAGATCGCCAAAGGTTTTTTTTTTAATTGTTCTGTTTTTTTCAAAGACGAAATCGTTAATTTTCTTAATACAGCTCAATAGAAAAAGTGCGATAACCAAAAAAACATTAAGGATCTTTATTTAATGTGTTAAGACCTGCTATTGTCCTTAATAATTGTTCAAGCAAAAATATAGAATTTCGATTAGAACTGGCATGTTGGTTTATATACAACTCTAATTAATCCTCCTATAAATTCTTCAAAAGAAATACAAAGTCAACGTGACCCATAAATTGATGATAGGTGGCAATTCTGACTCTTTCTTATATATGACAGTTCAATAAGTTTTCATTTACAGCCAACTTCATGCTACTATTTTGTATTGTCTGCTTTATAGTAACTTTTCAATTGATGTAAAAATCAACATAATTTGTGTTTTACTCTGGGAACAAATAACTAAACACGATTAACAAGATAAGTTCACATCAGCAGGATGACTTCACTCGAGCCAGCGCAAAACAAAACCTGGGATTTATCCTTGTATGAGTTGCAGCGTAAGCCTCAGGAAATCATCACAGACAATACCGAGATTGCGGTGTCTCCACGCAGCCTTCACAGCGAACTCATGTGTCCTATTTGTCTTGATATGCTGAAAAAAACTATGACTACCAAGGAATGTCTACATCGATTTTGCTCAGATTGCATCATTACTGCTCTTCGTTCCGGCAATAAGGAGTGTCCAACGTGCCGTAAGAAATTGGTTTCAAAACGTTCATTGCGACCGGACCCAAATTTTGATTTATTGATTTCGAAAATCTATCCAAGTCGTGAAGAGTACGAGGCGATACAGGAGAAAGTAATGGCCAAGTTTAATCAAACCCAATCACAGCAGGCACTGGTTAACTCGATAAATGAAGGCATAAAACTGCAGTCACAGAATCGTCCTCAACGCTTTCGCACCAAAGGCAGTGGAGGTGGAGGTGTTGGTCGTGTTGGTGGTGGCAATGGTGGAGGTAGCAATAATGGTGGCAATGAAACAAACACACCTAACGAAAACAACACTAATGGCAATGACAGCGACAGCCAGCGGGACTCGGCCACCTTTGTTACTACAACAGCACCGCAACCAACAGCTCCCGTTCCTGCAGCACCCAACACGCATTCCACAACTACTACTGTTGCAGCAACTTCAGGAGCAAGTACTTCGAGCCGAATGCAACAAGACGATGCTGCATCAGATTCACGCCATGCTTCGAATCCACCTTCGGTGCGCAGCACACCCTCACCGGTACCTTCGAATAGCAGCAGCACCAAACCTAAGCGAGCCATGTCAGTGCTTACATCAGAACGTTCCGAAGAGTCGGAATCAGATTCGCAAATGGATTGCCGAACAGAGGGGGACTCCAACATTGATACCGAGGGCGAAGGCTCTGGTGAACTGGGCATCAACGATGAAATTGAGTTGGTCTTTAAACCGCACCCTACTGAGATGGCAGGCGACAATCAGTTGATTAAAATGTTGAAAGAGAACTGCGTGCGGTACATAAAGACCACTGCCAATGCTACAGGTAAGGGGGCGAAAGAAGTGCTAATGTCACATTAAAATTCACCATATTTCCTTTAGTTGATCATTTAAGTAAATATTTGGCAATGCGTTTAACACTCGACATGGGTCCAGAACTCCCGGATGCATACAGAATGATGAATTTTTGTATTTTTATTGCGCCTCAGCCGCAGCAACTAGTCATATTGAATGGCAATCAAACACTGCATCAAGTTAATGATAAATTTTGGAAGGTAACAGATATCACAAACATAAAATGCAAATAATTATTTATTCACATTTAAAAAGGTAAACAAACCAATGGAAATGTATTATTCATGGAAAAAATCCTAGAAACCACCAAAGTACACGCAAGGCTGGAACAACAATTATCGAAAGTGTTCCTTCATACATAAGCACATTCTGTTAAAAACCAATTGAGATGCATGAGCCTATTTAAATCTTAGATGTACGGTAAAATCGGTTAAAAATCGACAAACAACTTAATTGCTTGAAATTCACTGAAATTTGTCAACGATCATTACTATAATATTTACCCACAGCACTCATTAAAGAAATAAATTATTATATTCTGACAGAAATTATTTGAATTATTACAAAGTTAAAGAACGAAAGATCAGTGGTGAAAAAAGATGAAAAAAAAAATCAAAAGCTGAGGTCTTATTGTATTAACGTTAACTTTAATTTATGAACTATCACCTATTGTTTACAGTTATGCTATTTAAAAAAGTCTTAACAAATTGTAGAATTATGTTTCAATGCAAGCTTATCCTGATGATAATTGACCCTTTATCAAAACAACATCGTAAGGAGAGTATTTAACATTTCTATATGTCATATATAGGCGTGCCAAAGTTTTTAAACAAACTAAGAGAATTATTTTTGTTGGAATTTGCACTGTGAGCTTAAGATCTACTGTGCCCTTGGAATCTATTCAACTAAGAGAATACTTTTCCCATGTGAAAATTCAATATTTATATAAAAATATAACGGGAATTATCCCTTCAAATTTAACTCGGCAAAAGACATTTTTTTTTCGAAACATAAATACACAAAAAGGAAAAAAGTGTTTTTTGCACAGAATTCTCAAATTTACTCTTCTAAAAATTTCAGGTAATAAGCACATCTGTAAGAAACAATTCAGGCGTTGAAGCTTTAATGTCTTCATTACTTTTGTGCGACGGCTTAAGAGTAGAATCATTTATTCTTGTCATGTGGAGTCTTCGCGATGTGACCGAAAATATAGAGCTAATAATCGGACGCTTTCCTTCTTCTATTTTTTTCTGGCGTGATTTAAATTTATCAATAAAAACTAGAAATAGATTTGAAAATTTAACTCTGTTAAGAGCTTTATTTCACTGCGAAAGGACAGGGAGGTATGTTTTCTTCACTTAAAACCCAATTTGATTCCTCACAAACAGTGTATCCTTAGATAATGGATGCTGAATTATTTTGAATGCCATGTAAACAATTATTTAGTTTTAGGCAAAACCAGCTGCTTTATTCATTAACATAAAATAAATTTAATTATAATAAAAAAGCATGTTTAGCAGATTCATTTTGAGTACATTGGTGCAAAATTTTACTTATAAAATTTTCAGTTGCAGTTGGCGTACATTACAATATCAATGTGTGCAAACAATTTTTTTCAAGCTGTACACAACTAAGTATTTTTACTTATTATCAATTTAATAACTAATAATCTTAAAATTTGAATAAATTTTCAATAAAATTATAAACTAAGTAGCAATCGTTTTTGAGGTTCTATTTGAGGCAGTTATTTGTTATATTAGTTATTTAATGCTCCTCAATTTTGATTCAATTAAGAGCTTTTTTGATGTATATAAACATTTACTGAACTAGTTTTATTTGATAATTCACTGCGACATACATTTAAAACTAAAATTTATTTTAAACTGAAAGTATTTCTGTCTAACGTATGCATAAATTAACATATATTCTAAAAAAATGTTTATGATACATTCACAGTCATTTTTATAAATACTTTAACAAAATGTGTCTTGAAAAGTAGACTCTTAATATAGGATAGAAAGAAACATAATTTAATACATTGGACTTGAAGGAATAGATATAAGTGGTCAATACAATTTTAGTTGCCGTTTTTTTTTCACACTGCCCTATGTCTTAATTTGTCTAAAATTGCTTTTTTGTACGCTTTGTAATTCTCACTGAGCTCAATGATATTGCGACACTCTCCTTGTATACGAAATAGACAACGTTCTATGTTTGATTTTTCTCCTGTTTGAATCTGTAATTTCAGTTCCTTTTCCATGTAATAGGGCATCCCGCAATCACTTAATTCATCTAGTTCATCAAGTGTAAGTATGCGTTCTTCTTGCAGCATGTATTCGCCACATTTATCGTACACATCTAGAATCTGTTCTATTTCGTCCTTATCGCCGGAACGTTGCATTTCTAGATATTTTCGCAATAGCTGATTTGCTTGACGATCGATTAATGTTGCCTGAGCATTAAGACGATAGATGCGCTGAACGTCATCCTCAGTAAGTTCACTGCAGCCGCAAAAACACTTCAGCAATCGTTTAGCGGCACCCTATATAAAGAAAAATATAGATATCTGCGTATAGCGCTGACCACTTTGCCATATTGGAGTAAATACCTTACAAGCTGCAGTCGCCATCGATTTAAGTAGAAGTGCCCACAATTTGTTAATAAAGTAAGTTGTGCGCCTATTTTCGACTAGGATGACGAATAAAATTAGCACCTTAACTAGGTAAATAGATCTTGCTATTGCTCTAATGTAAAGTCGAGCATAATTTTTTTAGAAGTTGATTGCCTTAATCAGTACTTAGTAAACAATTTTTTATAAGTAATTTAATTTAGAACAAAAGGCACTTTAGTTGATAAATATTGAAATTATGTTTATAGAAAACTGAGAAATTCTTTAAATTACAACAATTTTACCTTATGTTTATTAAGGTATATTTGATTAATGGCACTACTCACACTGGGTGTTACATATCACATTTTTAGTCAATAATGTAGAGCCAGAGGTTTTCCAAAATACCCAAACATTTGTAATTATTTTAAAGCTTTTTTGTATATTTTTCTGAGTTGACTCAGACGATCCTTATACCTGCGACACATTGGCATAGGAAACCTTGATTATCTTTTGTAGTTTAAAATATAACCATTGAGGATGACACACTCAATATTTTTGTTTACTAGTTTATTAAAATAAGGACAAATATGAATAAGCGAACAACACTATAATCGTAAATTTCAGAGCGTTTGCTCGAGTGAGAGCGCTATAGTTCTCAACGAAAGTGTAGAAAGAGGAATGTCAAAATCAGCTGCTATAACTCGTTTAACTGCTATAAACGAGTTTCGGAAACTAGTTCTGACTAAACGAATTTTAAACATAGTTTAGCAGATATTTAAACGAGAAAAAACACTTAAACGACTTTAAATGGGCCAATGTGTTGCAGGTATTAGACTGTTGACTCAATTCTTTTATAATCGACTTAAATATATTTCTAATTTAAACTTTTTGATTACCAAAATCAATGGTAGTATTCTATCCGAGAAAGCGCTTAGGTAGCGAAGTAGCATAAAGTGATTATCTCATTTGCTACTCATTTCGTAGTTAGTAGTTATCTCATTTGCTTCGTTGACATGAGTTGGATATTCAAATTAATACACAGCTAATTTGCTCATTTTGGCCAAAAAAACACAAATGATATGGGTAATGAGCTCATTTCACATACAAATATTAATTTAAATATCCAACTCATTTCAACGAAATGAGTAGCAAATGAGATACTTTCAAGTTAAACACAGCTCTGGGCATATTAAACTGCTTTGTGAACATATCTTTCAAAGCAAAATGTAAGAAAAATTTGTACACAGACATGGTGTAATTAAGAAGGTGATCGCGAGTTTTTAACTTCTCTCAAAAACATTTTACCCCCACCCTTGTCAAAAATAGCTGATAGTAAATTCTAAGCAAAAGTTGCAAAGCAATCTATTACAATTTGTTATTGAGTGTATTCCCCAACTCACACGGTGATTGCCAATCATACAATCTAGTCGTTTTGTTGTTGCTTTCAATGTGAAACTGTCAAAAACTCTGAGAGCCAGAGCGGATGAACACAGATTGCAGCAATCTAAATTTGTTCATTTTGAGATTGCTGTACATGGCGGCAATCAGCAATCTGAATAATGTTGCTAGGTGGAAATATGCTGTACATGGCGTGTCGTGTGAGCTACCAGCAATCAGGATGTGAAAGAGAGTAAGAAAAGTTCATCGATTGCCAATAAAGCAATCCCGTGTGAGTTGGCCACAAGCGATTTGACACTTTTCCGCAGTTTTTCTCTTCTTTTCTTACTTTCTCAAAATTTTTTGACAACCGTAGGGAAATTAATAAATGTCACATTCACCTTGTTAATGACACCATGGTACACAGATTAATTTTATCGAAACAAAATATGAAAATAAAACAAAAACAACCGTCAAACAAAATGAGATAAGAAAGTGTGACCACTTTTTAATAAGATATTGAAATTTGCTCATTTGGCTTAGGTGTGAACGTAATATAAGGCAAAATTCCCACACTGAACAAAAAATCACATTGAAACTCACAAGTCCCATGGGAACTAAAAAAATCCCTTGGAATATGATTTATCCAATAATCTGGCATCTTTGACAATCAGCCGAAATTTTTTAGCTCATGTGACAGCGAAGATAAACCATGTTAACGCAAGTAAGAAAAGGTAAATGAGTAAATATATGTTTAAATTATTGCCAAGTTAAAAGTTAAAATTATTTTCCAGACGCCAACAACGCATACTTTAGAATTTTTGATCACAAAGCATTCGTAAACGGAGAAGTTGAAAGAACCCTTAGCAATTTTGAGGTAAGATAAGTACTACTTGAGGCCAGTGACATCTGACAATCTCTTTGGTATCCAATTTTTAGACACAGCGCAACGACATCGAGGTAGAAACACTATTGAAAGTAGCACAGACTGTTGCCGAGCTTAAATTTGAACTGTCAGAGAAGTGCATAAATCTGTCCAATTCACATTTAAGCACAATATCCAAAACCCTTAACGATTGCTTGTGTGGTTTGGAAGGTTTTGTTAATGAGAAAAACCATCAAGTTCAGTTGAACGAAACCTTATCACAGTCAAGGCAAAAGCGTGAGCAACAGAAAAATATTTTTATTGACGAACTGGATCACAAATACAAGAGTGTGGGAAACACGTTCGAAGAGAAGGAGGAAGAAATTGCCGAAATTTATACGGATTTGCAACGCAAACTAAATATACAAAAGTAGATTATGTCTTCGTCTTCGTCGACATCGTCATTATCCTCTAAAGGTTCGATTAAGGACCATCGCATCAAGGTGGTGCCCTCAAAAGAACTATTGGAATTTATAAATAAACATATTGATGAAGTCTTGGAGCTGCCACAGAATGTGAGCAAGTCACTTAGATGCTGTGGGTTCGAAGTTCCAGCAAAAGTTGAGATTCTCACAGACAAGTCAGCTGTTAAATCAGTGGACCTTGACTTTAAACAATTACGTAAAATCTATATCGAGGGTAACGGGGAAGGAAAAGAGCCTGATTGTATGCAGCAATTATTTCAGTTTTCAACATATGAAAGCAAAGATAGCAATCGCAAAAACATTACTCCAGAAACATATTTATACTTGTCCGACTTGCATTGGTTAAATTCATTCTTCATCCAACTCCGCCGGGAACATGGACTGAAGTGCTATTTACATGAGTTCCTAAGCGCTTGTGAAGTGGTTCTGCCCGAAAATGAAATCATAGCAAGAAATCCAGTATTAGAAGCACGTTGTCAAAAGCTCCGCGAAGAGCAGCAAAATCGGGAGTATCGCAAAATGACTAAAAATGTTGATGCTGTTCTTAAGAATTATCCAGAGGACACAATTGCATATCAGAGTAAGTTCTAAATGAGCTGTATAATATGCATTAATTATTAAAATTTATTTTGTCTGGTTGTTTGACTGCTTAACAAATCTGAGGTGATGACAAAAATTTCGTTTAAATTTGGAATATTTATTACTTATATCCTCAAAGGTGACGACACCTTTGCTAAAACATTCGAGTCACATCTAAGTAATATTGATTTATTGACCCGTAAGAGATGTACAATAATATAAGTTTGCGACTCTAAGAATTCATACAGATTAAGTATGTTGGCGTTATAGTCATTTGCAGTTAATTTTTAATGTTTTAGTCCCCGAAGGATCCCAGTACTTGAAATGACTAAAAGTAATTGTGAGAGATATAGAGAGCGAGATAAGTTAAAATTTCTCCTTTGGGTCAGAAGAAGCATTGGTACTATTTTTTTCTTTTTTAATTTGCTGAAAAATCAGTTAAAGCCTTTCTTTTAAATAATATTTAATACTCACATTAATTTCTCTCACAACATTGTTTTATTTTGCGGAAAATACTTCGTAAATTATGTCATAAATAATATAAAAAAAAGTTCATAAAAATATTTTTTGGAACTTTTGACGAAATATGCGAAATCAAAAAATTAAGATAAAAGTATAAATGCCATTAAAATTTGAAATAGATGATGTTTCTAGATATACCTAGATGATATATCTATAGGGTCATTCCATATGAAAACGTCTAATGGGTGAGCTGCATAGTTTCCGATTTTGATAAAAAAAATCAAGGATGATCTTATGGGTATCTAATACTAAAAACCGTAGTAATTTATTTTTTTAGTTACCTAACTTCGGATCGGCACCCATTCGAAATCCGAAATTGAGTGATTTTCATAGTCTCATTAACACTAAACATACCATAACGGGTCAAATAACCCATTTTGAACTTTTGCATTGAAAATGCACGTATAATTTTATTGCGTTTGCACATTTGACTTCATGACTTTTTTTAAGTAATTAAAGTACAGTTATAAAAAAAATTTTTTTCTTGTTTTGTTTTGTTTATTCTGAGTAATCCTTCTTGTATACCGATATCTACCACAATGGGTCATTTGACCCGGAGAGAATTTTTTGGTTTATGAGATTGTCGAGTCATATTTGTAGTCAGTAATGCCGTGGTTATGCTTACCAAACATGTTTGCCGAACATTTTTTGTTGTTATTGTTTCACTTATAATTATGCGAGAGAATGAATTTGAGAAAATCATTTGTTCATTTCTCAGTTTATACGTGAAACAATAACAACAAAAAATGTTCGGCAAGCATGTTTGGTAAGCATAACTACGGCATAAGTTGCACATTCTTCTAAACACTGTTGCGTAAAGTAGTTCAACGAAAATAGCTCAGAATAATTTCAAGAAAATATCAAATTTTAGATTGAAAATGGCTTTTTATTGTAAGAAAAAGTGGCAGAAATTGAAAGTCTTGGTAAGTACCTAGCTTATATTTTATTTTGATAGCTATAGTAATACAGGTTATTTTTTACCCAGAAAAATGTCGAAGCAAACAAGACAGTACAAGTTCTTAGAAGATATAAATAATATTGGCGAAGAGTTTTCAGAAATTAGTGAAGATGAATTTTCTGAAAATGAAGATATATTGGTTGAAAATAAAAATGAGTTTGATTCAACAGATACTGACGATGAAGAGGAAAATATTGTGAATGTATGTAGTGGCCGAAAAATAATAAGATTACTCTCAAGATATTGCGAATGATGGATCTGTTTGGCAACAAATGCAAGTAGGTGGCACACCTGGAAGAGCACCACTTCATAACATTTTCAGGCAAGAAGTAGGCCCAACAGGATATGCAAAACGTCATATAATGAAAGGTAAAGTTAGTACTGCATTTTCATTGATAATTGATCACCGTATTATGAACCATATAAGAACATGCACAATAGAAGAAGCAAAGAGAGTGTTAGGTTCTGATTGGAGTTTATCTAGCATGAAACATAGAGTCGGGTCATTTGACCCGCTATGGTAGAATTAGGTATATATTAAGTCTTGGTATGATTAGTGTTAAGAAGGCTATAACTTTTTTTTTACAACACATATAAATGTCATTGTAATTTTATTTGCATCTTAAAAGATGTGAAGCTTATATTAATATAAAATTATCTCATCTTCACATTCATCCATTGAATGGTAAACCATTGAAAATTTGATAAAATTTGTTGATTTTTGAGATATTGCATTAGGTCCTGTGCCAATGTTTTTTTGTATTTACTATAGTTTTTTTTAATAAAAATTAGAACTTGTGCCTCAAGTTAAATTTTTAAATATATCAAAAAGGTATATTTTTAAAAAATTGTATCTTTATGAAAAGTGAAAATAACAGAACCAAACTAAAAGGCATGTAAGATAAAAGTGGGGACTATATTTCCTTTAAGTTTCAGATTTTTATGAGGTCCTCCACATCTCCGTTTTAGAGGTTGAAGTAGGACCTTTTTTGAAATTTTCAATTTTCAAAGCTGTTTTTCTTTAAGAACATGATGGTCCAGAAACTTAAAACTATAAATTCCTAATCTAGAGTGCAAGTAATACATGGCTGAAAAAAATCAGCTGTCCCGGACTAATAGTGTCGGCACAGGACCTAATGCAATATCTCAAAAATCAACAAATTTTATCAAATTTTCAATGGTTTACCATTCAATGGATGAATGTGAAGATGAGATAATTTTATATTAATATAAGCTTCACATCTTTTAAGATGCAAATAAAATTACAATGACATTTATGTGTTGTAAAAAAAAAGGTTATAGCCTTCTTAATGAGACTATGAAAATCACTCAATTTCGGATTTCGAATGGGTGCCGATCCGAAGTTAGGTAACTAAAAAAATAAATTACTACGGTTTTTAGTATTAGATTCCCATAAGATCATCCTTGATTTTTTTTATCAAAATCGGAAACTATGCAGCTCACCCATTAGACGTTTTCATATGGAATGACCCTATAATTAATATTGTTCTAGAACAAAAATAAGGATGTCCATAGGAGTTCGCACCTGAAGTGTGTCCGTGCTCTATTGTCTGAAGCTGTCTCATTGGTAAAATTGTCGGTATGGTATGAAAAAATCCTATCACAAACTGTCCGGTCCATTCGACCATGGATAGAATAAGTTTGGAAGACTACTCGCATACAAGACTTGCAACATAAATATTTATTTAAAAATAAAAAAAAAGTAATTTACACGGAAAAATCATCTGTTCTCCATCTCTAAACTACAATTCATCAAACCTTTTTATTTTTTTCAGTGAAAGCAATAAATAGTCAAATAATCGCAGTACTGCAGTTCGTGTTTTCTGTTGTGGCGGGATTCGTTTTTGGCTTTCTTGGTGTCGAACTTATTATTGGAAATTTAGATTTTGGTTTTCGACTACTGCTTGGCATAATGTGCGCGCTGATCATTGCTCTAGCCGAAATTTATTTCTTGGCTAAAAAGCTGAATGAGATTGACGACGCTGTAACGGAAGCACCAAAACTGCCGCCAGTACCAAATAGGGAGCAGAAAGCACATAAGGATTAAAATAAATTCAAATTTTTTTATTAGATTCTAAGCAATATGTACCCAAGTAAATGGGAAATGTTTTTTAGCTTAATTGCTGGCAAAACATGCAAATATATGTTAAAAAAAATTACGATGGTTTTCATTTAAGCACTTATTTATTTAACTTAAAAGATAAATATCTTAAGTCATAAGTTATTAAATTGGATACACAAATTATAATTATATTCTTACATTTAATTCCATTTAAGTAACAAGCACTTTCTTCACACACGTATATATTTATATATATATATATATATATATTTATATATATATATTTAGAGAATTATTTAAGAAACTATTTTACTATATTGTTAAACATATCTTATGCGTGCATATATAATGGGATCAATTTAATCGCTACTTTTCTCTTCCTCCTTATATTATTGTCTATTATTTGCACCCTCGACATTACTACTAATTGTATGTTCCATATTCTTAACAACAACATAGTTAGTTATATGATTAATGGCCTCATCCTGGAGTCGCTCGGGCCAACGTTTTACATAAGATTTTATGAAATCACCAAATGCATCAATTTTGTCCGGAGTGGTCTTGTGATTATCAACAATATTTTTTACGATATCCACAAACTTTTCATAATCATCGGGAGGCGATTTCTTCAACTTATTGAAATTGGGAACACCGCCGTTTGGAGTGTTGTTAGCGGCCATTTGTTGTTGTTCCATGTTGTTGTCATTCAGGCGTGCAGCAGCAGCTGCGGCGGCAGCTGCAGTGGAAGCCATGAAGTTGACATCGCCCGCATTGGGCGGCTGTTGTACATGGTCCATAAAGTGACGATGCATTCCGTACTCTGATCTGCAAGTGAGAAACAAAAAAATATATTTTCTAAATAAAGCGTTTACAAATTAAGTTTCATGTTTAAAGTAATTAATTGTATTATGTTGAAATCTTTTTAGAAGAATTATTTGCTAAACGATCATACTTGTAAAATCCTTCGGAATTGTTGCTGTTGTACTCTTGTTGAGACATTTGGTTTTTCCAAACTGAAGATTCTGCTGATGATGGTAAACTGCTCGCATTCGAGGCCGGTGCCAGACGTTTATCTCTGCAATCAAACAAGGTGAATTACAAATTTTACAACTAGTGCTGTGAAGAATTTTGACTAACTTATAATTCGTATGTCCAGTTAGACTTTTAAAAACATCATCTACTTGACTAAAAAATTTCCAAGTGCTAATGATGCCGGTAGCTTCGAGTGTTTTTTGTTCTTGTCTGTAATAATGAAATATTCATATGGAAGGATTAAAAGTGGGCGTTACCATAAAAGGTAAACTGATTAACCTATTTAATTACCTATAGCGTTGTGTGAGATTATTTACTTTAAAATGCACTTCTAATGCGGTGACAGGTACGCCAAGTGCCGTCAATTGTTTTGCCATTGCCACATATAAATGGCCATTGCGTTTGATTGTGCGCAGCTCATAGGCGCAAACTTTCCATAGTTTAATTAATTCCAAGACACCGCTATCCTCCCATTGTCGACGCTTTTTGTTGAATTTTTCATACTGCAAGAGCAAGGAGAAAACAGAAATACCAATGAAAATGTTCAATTACCATATAAACAGCATGATGACCACCAAAGGTCTAAAGATTCATACAGGCATCTCACATGGGTCTCGCAGTTGTCAAGTTGATTCTTGCACGAGTGTGATGTTTTATGTTCCTGGAGTTCTGTTGAGGTGATTCAGGAGGCTGACCAGTATACTAGTTAAAATAAAGATTTTTTAGATTTTAAGTAAATATGATCAATCATATAATAGAAGCTTAGGCTAAAATATCAGTTGGCGATGAAATTAAAAAAAAAACCTTATCAAGTTTGAAATAAAATATAAATGTTAAAATAGCAGGCTAATGAAATAGGTCAGAATGAACTATTCAAATAAGCTCTTACTTTGCCATAAGACAATCCAGACTCCGAAAGAGTTTTCGCCATCATAAGAGATATGCCCTGAAAAACCGGGAATTAACAGCCATCTTTATTAAAAATTGATGGATGTTTAAATTATTAAACTTTCAAATGTATTGTGACTCTTAAAAAAATCTTTCTATAAAAGAAGAAAAAGTTTTTTTTAAAAATCAATCTTAAAAAAAAATCTTTTTGTCCTAGAAATGTCCTAGATTTAGTAAAACCTACATTTAGTTTTTTCTTGTTTTATATTTACTCGGTTTTTTGTTGGAAAACTAGTTTTGAATTTGGATTTGAACATTTTGAGAGTAAATTCCACGAAAATGCACGTATCCACTAGGTCTCTTGCCAAGCCTTTCGCCATTTTATAACAGTGTAATTTTTATATATTATACTATTTTTTTAGAAAACAAGAGCTACTTAGACAAGAAATTATTTAGTCAATACTCAAATTTCTGGCGTCCGTGGCGTTGTTGGTTAAAGTGCGTGGCCGCTATGTCAACGAACCTGGAAGCCCGGGTTCGAACCCCAGCAGCGACAGAAAATTATTTGAATTAAAATAATTTTTCTGTACGGCCGCCACCTCTCTGCAGACAATGGCAAACCTCAGAGAGTAATCAAAATGCCATGTAAAGCTTCTTGAGAATAATACATTCCGTTCATCGCCGTTCGGAGTCGGCGTTAAACCTGTAGGTCCGTTTCTCGGTCAATTGTGTACAAACTTAATAACACGCACAACACAATTGATCATAAGAAGCTAGGTCAGAGTCCTTTCAAGGGTTGAAATGGCTAGTTATTTATTTTATTGTATTACTCAAATTTCTCTTTGAAAATTATTTATTATCGATAGTGATTACACGGATCATTCATTATCAGCGGGTATGGCCACCAGAGATCTGCATGAATGAATTCATTTGCTGTTTCAAGTTCCTTTAATTTTTGAAATCCCTGCAAGTCGAGGCAGGCAAGCAACAAGTTTGCGCGAATCATAGGCAACAAAAATCAAGTCGCCAAATGTAGAAAACTTGAAATTTATAAATTTTAAATGTAGGGAAAAAACAATTATTTTGCCCATGGTATAATAATACAAGGTAGCATTGACAAATGCTTATTTTCTCTTCTGCAAGAAAACATCTCCTGTCAACAACAGCTTTTTGTGCAAATACATCTGCAGCTGCTGTGGTTGTTGTTTTTTTTCACTTCAACATTGCTTGTGTTTTCAATGGCGGATTGTGAGCGCTCTCTATTTGAGTATATTTTTTGAAAGAAGATGTTTTCCCAAGCAACTGTCAATGCTACCTTGTATTATTATACCATGTATTTTGCCTACAAATCGTTTATTTTCAAGTCTGTTTACGAAGTTCGTGGAATTAACTTCGTGTCGTCAATGCAAACTTCGTTTCTCGCATGGTATAGACCATGGTATAATAATACAAGGTAGTATTGACAGTTGCTTGGGAAACGACCATCTGTCAAAAAAAAAGTCGAGTAAGAGAGTGTTCAATTATTGTTGATGTTTTACGCCATTGTTTGCGTTAACCAAACATTTGCTTGTAAAATGTTCTCTATTTTATTTAATAACTAGCTGACCCGGCAAACGTTGTTTTGCCCAAACTTAATATTCGATGTTTCTACTTTTTCAATAGATGACGGTGTAGTTTTGAAAGACAAACACAATTACCAAATTTTAGTCTATTATGACCAAACCCGATTGAAATATAGTATTTTCATATATTTGTGGGTGGTAAAACATATTTTTAGTACAGTTTCCGAGAGCAAGCAAACAAAATAAATTAGTATAATAATATAAAAATTTATTTTTAATACCAAATTTTCTATACCAATAATACCAGCAAAATCTTCTGATACATAGAGTTTTTATTGATTTGTAGGCAGTAAAAGGGGGGTGTGGTAACCAAGTTTTAGTACAGTTGCCGACAGTGAGCATAAAAACTAAACTCCAAAATTGTAGCCTAATACGGCGAAACCATCGGAAATATAGAATTTTTATTGATTTGGGGGCGGTAAAATGAGGTGTTGCAACCAATTTTTAGTACAGTTACCGACAGTGAGCATACAAACTAAATTACGAAATTTTAGTCTAGTATCACCTAAACCTTTCGATATATAGAATTTTCATTAATTTGTGGGCGGTGAAAGGTGGTGTGGCAACCTATTTTTAGTACAGTTTCCGACAGCAATCAAACAAAATTAATTACCAAATTTAAGTATAATACCCCCAAATCTTCCGATATATAGAATTTTTATTAATTTGTGGGCGGTAAATGGGAGGTGTGGCAACCCAGTTTTAGTAAAGTTTCCGACAGTGAGCATACAAACTAAATTACCAAATTGTAGTTTAATACGACCAAAATCGTCAGAAATATAGCATTTTTATTGATTTGTGGGCGGTAAAAGAGGGTGTGGCAATTTTTTTTCTACATAGTGTCCTTCCTTGGGGCAATACGAATCCATCAATCTCAAAATTGTAAAAATTTAACGACCCCTTCTTGAGTTATGCGCGTACACACGGACGTCAGTCATTTTTATATATAGGAGATAATCAGCGCAAATAATAACAAACTACCTATAATAAATTTAAAAAAATGCATTCTATGGTTTTCTTTCAAAATGCTTATTTTAATAGAAAATGCGAACAACGTCCCATACGGGCAGCTAGTGTTTGGCTATATTTGTTTTTGCTTGCCTCTGTCTTTTTTTCACGTCACCACCAGGGGCGGTTCCAGGAATATATTTCGGGGGGGGTTTCAAAAATATTTATGTACGTTATATATATAAAGGGTAGTTAAATTTTAAAGGCCGATGTTGATTTTGAATAAAACACAAATTATTAAGGAAATTATTGTCGTTTCTTTTTATTATGATAATATTGGTATGGTTCAATTAGGCATGGAACAAAATATCGGCTAAATGGCCGCCGCGACCATCCGATGGTCCAAATTTTCGATGACGCCGAGGCATAAGTGAGGTTCTATGCCGTTAATGTGCCGAATTGGCGGGGTGCAATAAGGCCAACGGCAATAAGGCCGAATTGGCTTTATTTCCTTTTCAAAGAGAAATAAGGCCGAAATTGTGAATTTGGTTTTATTTCCATTTGAAAAGGAAATAAAGCCTAAAAAAAAATTTAGCAAAATGGTAATAAGGCCGAAAAATAATTTTTGCAAACTAAGGATTATTTTTTATAATTATTTTTAATAAAAAGTACGCACCCTGTAGTCTGTTGTTTGAAAAGTTACTGGACTCAGCGTAGGTACTCAATTTGCAAGAGAACAGTTGCCATTGTCAACCTCAATGTGCTTGTTTTCGTATCAACGCGAAAAATTTATTAGTAGTAGTTCAATAGTGAAGGTGAAGAAGTTTTAATATTATAAGGAATGAGTGCCGCAGGCAAAAAATTTTTATTAAAATCGCGGCGATTTATTATAAACCTGCGGCGCTCATTCTTTATAATATTAAAGCTTCATTAAAAATTTTAGTAAAAATCGCGCATATTTTATAAATTTTCATTCATAACTTTTACGTTTATATTTTACATTTTTTTCTCGACCACTTACAAAAAGATGTATGTTCTTTAGCATTTAAACGATCATATTTTTCGCTTTAAGTGGATATATATTTCTATTATTAGAATAAGATATCCTAGTCTTCTCATTAAAAAAATATGTAAATTTTTCAGACTTTCACGATTTTTATCTCCTAAACCATTTGAGACCTACCTATTTTTTTTTTGCAGCATTAGATTTAGAAGTTCCATACACATTTAAAAAACAAAAAAAAAAAAAAAGAAGCGTGTACCTAGAGTGCAATTATTCCAAAATATGTACATTTTTCAAACTTTCACGATTTTTATCTCCTAAACCATTTGAGACCGACCTTTTTTTGCAGCATGTGCATTAGGAGCTCCAAATGCACATTTAGAAAAAAAGAAAAAAGGAGCATGGGCCCTTAAGTACAATTATTCCAATACTTTATATCTTTACTTTTTCATTAAATAAAACTAAAAAACTTATTTGATGGCGTTTTAATATTGGTTCCTTTTAAAGGGAAATAAGGCCAAATTGGCTTAATTTCTTTTTCAAATCGAATAAATAAAATTGCCGTTGGACTTATTGCACCCCGCCGCCGAATTATCTCATCCTTTAGCTTTTGAATTGTTGCTGGCTTATCGAAGTACACCTTTTCTTTCAAATAACCCCAAAGAAAGAAGTCCAACGGTGTCAAATCACATGATTGGTGGCCAAATGACATCGCCACCACGTGAGATAACACGGCCATTGAATTTGTCGCGCAAAAGAGCCATTGTTTCGTTAGCTGTGTAGCAAGTGACACCGTTCTGTTGAAACCACATATCGTCCACATCCATATCTTCCAATTCGGGCCATAAAAAGTTCGTTATCATCTCACGCTACGGAACACCAATCACAGTAACTGCTTGACCAGCCTCATTTTGGAAAAAAATACGGCCCGATGATGCCGCCAGCCCATAAACCGCACCAAACAGTCACTCTTTGTGGGTCCATTGGTTTTTCGACAATCACTCTTGGATTATCATTCGCCCAAATGCGGTAATTCTGCTTATTGACGAATCCACTAAGGTGAAAATGTGCCTCATCACTGAAGATGATTTTCTTCGAAAATTGATCATCCACTGTTGCCATTTCTTGCCACCATTCTGACCGTGTAAATGCAAGTCTTTATGCATAATGTTTATCAACAACGAACGTGAGAGGTGCAATTGTTGGGCACGACGACGAGTTGAGGTGGACGGCTTTTCAGCCACACTATCGCGAACAGCAGCAATATTTTCTGTAGTACGAGCATGCACTGGTGTTTTCACATCTCCTACCGACCTGGTTTGTTCAAATTTTTGCACGATTTTTCCGATTGTACGCACATTTGGACGATTAAATTGACCGAAAAAATCACGAAGTGCTCGATATGCATTTTGATTTGAAAGCTCATTTTCATAATAAGCCTGAATAACTTTAACTGTTCAAATTGAATTAGTCTGAAATTGAGAAATGTCAAATGAAATGCAGAAAAAAAGTTGACATTTAGGTGTGGTTTATATTCAACATCGGCCCTTAAAATTTAACCACCCTTTATATACATTAGAGCGGGATAATTTTTTTTTCAAAAAATCGTAGGCGTGGGAAGAAACCGTTAGTCTAAAGTCTATTTCGAGCCTCTGGTTTTTCAAAAGAAGGTTATAATTTGTGTTTTGCTGCAATATGTGAAAAAATTATTCCACTTATTGGAAAAAACTTTGCTACGAAAAAAATAGTCATCCACATTTCACTCCATATTCACTCTATATGATTGTGTGATGCTCAGGATTATTTTTTTGTGTTAAATACCACAAGCTGATGCTGGGGTGAAGATAATTATAATAATAAAAGTTATTTCTCTGTTTATTTGACTCGAATACAAATCTTAAAGGCCAACATAAAACCAACATCAAAACATCAAAATAAAACTACAAAAACCGGAATTTTTCTCCATTACTGTATAAAAAGGAATTTTACGTCAAACTATAAAAACCGGAATTTTTCTCCATTACTGTATAAAAAGGAATTTTAAGTCTACACTTCCGATACTATCGAAACTGTGGGTTTTTAAATTAAGACTGTGCGGTGTTTGGATATATTTTATCCAAAAAATGCGGTGTTTTTGTGATTTCAGATTAAGATTGTATGTGTGACTGTTTACAGCTACAGGCGCAATATCGCAAAAACAATAAAAAACTGGAACAGAATTCAGTATTTTAGCAATATGTGTAGAAACAGCTACAAACGTTTACAGCATAGGGGTGTGAATATTTAAAGTAAATTATAAAAACCAATTTTTTTCTTTTTGGTACTCTTAGCCCACGTTATAAACATCAGTACATCACATTTAAATACAGGTTCTTTTAGAATTTCGGGGGGGGGGGGGGTTTGAACCCCCAAACCCCCCCCCCCCCCCTGGATCCGCGCCTGGTCACCACCACCGTTGCCAGATTGGGCGATTTATCGCCAATTGGGCGCTTTTTTTCTTGTTTTTGCGCTTAAATTTTTAGGAAATCGCCTGGCGATTTTTTGGGCGATTTTTGTAAAAACAATCTTTTTTCATAAACTCATCTAATGTGTTTAAAATTGCAATTAAAGAAAATAACAATTGTTTTAAGTGTTTGGAACACTCTGTTAACAATGCGACTGAACACAGCTCACAAGCCCTTACCGATAATTTATTTATATCGTAATACTTATTTTTTTGAGACCGTTTCTTCAAAACATCAACTCACTTCATTTATATTTTCAATGAGAAAAAGTTGACTTTTTTCAAGCTCACGTTGAAATCACAACATTTATTCAAAGACTTGTTTTTAAAATTATAAAAGAAGACATTGTCAAAAATTTCAATTTTGATAATTTAACTACATTCAGCTTAAATAAAATTTTAGCGGATAAAAGCAATTATAAAAGAATTAATGACCTTACATTTCATTATCAGTTCCAAGAAGAAATTCACAAATTAAGCGATGATATTGTTATGATAGACATAATGTCAAAATGCCAGAATTTCATTATAGTTTTAATCACGGAAATGTTAAAACGATTACCTAGGCTGTTAGAAATTTTTGAAAATGCTTTAATTTTATGTCCTGAAAGATGTTTAAACTATATAAGAACTTCTTTCCGTGAACTCCCTCTTCATTATCTATCTCTTGAAGAGCGACGTGCAGAAGAAATCGAATACGAATCTTTGTTGACATTTCCATGGAGCAATTTTTTCAAAAACAAAGTGCCATCTGAAAGTGAATAATTTTGGTAATCGGCATACAAAATTAAGACAGCCGTTAAAATGTTTGACAATATTTGTAAGTTGGCATTCATCTTGTATAAACTAAATCAATGTATGAACTAAACAATACTTCGAGAATTGACGAAACGGAGGAAGAGTCTAATATGGCTGAAGGAACTACGTTTTTTGCAAAAAGTTTTTTTTTAAAGTTGCATATTGAAAAATTCTAAAAAGTTATAGTCTCTAAAAAAATGTTCTTTAACGATCAAAATTCTCGTATAAAATGAAGTAGCTTTTTTATTATTTTTTATAGGTCTCAAAAATATGAAAATAAGAATATCTAATACTATTAACAGATCTCAATATTATTTGAAAAAAAAATGTATATAATTTGTTTTGTTTTTTCTAATATAATGAATTTGTTAGAAAAAATGGCGATTTTTTTTTTCATTGGGCGATTTTGGGCGATATTTTTTTTAAATCTCGCGCTTTTCTCAAAAAAGTTCTGGCAACACTGGTCACCACGCATAGCGTACGACAAAAAAAAACAAAAACAAAATACATTGCCATTCTCTGTTGCTATCCATAGCACACACACGCTCGGGTATGATACAATTATAAGGTAGGCCCAATTCGGAGACAAAAAAAAACGAAAAAGCAAAGCAAAGCAAAGAAAATCAAAACATTGGCGTAGGTATAATGTCATTTTTAACAATTGACGTTTATTCGTTCAGCGATAGGGATGTATAATTTACTTTTAACAGTATGAATCTGGGTATTGGGTATTGAGTACCCAGATTTTATGTGGAATAATGTAAGAAAAGTAAGCAAAAACCCTAAAAATTATACAAAATGAGTTATGTTTTAAGATATAATACAAAATGAATTGCATGTTAGCTTTCAACGAAGCAAATAAAAGTGAACTTTTTATATAATTTTCATTCGACTTCTTAGTTCGATTGTTCAGTAACCAATTTATTTGCATCGCTTTGTATTGTATTTTGACATTATACCTACGCCTTTGTTATTGTTTTGTTGTTGATTTGTAGTCATAGAGAGTGTGTTTTTCCTAGGCCTACCTCATGCGCTCGGGCATATGTAGGCAAAACAAAAACAAATCACATTGCTATCCTCAGCAAAGCAATACTCACTGTATGGTGGGAGAGTAAAATATTGGAACACTCGCATCGTGTCCATGGTAGAATTATAAGGTAGGGCCGGGCATGGTGTAATAATAATAAGGTGTTAGTTAATTTGACAGTTCTCTCTCAATATGATAAATTTTTTCGCCCCGCTCCTGTCAAAAACAGCTGATGGTGAATTGGAATGAAAATAAAGCATCTAACGTGCAGTCGGTCGAAGCTCAATACCATGTCCACTTCTTTTGTTGGCTATTATCAGTTGAGGTATTGAAGATTCTTTGATGGCATTCGATATTTTCTTGAAGCAGTCGATGTGAATGCAAAACAATTTGCATGCTGGCCAAGGCTTCATGTCGGTGGCACCTTCCAGCGCACGTTTTTGATAAAATGGCAAAACCATTCAACGGCGAACTTGCCCAATGGGCGAAGACAACTGCAATAACTTCTTGTAAACACAACACGGCACAATTAATTCAATTAAATATTTAATTTAAACTTTATTCGCACAATAACCTACAAAAACTATAAAACATCATCATCTAGCAACTCAAACAAATAATAGAATTTGACAACTATCAACGGCTCCTCTCTTTCGATCTCAATATTTTGACAGAAAGAAAGCTAATCTTGGTGTTGTCAAAAATTCACTAACACCTTATTATTATTACAACATGACCATGGTGCAATTCTTGGTCAGCTTTCTTCCTGTCAAAAAATTGAGAGCGAAAGAGAGGAGCCGTTGATAGTTGTCAAATTGTGTTGTTTGTTTGTGTTGCTAGATGATGATGTGTTGTAGTTTTTATAGGTTATTGTGCGAATAAAGTTTAATAAATATTTAATTCAATTAATTGTGCCGTGTTGTGTTGACAAAAAGTTATTGCAGTTGTCTTCACCCATTTGCCAAGTTCGCTATTGAATGGTTTTGTAATTTTATCAAAAACGTGCGCTGGAAGGTGCCACCGACCAGCATGGAAATTGTCTTGCATTAACATCGACTGCTTCAAGAAAATATCGAATGCCATGCAAGAATGTTCAATACCTCAACTGATAATAGCCATCAAAGGAAGTGGATATGGCATTGAGCTTCGACCGACTGCACGTTAGCTGACTTATTTTCATTCCAATTCACCATCAGCTGTTTTTGACAGGAGCGGGGCGAAAAAATTTATCATTTTGAGAGAGAAGTGTCAAATTCACTAACACCTTATTATTTTTACACCATGACCATGACCATGATCGGGTATGGGCACCACTACATTTAAAGCTTCTGTGTTGTTTCTGTTTGTATTTTGTCTTTGATTTGTTGTTGCGTTTTGTGTAGTTACATAAGCCTTTACTCTCAATTCTTACTCTCAGCGCTCCAAGAGCGCTCTCTGCCCATACCCGACCATGATACAATTATAAGGTAGGCCCAGGAAAAACACACTCTCTATGAGTACAAATCAACAAAAAACAATAACAAAGGCGTAGGTATAATGTCAAAATACAATACAAAGCGATGCAAATAAATTGGTTATTGAACAATCGAACTAAGAAGTCGAATGAAAATTATATAAAACATACAATTCATTTTGTATTATATCTTAAAACATAACTCATTTTGTTAAATTTTTAGGGGTTTTGCTTACTTTTCTTACATTATTCCACATAAAATCTGGGTACTCAATACCCAATACCCAGATTCATACTGTTAAAAGTAAATTATACATCCCTATCGCTGAACGAATAAACGTCAATTGTTAAAAACGACATTATACCTACGCCAATGTTTTGATTTTCTTTGCTTTGCTTTGCTTTTTCGGTTTTTTTGTCGCCGAATTGGGCCTACCTTATAATTGTATCATGCATTTGACATTTCTATGAAATACTCTACTTTAACACTATTCAGATTGCTGTCTTGTGCAGGAATCTCAGAATGAACAAATTGTGATTGCTGCAATCTGTTCATCCGCTCTAGCTCTTATCCGCCAGTGCATGATACAATTATACAAGGTAGGAGTGACAGTTTTTTCGTCTTGCGCTAACTGTCAAAAATAGTATAAATTGGAGAACGAAAAAAGAAGAAAAGAAAATAGAAAACAAAATATACAGGCAAATGACAGTCGCTGCAAGGTACTGGTGAGAAAAAAGCAAGTTGTCACATCGAATTCGGTTACGAAAGGTTGGAACTTCCGATTGATTTTACACCTCAGACTCCGGTTCCGATGATTTTGAATCAGAGTTATAACGAAGATCGAAACGCTGCGATTCATTACGACTTGACGTATAGCACACACGAGCGCACTTCTCTGTTAAATAATTTTAATTATTTGGAAACTCTCGGACAACATTGTGCTTCAACGTTAACGTTTGCTTTTTATTTTTGTCTTATTTTTTTCCCTTTTCCTTTTCGATCTTTTTTGAGGAAAATAATACATCTTTCTTTTATTCCGAATCCAAATCCGGCTACGACTTCAGCTCCAGTTCCGACTACGGCTCCAATAAATCAAATTTAAAAACACCGGTTCCGGTAAACACACCTCCGTAACATCCCTAGTACACACCGTTCAAAAAGAACATATTTTGATCGCCCTAAAAATTGTTGATCCGCTCTGGCTCTGTGTTTTTTGACAGTGTCCCATTGAAAGCAACAACAAAACTATTGGAACGCCGTTTAAACGATTACCGTGGGACCTCAGCCATAAAACTTATTTTCTACAGTATGCTTGGAATATTAGATAAATCGTATCAAGCAATCACTCATTTTATCGAGTGACAACATTTGCCAATCGAGTCACAATCGCTCATCTCTACTTCAAGCCAAACAATAGCGCAAGGTTGATAACTAGCAAGTGACTAGAATCCCTAGTGTATATTTTTCCGTATGTTTACCGGTTATGCTTGGTTTCATATATATACTTTTCACGCACATATGTGCATAATCATATAATTTTATAAAAAATATACTCACACATTTCTGCACTCGCCATAACAGCCCGCTGGAAAAGTTTGTTTAAAGAACCAAAACAAAATAGTCAGGTGGCTCCTTTGTTTAATTTTTTTTTGGCAAAATTAAGATATTGAAGAAACTCAATTCCAAACTCAAAAAACAAGCAAGATGGCAATCGTTCGAAATAAGAGAGCGCTCAATAGAGCCTCAAGTTCAAGAGCTCAAATTTAAATGGTAATGATGATGAGCTTGTATTGAAATGTTGGTTCGATGTCATTTTGTATTTATTATATTTATTTAATAAATATTTAATACATTGTTAATTAGAATGTTTGATTTTAATTTATTTTGCAATAATTCGATTTTATTTTAATAAAGTTCTGAATCAGATGAGAGCCGAAATAAAAACAACATAAACGATGACACGATTATAAGTCGATAATTGTTATTAGATTTGAAGATAATTATAGAATTTGAATGATCATTAAAAATTGCGTTTTTTCTCGCGGCGCACACTCTGATAAATGCATATACATGCACACAAAAATAAATATATATTTATATATGTAGATGTTATAAACAGAGAAACACACGAACCGAGCGTGCAAACTTATTTTGTTGTCTAGTTGGAAAGAAGAGTGAATTTCAACTGAGCTAAAGTCGCTTACAAAGTCAACGCGTTGGAAGCACTATCGAAGAAATTCAAGAAGTTTTGTACTCAAGTTCGTGTTGGGCGAAAAGGATGCTTTGTTGCTGCTTTACACTGTATATTATTTGTTGTTGCTTGGCTTATGCAGAGTGCTGCCGTCTTTATTTGTACATACATAAATACATGTATATAAATTTTCTTCATATACATAAAACATACATATATATATATATATCTATCTATGCCTCATATATAGCGTAAATTGCTATCCATTTATTTTAATGGTTTTTTACTTCAGTTTTCTTATTTCTATCCACGGTTTGCTTATAAATTCTTGTTTTTTTTTGTTGTTCCGACTAATGAGGGTTTGTTTCCGTTTTTTTCTACTTTGAAACACATTCACACTAATGACTGTTCGCAGGAAACTTAATTATAGGTAAATAAGTTGTGGAAAATAATGATGTAATTTAGTATATAATAATGACAATCGACTTGGCCACTCGCTCAATTCAATTCACAACTTGCTTGTCTGTTTCGCCATCCGACCGATACTAAATGAATCGGTATCGAGCAAACTTAGTTCAAACTCAGTTCGTTCACTCGACTTTAACGACGCCAACGATGTGACGTTGAAGATGATGAGTAGCATGATGATGCAGTTGCTTTTATCGAAGAAACTTGATTTGCACGGCGCCTAGAATGTGTGAGAAAGAAATAAATATAGTATGCTTTTTTGTAGGTATATCATGATGTAGTTCTTGTTACAGCATATAACCGAGCATTAATAAGTAGGCGGCGGATGATGATTCCCCAGCTTAGCGGCAGAGCTCATCATCATTAAGTTTGATAAATGTTACCTTGATTGGACTGAGTGGAGTTGAAAACTTGTGGCAGTTGTTGTTGTTCCTCTTATTGGAACATACGAAATTACACTCAATTGTATGTAATCGAAGCGTTGCCAGTAGTTCGTGAAAGTGCTGCCATCTCATTACATAGTTATAGAACTTGAAGTTTACATGCTAAGATAAATATGACAGATTGAAAATAAAGTTTGAAACATATCATATTTAGGCAGAATCGTAACTTTAATTTAGAAAATTGTATATCAATTTATAAGAATAAGCTTTAAACTTTGTTTTTGCTCTTAATGCGAAATTGCAAAATAATACTAAGAGTGACAGCAAATGAAAGCTTTGCAGGGTGATGTCAATTTTTGTATGTTTTAACTCTGTAGAGTAAAGCCAACAATGCTCAATATAAATATTTGATCGGAAATAATTTCATTGTCATACCGAGCCAAAAGTGTACATTTAACGGATATCGAATAATTATCGTGTAACCTCAGTGCAAAAGTCAACAATTGGAGATCATAATAGAATTATAAGGTATGTCTCCGCAAGATTGCATTAAAATGATTATCTGCAAACTCCTCGTTTGGGTCAAATGGGTTGATCAAATTAAATTAACTGGTGTTTCCTTGTTATACCCCCTCGCATATTGCACAATGAGTATAATAAGTTTGTCACTCCGTCTGAAACACCCATAAGGAGAAGTAAAGAGGTATAGAAAAGTATATATGTGACCCGGTCTACGAAAAGGGACCTTCGGTGTAAAAACAAGTTTTCGAGAAAACAGCTGCTTGTAAACGTTTAATTGTCGCACACTGAATGGCGTCTTTTCATTTATTTCAGCTTATCCTCTATTCTTACAGAGTTGTATTTCTTAGTCTATTAATACAGATTTGTATTTCTTAGTCAATTAATACGAGTTCTTTTTTTTAAGTTAACGACCAACAGTGAAGAGGTGATTACGTTTACTGAATCATTTTTATGCGTCTTTTGATTCCGAAATAAATTAAAAATGAGTGTAGATGAAGAGGTTAGTTTCGTTCTTAGACAATATATTGGTGAAGACGAACAAGATAGTGATAAAACCGACATTGATAACGATTTCGACAGCGATCATGATTTACATCAGGCAGGAGATAATACAGAGGAAAGTTTCGTTAAAATGGACTTATCTATTGTGGATTTAGAAGAAGAAAAGCTGATAACAAAATATTTCTCTACCGATTGTTGTGTTAAGAAATGCAATACACTTATACCACGAGATCGGATTGTTGATAGTAGAATGAACTGAACTGAATGAACTCGACCTTTCCAAAAACAAACTAGATCTAGTGATACTAAGTAATATCGAAGCTGGAATAAGGTATAATGCAGAATTGCAAAGTGTTTACTCACAAATAGCTAAGCGGAAGGTAGAAGAATGCAGAAAAGGTAAAGAAGTTACAATTTATTTTATATTTCGATTTTTATGTAAAATGGCTGGTTTCCCTTCAAATAAAAGTATGAAATGATGTTTATTATGTTATAATTCAATGTCCAATTTTTTTTCATTTTCACTCATTTCTGCTCTTTTTTTGGAAAATTCCTGACAAACTTCTTTACGAGTTGGAAACTTCTGCTTTGCGCCATTAGAAAGAGCACACATTAGTCTATCCGAATCGCCAAAAAAGTGAAAAATGATATTTTCACACCGAAGGTCCCTTTTCGTAGACCGGGTCACATATGTATATTCTTATATATTCTATAAGAAACCCACAAAAAATAATCAAAACCCTGTACTTTGGCACATATGCTTTGATTCCTTTAAGGCCCAACCATAATAGGCTCGAGCTGGCTGCAGCTAATGTCCAAAATAAACGAAAAGCTAGCTCAAGTTCTATCAAATGCTTAATTTGACCATAATGACTTCAGCAGTGCTCGCCTTTATGTCATAACTGCTTTTCACATTTGCTTTGAAAAATTCAACAATTTCTACATCAATTCGTTTTGTTCGTTTGAATTTATAATTATTAGAACGGATTGCGGAAATATATTTATAAATAAATTAAAACAAACGATTCCTTACGGAGCATTCGATTTGAATCGCTCTGGCTGCAGCCAGATCAAGTTAACGAAACTTGACGAAAAAGCTGGCTCAAGCCATTATGGTTTGTGCGCATCATATCTGTGTAGTCGTATAAATTTTGACACATGGCGCAGCCAGCTCGAGCCTATTATGGTTGACCCTTTACGTATGAAATGCGCTCTATACAATTTTTCAAAATCGGACGAACAGCAAGCCTATCCCCAATACAAACGGATATCATCAAACTAATAAAGCCTTTATACACATGAAACAATAACAAGGTAGACTTATTTTAAAATGGCTGCTCGAATGTGTCATTTTACAAAAACAGACTTGTAAGCGATATAAATGACAAGAGCAACAACAACAATTAGAGAAAGCTCAAAATCAACAGCTGACTTTGACGTCTAGCTCACTTTATACTATGTTCACACTAAGCTGCTTTTCGGACAATAATGGCTTTTCAGCTGAAAAGCTACATGATATCAAGTTTTTTGCCATAGAAAAACTGTCAAATGAAAACCATCTTTTTGTGAGCTTTTCAGCGGAAAACTCTAAAAATCTAGAAAACAGCCCTGATTTGAAGTCTGTTTTTGTAAGTAAAGTCAAAATCTATTACTAAAATTCAGATTGTCACTGATATTTGACATTTTGTCTGTGTTTTTTTTTATGTGTATAATTGTAGCCAGCGTTGCCATTGTGACGTTAAATACGTCATTTTGACATATTTTAAGCTCAAATGACGATTGACGTATTTTGAGGCATATATGACGTATTTAACAGAGAATAGTTTTCATTATATCAATAAGTTTTAAAGGTAGAATGTGAACGTGTGAACATTGATATATGATAAGGAACACTCCTTGCATAGTATACATGCAAAAATAGTAAATACAAGATTATGCCATGCGCATGTCTGCCTACGTCGTGATCGACACATTGTCAAAATCAGCTGTTTTCCACTGAGCAAAACATAAACAAACAGAACTGTAGCTGAATAATAAATCGCACAGAACTATTTTGCACTATATTTCGCCTTTTCTTGCACGAACATTAAATCAGCGAGAAGAACAGAGAAAGTGTCTTTTCCTATCTACGTAACAAAAGACCTAACGTCTTGCGCAGAACGGTGCAACTTTTTCTGCCTCTAATGGCGTAATCTGATTTCTATTATTTTTGGTATACATGCACTGCCTACATAAGTGATAATGTCATCGACTTTATTGTCATCGCAAGTGTCTGTTAGCGGTGTGATATTTTTTAATGTATTCACCGAGCATGCAGCTTGCAGTCAAATAAAACAAATGGAGCGCTATTTTCAGCTTCAATATTTAGCTGACGCTTTTTTTATTGAAATGACGTATTTTAAATCTGAAAATGACGATTTTTAATCACAGTTTTCTGGCAACACTGCTTGTAGCCAATAGGAGCATCTTATTTTCTGAGAACAAGGAAACGAAACGCATTAATAAGGAACTTGTGACTACTGTGTGTCAAATGAAAAGCTGCTTTTCAAGTGTGAACACCTTTTTTGAAAAGAGGGTTTTCAGTTGAAAAGCGGCTTTTCGGCCTGTGTGTGAACATAGTATTTTCTCCAATATGAACATACCTTGTGGTTCTACCATGTTTATAACTTCAAATATTATGTAATAAGCACCATGGTATAATAATACAAGGTTGCATTGACAACTGCTTATTTTCTCTTCTACAAGAAAACATCTCCTGTCCATGATACAATAAGAAGGTAGGGTAAGGAGCTTTGACAAGACCTACTGCTTATGTCAAAAAGCATTTTAGCAATGCCACTTTTCTGTATTTTTATTAAATGTGGGACAAAAACTTAGAAAAGGAATTATATATAGGGCAAATAAGAAGAAAATTGAATCAATGTAAGATATAAGAAAGTCTGTCTTTTTTAATGCACAATTCAATTCAAATTTTGTAGTAATTTTAAAGCTTTGTTTGCACTAATTTACTACTGCCCATAATTTTTTGCTTAGGTTTTTGAATTCTTGATTTCTTATTTAAAAATTTTAATTGAATGTGCTTACGATATCTAATAAAAATTTAACTTACCTCATTGCATAATCTTACTGCATAAAACCAAAAAAAAAAAGAGTACTTTCCCATTTATCATAATTTTAACCAATGCATTTCATATAAAACGCTTACCTACTGAAACCATGAAACATGGATTTGTCATGGGATTTTTTCTTTAGATATGGTAGCACTGTATTTTATGATTTTGACATTAGCAGTAGGTCTTGTTACATGATACAATTACAAGGTAGGCTCATATTGGAGAGCAGGGTGCGCTAGTTGTCAAAATCAGCTGATAGCTTTTAGTTTTTCTTTGTTGTTGTTGTTGCCTTTGTCGTTTGACGTTTGTGGCTTCTACAGCTTTGTTGTTGCAAAATTTCACAATTGAGCAGCCATTTTAAAATGAGCCTACCTTGTAATTGTATCATGGTCTTGTTAAAGCTCCTTACCCTACCTTCTTTCAAAAACCATGGTATAATAATACAAGGTAGCATTGACAACTGCTTATTTTCTCTTCTACAAGAAAACATCTCCTGTCAAAATCAGCTTTTTGTGGAAATACTTCTGCAGCTGCTGTGGTTGTTGTTTTTTTCACTTCAACGCTTTCAACATTGTTTGTGTTTTTTAATAGCGGATTGTGAGCGCTCTCTTTTTGAGTATATTTTTTGACAGAAGATGTTTTCCCATGGTATAATAATACAAGGTAGCATTGACAACTGCTTATTTTCTCTTCTGCAAGAAAACATCTGCTGTCAAAAACAGCTTGTTGTGCAAATACATCAGCAGCTGCTGTGGTTGTGTTTTTTTTTACTTCAAGGTTTTCAACATTGCTTGTGTTTTCAATGGCGGATTGTGAGCGCTCTCTATTTGAGTATATTTTTTGACAGAATATGTTTTCCCAAGCAACTGTCAATGCTACCTTGTATTATTATACCATGATGTTTTCCCAAGCAACTGCCAATGCTACCTTGTATTATTATACCATGATAAGCATAAGTGTATGGGTGCAGCCATGGTGTAATAATAATAAGGTGTTAGTGAATTTGACACTTCTCTCTCAAAATGATAAATTTTTCGCCCCGCTCCTGTCAAAAACAGCTGATGGTGAATTGGAATGAAAATACAACAGCTAACGTGCAGTCGGTCGAAGCTCAATGCCATGTCCACTTCTTTAGATGGCTACTATTGTTGAGGTGGAGGTATTAAACATTCTTTCATGGCATTCGATCTTTTCTTGAAGGAATCGATGTGAATGCAAGACAATTTGCATGCTGGCCAAAGTTTCATGTCGGTGGCACCTTCCAGCGCACGTTTTTGATAAAATGACAAAACCATTCAATGGCGAACCTGCCGAATGGGCGAAGACAACTGCAATAACTTTTTGTAAACACAACATGGCACAATTAATTGAATTAAATATTTGTTAAACTTTATTCGCACAATAACCTATAAAAACTATAACACATCATCATCTAGCAACTCAAACAAATAACACAATTTGACAACTATCAACGGCTCCTCTCTTTAGCGCTCAATTTTTTGACAGAAAGAAAGCTATTCTTGGTGTTGTCAAAAATTCACTAACACATTATTATTACACCATGGGTGCAGCCAAGTCGAAGATAATTTCTTCTAAGTGTTTTAGTTTAGTTTGTTGACGCTCATTCAGAAATTTGACTATGAAACAAAATATTTTATTTTTAGTTTTTTATTTAACATTCTTGATGCATTCGCAATAATTTTCACCAATCAATCAATTTCAGCTGATCAATTTTTCAGATATATTTATATAATACCTTAGCATGTTAACGTATTTAAAGTAGATATGTTTAGGAATCGTATGAATTAAAGCTCAACTAAGTCATGTTTTATAAATTATCTCGAATTTTTCTACTCAATCTCTCGCGCTCTACTTCCACTCATTCAACAACATATCATTAGGGACCGACTGCATTGAACGTCTGCTATATGGAGGTATGAAGCACTTGCCGGTCATCATCATTACCTCAAAAATGCTTTTCTACAGTGTAACATATTTATCTGTATATTTTGTATGAAGCTCAAGCGAAATGGTCATTAGCGAGAGGAAGCAGAAAAAAAAACAAACTCGCATCAAACTAAATAAATGTGGCAGTCATCATCATTAAAGAGAGCGAAGTTACGTAGTCATTATGAAAACAGGGTGCAATACATTATACAATTACAAGGTAGGCTCATATTGGAGAGCAGGGTGAACTAGTTGTCGAAATCAGATGGAAATTTTTAGTTTTTCTAATTGCTGTTGTTGCTTTTGTCTTTTGACGTTTGTAGCTCCTACAGATTTGTTGTTGCAAAATTTCTCATTTGAGCAGCCATCGTAAAATGAGCTTACCTTGTAATTGTATCATTGTGCAATAGATATGCATTAATGCTGATGATTTATGAATATTAATGTCGTTCCTGATCTATTAATTTTGACGATATTTTGTCAGTAAAGGAAGGTTGATAAATAATTTAATAATTTTAAATAAGATATAAATTACTTACAAAAAGACAATAGCGAGAGTCCTTAACAGGTCGTCTCCACGAGACATAACCGGGTATGGGCACCACTACGTTTAAAACTTCTGTGTGGATTCTGTGTTTGTTTTTTGTCTTTGATTTGTTGTTGCGTTTTGTGTTGCTACATTAGCATTTGCCATGGTGTAATAATAATAAGGTGTTAGTGAATTTTTGACAACACCAAGAATAGCTTTCTTTCTATCAAAAAATTGAGAGCGAAAGAGATGAGCCGTTGATAAATAGTTGTTTAATTATGTTATTTGTTTGAGTTGCTAGATGATGATGTGTTATAGTTTTTATAGGTTATTGTGCGAATAAAGTTTAAATAAATATTTAATTCAATTAATTGTGCCGTGTTGTGTTGACAAAAAGTTATTGCAGTTGTCTTCGCCCATTTGCCAAGTTCGCCATTGAATGGTTTTGTCATTTTATCAAAAACGTGCGCTGGAAGGTGCCACTGACATAAAGCTTTGGCCAGCATGCAAATTATCTTGCATTCAGATCGACTGCTTCAAGAATATCGAATGCCATGAAAGAATGTTCAATACCTCAACTGATAATAGCCATCAAAAGAAGTGGACATGGCATTGAGCTTCGACCGACTGCACGTTAGCTGATTTATTTTCATTCCAATCCATCAGCTGTTTTTGACAGGAGTGGGGCGAAAAAATTTATAATTTTGAGAGAGAAGTGTCATATCCACTAACACCTTATCATGATACAATTATAAGGTAGGCTCAGATTTTTCAGCTCTCTCACGCGTCAGAAAAAACAACAACAAAAAGGGAGCTACAGTTGTCAAAATTACAAAGTTCATAGAAACGTCAAATAATTTGACAATATTATTTGTTTTGCGAAATATAAACAATATAATTTAAATTAATTTTTGTGAAAATAAATTGTGATAAAATGCCAAAAACGTGTTCTATATATAAGAAGAGTTGGAAAAAGGAAAATATTTCCTTTTATAAAGCTCCAATTAACGAGCATAAGAGGAAAAGATGGAGCGAGCATTGCGGCGTTGACCTCAGCGCTTCGGCAAAAATATGTGAAAAACACTTTCGACAAAGTGATTTTATCGCTACTCCTGGAGTTTATAAACGTTCACGATTAATGCCTGGTGCAAAACCGTTCCCGAAATTTACTGGCTGGACCAGAGTATTACTATGAAGATATGCCATGGCATACGCCTCGTCTCCACTAGATTTTTCGATGCCTTATGTATATGATGGCATGTGCTATGTCTCGTGGAGGCGGCCTGTTAGAGAGCAGTTTTACTTCATCCACTAAGTCTACTCCAGCGTCCTTTCGCATTCGGGTTTTTTTTCGTTTAGCAGACACTTTTTTGGTGGATCAACGCCTGCTTTTCGCTGATGGCGCGTTTGCACGGATGAAAAATACTGAAATTTACGGGTGCACATGGCGCTCCAGCTGCATCTTCAATGTCCGGAACACCGCTATTTGGAGGTTTTGCATTCCGTTCTCTTAAATGCGTCCACTTTCGATCAGCTTACGTGCCACGGTATTCTTGTCTTCCTTGGAATTCTTTTTGTTACACGAAGCTCTAAAGATATATTTGAAATTATTTAAAATATTTTGTAACTAACATCGGCTCAAAAATTGAAATGTATTCCAACAAATACCAAAAATTATTAATTCACAAATTTTCTCCCCACGTTATAATAAAACAAGTTTGTTTTCTGACAATCTGAAATTAATCGCAAAACGTCAAAGTGAAATAATTCACTTTGAACAGCTGATTTTGACAACTAGCAATCCCTGCTCTCCAATCTGAGCCTACCTTATAATTGTATCATGCACCTTATTATTATTACACCATGAGCATTTGCTTTCAGTTCTTACTCTCAACGCTCTCAGAGCGCTCCCTGTCCATAGCTGGACATAACCCATGCCATCACAATTATCAAGGCTTGAGCGCCAGCTGTTAAAATGTGTAACAGTATTTGCTTGGTGGAGATTTTATGCCATGACATGTTAGTTGAAATTATTTATTAATATAATTACATCATTCGAATGCATTTTAGAATCCATTTTTAATTGTATTAAAAGTGATCTAAATTCTAATTAGAAGCGCGTAAAATTGAAAATGTTTCAATTCCATTGGAATTCTAGTATACAGTACAGCATATGCCATGAGATAAATGCAATGAAATAAATCATGAGGGGTTTTCACAATTCAGTGCATTTGGCTGTGCATTTGAGCATGAGCAAAAATCCATGCTTTTATTCTCTTTACACTAACAAAAAGTACATACAATGAGAAAAAAATCATGGATTTTTTGCTCATGCTCAAATGCACAGCCAAATGCACTAAATTGTGAAAACCCCTATGGTATTTATCGCAGGTTATAAGATATGCCATGGCGTATGCGGTCTCCACTCTGTTTTTCGATGTCTTGGTGTGTATGATGGCATGTGCTATGCCTCGTGGAGACGGCCTGTTAGAAGAGCATTTCGTAAAAACTTTCTATACCGACGGATTCAAAACATCGAAATAACAGACATTAAAGTCCTTAAACTATGTTAATATAGTATTTTTTATGCGTGTTTTATGAGTACGCAATAAAAAGACTCATAAAGAAGTCTTTGATATGATTGTAAAATGATTGCTCAGAAATAAGACTCTAAATAGAGTATTTCTTATGCGTGTTTTATGAGTACGCAATGAAAAGACTCATAAAGAAGTCTTTTATATGATTGTAAAATGATTGCACAGAAATAAGACTTTAAATAGAGTATTTTTTATGCGTGTTTTATGATTACGCAAAAAAAAGACTCTTAAAGGAGTCTTTGATATGATTCTAAAATGATTGCTCAAAAATAAGACTAAAAAAATAGTATTTTTTATGCGTGTTTTATGAGTACGCAATAAAAAGACTCATAAAGGAGTCTTTGATATGATTCTAAAATGATTGCTCAAAAATAAGACTAAAAAAATAGTATTTTTTATGCGTGTTTTATGAGTACGCAATAAAAAGACTCATAAAGGAGTCTTTGATATGATTCTAAAATGATTGCTCAAAAATAAGACTCAAAAAATAGTATTTTTTATACGTGTTTTATGAGTACGCAATAAAAAGACTCATACAGAAGTCTTTTATATGATTGTAAAATGACTTAAAATTTTTCTACTATTACTTTTTATTTGAAATGTTTAAAAAAAGATATTGTTGGCATTTTGTTTTTATTTTTCAACTATCAAATATTTTAAAAAAATTTGAATCTAAAAATATATTTCAGTCTAAATGGATCATAATTACTTCTATGAGTTCTGAAATAATCCTCAGTATGAGTCTTTAAAATTCCATTCAATGATTCTAAAATATGACTATCAAAAGTGTCTTCATTTTGAGTCCAAAAGACATTTACATATCACGAATTCCACCAAAAAGTCAACCTCGTAGGTCAAAAATCAAATTGTAAAGAGAGAAAAGAAATTATATAGAATACATTCTATCAAATTCGGACAACACGTTTTAAGTTGAATTCTTCAAGATAACGGTAGTTTTCCTTTGTTTTTTTTTACTTTCGTTTGGTGAATAAGTTGAGCGAAAATTTTGCAGTTTTATTTTGATATTTGCCGTGAGGGCGTGCGCTGTTTATTACAACAATTAAAAAAAAATATTTGTTTCAAATTTATTAATATTTTTCTAATAATCATACATACATATGTATAAATAATTATCAACGACATATCGTGGTAGGAGCAGTTAAATAAATTAAGAAAATATGTAGCATGTGCGTGACAATATTGATATATGTTTCAATGTAGACTCTAATATAAGAAATTTTTTGCGGAAAATGCTGTTATGTGTGGATATTGAGATGGCAAAGCGGATTGAAAAACATTTTTTTTACTATAACCATTGAAAAAAATTTCACGCGTTTCGCACATGTTACACTTTTTTCTATACAACAATGTAGTTTTTACACACTACGGGGTAGTTCATAAATTACGTTACCAATTTAGAGGGGGAGGAGGGGTTTTAAAATGTATTACGATAAGTACTGATATGGGGGGAGGAGGGGTTTTAAAATGTTATACGATAAGTAATGATATGGGGGGAGGGGGTCTCATATATAGCAAAGTGACCAAAAATAAAAAAAACTCGAAAAAATTGAAATTAATACACCCTTCATACAAAATTTCCATCGTTACATCTTCATTAGGCGGTCAAACGTCTAAATTGACGGTTAACTATTGACAATGTCAATATGAATTCTCATAAGTGAGTTTTATTTAACTTAACCCTTAAATACCCAGTGTATCTTTTTGGATACAACCGAGAAAATAAGCTATTAATTTTAAAATATTGCAAAAATTAAAATGCTGGATATGTAGTTTCACTCAGAAAATTACAAATATAAAACAAAAATTTAATTATTGGAATAACTTTGTTAGTTTGGGGAAATATTTACCATCAAATTAAAAAAATAGTATTTTTTAATTTTTACGGAAAGTTCGCTTTTTGACATGAAATATCTTTTAAGATATTAACAAATTTTAAAGTATCATTTAACAAACAAATTTAGAGTTATCATAAAAATAATCCTTTTCCACTTTTTTGCTTTGAACTCCTACAACCAAGTTGATTGATGGTATACGTCAGAATGACCACTGTATCTTTTTGCATACAACCATGTTTTCTTTAATAACTCGTAAACAAAAATTTTTTCCAAAAAAATAAAAACGGGGTCGTGTCAGGGGATCATTTAGCACAATTTTTTTTTTTAATGAAATCGGTGTTGTTGGGCATTTAAGGGTTTTGAAATAAGAAATGAGGATACACCTGAATAGGTCCACAAGGAATCTATTGAAGAATTTGAAGAGTCCCCAAAGTTCCAGCTCCTTCAATTCCAGTGATTGAGAGCATCGACATTTGGATTGAAGATAGAATTGTTTTTATCGATTAAAATAATTGATTTTCAAATTTTTTTTCTTAAATGTATGTAGTCATGACATAAAGTGATTAAAAAAAAAGAAAATTAGAAATGTTTAATCCTTTTGTTTTGTATTTCAGTTTTTAGTAAATATGATCGAAGGTAACAGTAATATGAAAGTACGGTGTAATTGTGCGTGACGAATGTAACATGTGCGTGACGGTGTTTAAAGTTGAAAAAATTGTTTTATAATTTTTTTTTTCTCAAATAACTTAACTATTAATATAATCTAGGATAACCCCTTATTGCTGTAAAAAAATATGAAAATTCTATCTGAAGTCAATTCGCAGAAATTTCAGATAGAAGCTGACATCAATTTTTTAAAGGGAAAATTTTGTAGCACGTGCGTACGCTACATTTTTTTGAATATCACCGAAATTCATAAGTGGATTGATAAAACCTTTACACGTTTTAAATAGACCGTAAAATTAATTAATAAAAATTGCAAACCAGTTTTCGCAAAAATTTCTTCTTAAGTAAATCAGTTGCAATTATTCGCAAGCTGTAACAGTGCGTGACATGGAATTCGTGATATATGAGTTCTAAAAAAGTATTTATTTAAAGTCTTTATTATGAATCTTAAAAAAGTATTTAAAATGAGTCTTAAAATAGTCTTAATTTTGAGTCCAAAAAGACTCATTTATATAAGTTCTAAAAGAGCCATTATTATGAGTCTTAAAAGAGTATTTCAAATGAGTCTTAAAAGAGTATTATATATGAGTCTTAAAAGAGTCTTAATTTTGAGTATTAAATGAGGCATAAAACAGTCATTATTATGAATATTTTGAGGCCCACAACCTACGAAAATATACTCATAAAACAGTCTTTTTTGAGCGCATTATGACGATAAACGCTCATTTATATGAGTCTTAAAAGACTCTTTTAAGAGTCATAATGTTTGTTGGGTAAAAGACAAATTGCTTCAAAATACAAAAATACGAGGGCTGCCTTTTAAGTTTTACGCCGCGGCAACACTAAGCATTGCCATATAAATTTTGACAGCTTCATTCGAAAATTTAACGTTTTCTAGCATAAACGTACTCCAAATATTTTTGTGTATGTGCTCTAATTGTGTTTTTACAGTGGTTTGAAAATCACTCATCAGCAAAAAAATGGAATTAATACGCGAATATTTTTAGGTGATAATTTTTTACGATTTCCGATGAGGATTGGCAAGAAAAGAATGGCATCGATCAACTAAGTTCGACTTTTGGTGATGAAGCACCACACCCAGAGACTGTAAAAAGGTGGTTCAGAGTTCGAGCGTGGTTGTCTTTCTCTACAAGATGAATTTCGTGAAGGTTGTATAAGAACGGCTGTTGTGGCAGAAAACATCGATGCTGTGCGTAAACTGTTGAAAGCAGACCAGCATGTGACATACCGTGAGATGGAGTCATCCTTTGGCATTAATGGGACTAGCATACGTTCGATTTTACAGGATCATTTAGGCGTCAGGAAGATTTGATCCTGTTGGATATCCCATAATTTGACGGTTTCTCAGAAAAAGGCTCGTGTCGATTGGTGCAAGGAAATGCTGAAAAAATACAGCGGGGAGGTTCGAAATAAATCTACTAATCGTGGGGTTGACGAATCATGGAACTACGCTTATGAGCCCGAAAGCAGCAATCCACAGTTTGGGACAAAAGTTTCCAAACAATGGTGGCCAATTTTTGTATCACTTGAGCAACGGGAAAATGTTAATGCTGAATGGTACACAAACATTTGTTTGCTGGAAGCCTTCGGAGAATTGAGGAAAACCAATCACCACAGGAAGATCATCCTCCATCACGACAATGTGAGTTCCAACACATCAGCACATACGAAAGATTTTTTGAGCACTCAGAACTTTTAATTGATGGGTCATCCACCTTACAGTCCCGACTTGGCACCCAATAACTTGTTCTTGTTCCCTCACATTAAGAAACAATACGTGGCTCGCGTTGTTCTACGCCCGAACAGTCCATTTAGGGCTTCAAAAACCTGGTTTCGAACTTTAGAGTGGCAAACTGTTTCGAAAATTGGTTCCAACGAATGCAAAAGTGTATTGAACATCTTGGAAAATACTTTGAAAAACAATGAAAGCACTGATTAACCACTGCTTTTTTCAGGGTTGATAAAATTTTTGAAGCTCTAGCTACTATAGGAGTAATATTGAAGTTAGAAAATTACCTAGTAAAGTTATACCTTAATATTTAAAGTATTACCTTTATGTAATAAATAAAGCTTTGTGGGTTGGACTACAATAACGAATAAATTTTTATTGCAACGGTTTAAGGGATTGCTTCACTTTAGAAATTGATTTTTTAATGTCTTAAATTAAGTCTAAAAATTCTAAGAATCATATGAAAAAGGAGTTGGAAGTGTTTAAATGTGTTCAAAATACAAAGAGCACATTTTCTGAACTATATTGTAGAGTTTTACAATTTTAAACAAGTTTAACTCGAAATTATTTTTTTTTTAACTTCGGTGCTCGAAACTCAGTCAATTAACATCCGACTAACTTGAAATTTTCACTGTAGTTTAACAGATTAATTATCAAGTGAAGGTCTATGGCCTTTACAGATCATTTAAGCTATCGTGTCTATAAAAAAATTAAAGTAGATTTAGCCATCTAGAATCAGAATTGTAAAAATCATTACAGGTATTAATGATATGATGTATTTGTGATATTTTAATGAAAACTTACAACATATACTAAGACTGTGAACATATTCGTAGTAATTTGTTGCGTTAATGGTATTTTTTATATGTTTGTGTTGTCAAGAAATACCTATTTTCTAGTCAGAAAAAATGTTTTGCTTTGAAAATTGTACTAATTTCATGTGGATGTGTTGTGCATGTTGTAACCTTCAAGCTTTATAACGACTCTGAACGATAAATTTTCATGTTCTCAAGAATCTTAAGATAGTGGGTACATACAGGTGACGGCGGATCAGAAAAATCAATTTTTATAAAAAAATTGTCTGTGTCAGCTGGGATTTCAACTGTCGCCATATTAAGTTAAAGAACAATCCCTTAATATCGAATTTTTAAATCATGTGGTTTATCACCTTTGGGCATTAGATACTTCATATATTAAAAAAATGTATTTGGGACATTTTATTTTTAATTTATGTTTTATAGGGGCATTTCTCGAAAAGCGGATAAAAAATTTTGTATTTCCTCGATTTTTTTTTCTTGCAAAAGCCACACCTCTATAAGGCACTTATTTGCTAGCAAAATTTTGGTACGGCCCGAAGTCCAGTAACCGAACTGTGGGTTTTTTAAATCGATTTCAATTTTATCGCTATCGTCCACGAGCGCATACCTTTTTGTGAGACTTTGAGAAATGTGATCTCATTCCATGTATCAACAAATCATTGACTCATCTGGGATTTATACAATGTCCCCATTTTATTTTTTGGCTCATGAGGCTCATGAACACACGAGGCTGATGAACTCATGAGGCTCGCGTGCGTACATGAGCGGATCTTTCCGTACCCTGCTAATTATATATTGAAAATTCTTGGCAAGCTTAAGAATGGGTTCTGACCTGATTGAGCATGTATTTTTGTTTTTAACAAAATTTGAATGTCATTAGTATGGTTTTAAAATGCAGTGATAACTTAATTCAATATTAATATAATTGGTCTGATCGTATAACTTACTTAAAGTTATCGTCAACTGTGTAAAACAGTGTCGGCCAAAAAAATACATACATAGTTCTTTCAGTTTTGTAGCAGTGTGCGCCCAAGTGAGAGCAAAGAACCTCGAGATCTCTTTGGCTTACACTGTGAAAATTTTACTTCTCAGGAGGGTTAAAGAAATTTTTTATTTTACATTAAGCGGCATTGTAAATGAAAGCAGATATATGAAAGTGAATTGAAATTAATGAAATTTCTTACTAGGTAAATAATGTGAAATTTTATTTATTATTAATACTAATTAATAAAAACATTAATTTTAATATTTTATTAATAATATCAATATGAATATATTTATTATTAATATCAATATTACATATTAATTTGGAAAATAATCTTTTACTAATAACATTTTACCCACTCCTAATAGTACTAATATTATTTATATTGCATATTACTTCAAAATAAAAAAACCACTGGTAGCGGACCCTACTTTCTTCTGAAAAATTAAGTTTTCACTTCCCCAAAACAATTTTTAAAGAAAAAATATGCTAATTCCCACATTTGGTTGAACATTTTCTCACATGTAAGCATTTAAAATTACGTAATAAATTGCGCGCATAAAAGCGTGGTGTTAACTAGCCAAAAGCGAAACATCGACTGAGCGCTCTTGCTACGAATAATCGGCAGCCATGGTATAATAATACAAGGTAGCATTGACAGTTGCTTGGGAAATCATATACTGTCAAAAAATATACTCAAAAAGAGAGCGCTCACAATCCGCCATTGAAAACACAAGCAATGTTGAAAACGTTGAAGTGAAAAAAAAAACAACAACCACAGCAGCTGCTGATGTATTTCCACAAAAAGCTGTTTTTGACAGTTTATGTTTTCCTGTTGAAGAGAAAATAAGCAGTTGTCAATCATGGTATAATAATACAAGGTAGCATTGACAGTTGCTTGGGAAATCATCTACTGTCAAAAAATATACTCAAAAAGAGAGCGCTCACAATCCGCCATTGAAAACACAAGCAATATTGAAAACGTTGAAGTGAAAAAAAAACAACAACCACAGCAGCTGCTGATGTATTTCCACAAAAAGCTGTTTTTGACAGTTTATGTTTTCCTGTTGAAGAGAAAATAAGCAGTTGTCAATGCTACCATGTATTATTATACCATGGTTGTCAATGCTACCATGTATTATTATACCATTGTATAATTATACCATGGTATAATAATACATGGTAGCATTGACAACTGCTTATTTTCTCTTCAACAGGAAAACATAAACTGTCAAAAACAGCTTTTTGTGGAAATACATCAGCAGCTGCTGTGGTTGTTGTTTTTTTTTCACTTCAACGTTTTCAACATTGCTTGTGTTTTCAATGGCGGATTGTGAGCGCTCTCTTTTTGAGTATATTTTTTGACAGTATATGATTTCCCAAGCAACTGTCAATGCTACCTTGTATTATTTTACCATGTAATTATACCAGGTAGCATTGACAACTGCTTATTTTCTCTTCAACAGGAAAACATAAATTGTCAAACACAGCTGTTTGCGAAACGAAGCGAAAATTAAAGCAAGTGACAAAAACAAACAAAAAACTAATAAGAATATTGTGCGTTTAAATAAACAAATCATAAAGAAATAAACATTTAAATTCATGAAAGTGATAAAAAGATCTTGTGTAATTTGTGCGAAAAGTTTTTCAGTCCGTGATGTTAAATTTTATTCAGTGCCTAACAACGAAACTCGTCGCCAGCGGTGGATTGATGCCTGTGGCTTGATGCTGGCAGAAAATTCGTTTGTTGTTTGTGTTTTCATTTATTAACAATGGCCGACCAGCGAACGCTCTCTTTTTGAGTATATTTTTTGACAGTATATGATTTCCCAAGCAACTGTCAATGCTACCATGTATTATTATACCATGTTATTATACCATGATCGGCAGCGTCGGTGTAAAAGCACGACAGCCAGTTTTATGTCGGTGTAAAAATACGAAGTTTCACGAAGCACGCGTGCATAGGCGTCGGCCGACACTGGTGTAAAATCAAACATCCGCGCTCAGAAAGTGCCAACATTAGTATTGAGCTTTTTTCTTTTTGTAAGAATTCGTCCCGCTTTCAGAGATAATGAGATGGGAAACTTCTTTTCTATTGTGAATTCTGTTGATTTTGACAGCTAAAAATGCTTCTTCTCCAATTTTTTATGCAATCACATATTGTGTATGTGAGTTCACCTCACATTTGTCAAAAATAGGTCCTACACCCAAAAAAGTCTTCCATATTTAAAAGAAAATTGTTTTTAGCTGAGCAAGAATATTGTTAATAATAGTCGATAAAGAACTTTTGTTAACATAGAAATGTTAGTTTTGTCAATCTAATTTGTGGAGTTACTTTGATAACAGACAAAAATATTTTTAATAGAAAAAAATTGAATTTAAAATGAAAAAAATTGTTCTATTTACAAGTGGTGTTGTTAACAGAAAAACATAATTCAATTTCTTTCAAGAACAGCTATATCTTTGTTTTAAAAACTCTGTTCAAATTTTTAAATGCATGAATTTGTTTGAACAAACATTGTAAGCTAGCTTTTCCCTATGTGTACAGTGGTGGCTTAGCTGTCGAAAGTGAGATATTCACCAGCGTTCATGTCCATCCTGAGGGGTGAATTCATAGAGAATCCATCGCGAGGGGTGAGTTTGTCATGAAATTTTACTAACACATTTATAACATTTGCATTAGTATTGACTGCATTTTGGCATACAGCTATCTCTTTTTTGCCGAAGTTTCCAATCTCTTTATCTCTGCCGCTTTCAGGAACAAAATAAATAACCACTTGTGTATAGCTCCAACTGAACAAAATAAATAACCACTTGTGTATAGCTCCAACTGGTTCAAAGTAAGAAGTAATTAACTCTTTGTATCACGATGGTCCGAAGTGAGTCACATTACCGGTGGAACTCCAGATAAATGGATCAATACTAAAACAGGAGTCCGGATTACATCCTCTAAAGTTTATTTAAAATCTTTAAATATGTATTTATTTAGTTTGAAAAAAAAAACATTTTGAAATAAAATAAAACTCTTGGTATGGAGATATGTTGTGTATTTGTATAATACGAGTAGCTATCACAATTAAAATCTAAAACATTAATTATACGAGTATCTTAAGTGCTACTCTATTGCATGCAAATTAAACGGTGATCCCGGAATATGTTCTTCACCCCATTTAGCTGCTAATATATACTCCCCGGGATACTTTATTTGATATGATACTTTGTAGATATTTCTGCCGATATGTTTGATGATTACCTCGTCACATTGACCATTTGGACCGAATAAACCAACGAAAAGTATATTACTACCAGCTGCAGAACCATCCACAGTAAATTCGTTTTTTTCATTCAAATAAATATGGCTGAGTCCAATTCCACGATGGGTAACCTTTGATGCATCTGATGTAAATACGGGTACTATAAAGTTTACAAAAAAAAAATTATTTTTAGAAAAAAGTTATTTTATAAATCATATACATTCAACTTTGGGTGGCATCCGTTCCACTTCACCACAAATTGATACAATAATAAAGGGCGATTTTGGCAAATCCACCGAATTGCATTTTATGTGTAACTTATACAAGCCAGGCTGGTTCAAAAAAAATTTCACTTCAAATCTCTCTGGATCGAGTATAAGCAGCGGAACGTTGTCTTTTATGCCGAAAGGGTTTTCTAACTAAACAATAAAATCTATTAATTAATGAGATAACATTTAAAAATTCGTTATTTGCTTACTTGAACTTCAAAATTTCCCTTTACTCCGTTGCGTTTCAACACGAAACTCACATCGGAGGGAGTACGCACAGCTCCCTTTGGAAAGTGCAGCAGTTGAACTTTGCTTGGATCAGTCAGTTCTGGCGCAACGAAAACGCGATAACCATACTCGGGATATGAGTCTGTGGAAAAAGAGATAAAATTATCATGTTTCCTGTTAGAGCTATTTATGTAGGAAAAACAGTTTGCCTCTCTTATTAATTAAACTTTATCTTCTCGGCTTGTATGTTAAATTTCAAATTAAACTTTTCTGAATTAAAATATCTACTTAGTAAGTTATACTTGTATTTGGTAACTTTTTTTGCTAAATGACTAGAAAAGGCGGGTGAGGGGAATTATACAAAGGAGCCATACTCCGCCTTGAATTCTTTCGAGTCAGCTCATAAACGATGATAGCCACGAATATATGATATTGAATTAAATTCCATGATAACATTCCAGTGTAAAATAACTTTCCTTCTTTCCAACATTATGCACACTAAGTGCAAAAGGGCCAAACTCAAAATGTTCGAATACTGACTTTTAAATGTTAGTATACACAGAGCTTATCTTATTATTTTAATTTTTTCTAATTTGAATTTATTACCATACAAATATTAATAATTTTATGAATATAAAAGCTTTTTAGCGATATTGTTTTCAGTGGCAATTAAATTAAGATTTAAAATTACTACAGTGTAACCAAGGCAGCATAGCATCAAATAAAAAAAGTTTAAAATAGTGCAGGGATGGTAAAAGATCATGATTGTGTGTCAAAGATTAGCGCCGACTTTAAAGCTTATATGTTCATAAAGCAATTAATATATTGATGACAATAAAACAAAATAGAAAAAATGAAAATGAAAAGATTTCCAATATTATATTATAATACATATAAATAACTTTTATATTTGAAAATTTATTTAAAATTATTTTTTACTTTGTAGTGATTTTGAAGTCGGGTTTTTGTTTTTTATTAAAAAGTTTTTATTTCTTCCTTTTTAGAGAATATGAAAAATTTTATATAACTAGTAAACCCGTATGGCGTTAAAACGCCAAAATGCGAAAAAGATATCTAATGTTCTTTTTATTATTAAAAGTTTTACACTTTTTGACATATGTAAGGAAGAGGGCTGGGTTGTGAACCATTACTTTTTTCTTTCCCTAATTGACATATCGCTAATCTTTCAACTGCTAAATTTGTCATTTGACATGACTCAATTTTTACAGTTGCACCGAAGTGTACAGATGTATTGCTTGTGCCAGCGACAGAGATCGTATTTGAAAATCGACTGCGAAAACTTTTGTGAAAGGCAATAGTGAGCTGCAAGCTGACTTCTCCAGACAAAATTGATGATCTGAAGAAGGAAAAAACAGTGGCAAGGTCAAAATCACCAGCAAAAGCATCACTGAAGAAGGTACAACCAGCACCATCCAAGGTCCTAAGACAAAAGAACCATCAAAACCATCTGATGATATCAATTTTTGCACCATTTGTTTGAGGGTTTTCCCTAAAGAACTGACACCTAAAAACTTCATCGAATGCAACACATGTGGCCGGCCTATATACTTGAAGTGAGCCAATATGGGAAGGCGTTCGTATTTCACATGAAAACATTGCGACACCGATTTGGTTGATGATTAAGAAAATTATGATTGACAGTAGAGAGTTAAGTTTCAATCAAATGCTAATCTGTCTGCATATAAAATTTGCGTTGTATATTCACCTTTCCAACAGTAACTTGGATTATTCGATATCTTTATTCTGTGAAAAGTTAGAGCCCAAAAACAAAACCCGGTTCACAACCCAGCCATCTCCCCTATATCTGTGCAAACTATATTTGATCATAGAACCTTCATTAATGGATAAAATGCGCTGCATGCTGCATACTTAAAGAAAACTTTAATAAAAATGTTCACGCCATCAAGAGATCGGGCTCGATTTAATGTCAAATACAATTGGCCGTATGTGAATACTAAGAGGTTGCATATTTTACTCAACTGTTCTCAACGACTTTCCCAGAATATTCATAGCAAGGGACGAAGACACCGGAAATTAAAAAAATTACTTTTTAAATGAAAAAAAGAGTTGGCTGTGTCGTGGACACACCCGTAGATTTTGACGTGACAGTGTTTTTTTTTATCTTTGTTCTTATTCTTGTCACTATCCTTTCCTTTGTTTCCAAGCTTATCCTCATCCTTCCGTTATTCTTTTATTTGTCCTTATAATTTTCCTACTTCATGTCCAAATTCTTGTTTTAATCCATGTTAAAATTCTTCACTTAATCCTTGTCCGAATCCCTTTTCTAGTTTGGAAAGGTGTGTCCAAATCTTTGTCCTAATCGATATCCTATAAAATATATTTGTACGTTTTTCGCTTTGCTCTACTGCTTTAATTATACAATGAATGATTTTGGAAAATATCAGAAAAAAAATATCACATAGTTTTAGGCACTACATAGAAAACTCAATTTCTTTGCAGAAGATTGTTTTGCTTTTTTTGTTTAAATACAGAATATTTTAAAAAAGTAAGACCTTATTGCACATCTGCAGGGCAAGACCTTTCTATTGATACCCCTTTTATGAAAATCGCAGTTGCGGTATAGATTTGATGGTCATCACAAAAAAAGCGCTTGCGTAATAATAATATAGATAGTATTCTTGAGGAAAATTTCAAACATGAAACTTTGTTCTAAAAAAATTTGTTTTATTAATTCCTGAAAGTTTGTTGGGTATTTTCCATTTGTCTCTTTAAAATTTTTATTAAAGTGCCACGCCCTTTCTCTACTCCCACCCACTTTATTTACCGTACTTTATAATGATTCTACCTAGCCCTGTGCCAAATTTCAGTTCCCAAGTATCAATATTAACCGATATCTAGTACTTTCCTTAAAGTGCTACACCCTATGTACAATCCCGCCCACTTTTGTAATGATTCTACCTACCCACCTACCTGCATACCAAATGTTAGTACCCTAGTGTCAATATTAACTGAGATATAGTATTTTTATAATATTGCCACACCCATTTGTTGAATAACGCCCACTTTTTTACCGTAATTTGTAGTAACTGTGCCTACCCATGTACTAAATTTCAGTACCCTAGTGTCAATATTATTCGATTTATAGTGTTTCTAATTTCCACACCCCTGTGTTAAATAACGCCCACTTTATTGACTGTAATTTGTTATAACTATGCCTATACACCCCACTTTCTTTGCAGTAATTTGTAAAAATTGTGTCTACCTCTGTACTAAATTTCAGTTCCCTAGTGTCAATACTATTCGAGATACAGTGTTTTTCTAATAAAGGGTGTTTTTTTTAGAGGTATAGAATTTTGAATTGAAATAAAACACAAGAAAATCGTTTTAATGTCCATCAATTTGGCTTTATTGGGAGGATAACTTTATGCCATTAATGTTTAAATATGATTTCGGGCATGTGGCCGCCGCGGCTGGCTCGAAGAAAGCCAATTCTACAGGTCCAATTTTCAACCACTTTTTCGAGCATATGGGGCCGTATGTCGGCAATAACGCCACGAATGTTGGCCTCCAAGTCCCCTAACGTTTCTCATTTGTTGGCGTAGACGAGCGACTTCACATATCCCCAAAGAAAATAATCCAATGGTGTCAAATCACACGATCTTGGTGGCCAATTGACAGGTCCATTCCGCGAAATTATGCGCTCATCGAATGTTTCCTTCAATAAATCGATTGTGACGTACGCTGTGTGGCATGTAGCGCCGTCTTGTTGGAACCACAACTCATCCACATTCATGCCATTCAATTCGGGAACAAAATAGTCGGTTATCATGGCTCTATACCGGTTTCCATTAACGGTAAATGACTCTCCAGCATTATTTCGGATGAAGTATGGCCCAATGACTCCACCAGCCCATAGAGCACACCAAACAGTCAGTTTTTGTGGATGTAATGGCGCCTCAAGGATCTCATGTGGATTCTCTTCACTCCAAATGCGGCAATTTTGCTTGTTGACGTAGCCATTCAACCAAAAATGAGCCTCATCACTGAACAAAATTTTGCGATGAAAATCAGCATCGAGATCAATCTCATTTTCGGCCCATATACCAAAATCACGACGCATTGCATGGTCTCGCGGCTTTAATTCTTGCACAAGCTGGATCTTGTAAGGTCGCAAGCCAAGATCTTTGCGTAAAATCTTCCATAAAGTTGATGGACAAAGCTCCAATTGCTGTGCACGGTGGCGAATCGATTCATTCGGGTCCTCTTCAACATTTTGCTCTACAGCGGCAATTGTTTCTTCGGTGCGCACTGTTCGACGTCTCTGCGGATGCGTATTATCACATAGAGTAAACGTATTGCGAAAACGACCCATGGTTAACCGAATTAATTGCTCTGATGGACGATTATGTCGACCATAAATTGGACGGAGCTTGCGGTAAACTTCGCGAACTGAACCATTATTTTCGAAATAAATTTGCACGATTTGCAAGCGTTGTTCTTTTGACAACCTGTTCATGATGAAATGGCAAACCAAACTGAACATAAATGACATTAGAGTTGCTAGATTTGACCACAAAATGCCAGTTTTATCTCTATTCGAAAAACAAACCCCTAAAAAAAACACCCTTTATAACCACACCCCTCTGTCAAATAACGCTCACTTTATTGATCTTAATTTGTAATAATTCTGTCTACCCGAGTATTTTTAATGTATATTTCAGTACCCTAGTGTCAATATTAACTGAAATACAGTGTTTTTCTAATATTGACACCCCCCTTTGTCGAATATCGCCCACTTTTTTTTAAAAAGGACCACCGCGTTCATGGTATCTATCTGTTGACAAAAAATTACGGAAATCGGATAAGTGCTTTAGGAGTTATTGATGTACAATGTACATTGTACATACCAGGCCCGTAGCCAGGATTTACCTAAGGGGGGGGTTTGGATTAAAAAAAATATCGATAGTTTTTGATATCGATAAATGAAAAGGTATTTTTTATATAATTACCAGAAAGATGGGAAAATCAGTGGTTAGAAATAGACAATACTTTGAGAAATGAATTTGTAACAAATTTTTCACAATAAAGCGACAAACTTGAAAAAAACACTTTAAAACTTTTTTGCACACCAAATACATAAAACAAAAATTAATTTTTTATTTTTGTTTATTTTATATATTTATATTAACAGCCCGATTCTGCGTACTTGATAAATTCACCTTATTGAATATTTAACAAGCATTGACTATTTATCAAGAGTTGGTATTCTGTGATAGAAAAAAGCTCTTTAATTGATAAATTTGTCAATATCTCATTTTCTATTGATAAATTTATCAAGAGAGTTGTGGTTGCTCGTAGCAGGCAATATCAAGGTTAATATTAACATAATAATGTTAACAATAGTAATTATTTTCTACAAATGAATACACTTTTGTGGAACATAAGGAAAATTAAAGCAGAAATCTGTTCTCTGTGTTATGCTATTAATGAGAACAATTAGCTGTTAACAGGAATTCACCTACTCTGGTGAATTACGAAAACTTTTTATTTATCAAGGTTGCTGTAGAATACTAAAAAAGCTTTCGCTTGATAAAATTCTTTACAAATTTTATTTATAAATTACTTATCAAGAAAACGCAGAATAGGGCGGTAACCCCTATGTATGCTTAAGGATGCACACCCATTTAACATAAAAAACGTGTGTTCTATAATTTCAAAACTGTCGTTTGTTGAGCTCAATGTGTTTCGGCTATATATCTTGCTTATCGTTGCACTGTCATTTTGGAATACAGAAAGACGCTAAAAAAATAAAATTTTCAAGACAAACTTCTAAAATGACGATAATTAAGCATCTTATATTATTATTTTAATAATTTACTTGCAAACTTATATCGGTTTATAATTCTATATAAAAATAACCACGATTAGAATAACGACATTTTCTTGTATTTCCTGACTTTTGTAAATGCCACAATGAAAGGTTAGAAAATTTTATTTCAAAATTTTTTATTATCATTCGGTAAAATTAACAAAAGGTTGTGATCCTGCGCCTCCAAAACCAGTGTTAAAAAATAAGCAAAACTTGCAATAAGCTGCATTTTCCAATTTGGAGTAAACCAACCAATGCCAACGGTTCGACCAAGAATGCTTAACACTTTAACTGCCACCATACAAAAAAAAATATCGGGTCCTCCAGGCCATTTTTTCAAACAAATCAGAAAAAGTTTTTTTTTTATATTTCGGTGAAATTTTGAAATATAATATTGAGGCACAACATATGTACCTCACGGCTTGATGTATACGTTTACTGTATATTTAGTGTGGATGACGGACAGATGGACATGGCTAAATCGACTTAGGTGATGATGCTGATCAAGAATATATACACTTTTCTATACCTACCACGCTTCCTTGTGGGCGTTACAAACGGAATGACAAAATTAAAGTTTTTAAAATTAAAATCCCAGTAAAGGGGGTTTTTTTTTTAATCGTGGGGGTATAAAAATGATGCGCCAAAAATAGTTTTAGGTATGCCAGGCCATGCGGAATTGAACTACGTTTACAGATTTGCATTTCGAGGCACTAATTTTAAACCATGAACTATAATGTGTAATCAAATACTGAGGCACATACGCTGTGCCTCAGAGCTTACGTCGACATTTTACTGAGGCACACCTTATGTGCCTCATGGCAGTTAACGTGTTAAATCGGAGTTTGCGAGAACCGCTGGCAAGAAAAATTAAAATTTGGTGGAGGCACATAAATGCTTTGAAAACTTTCAAGGCGGTTCGAATCGGAAATATTGCTCATCAACTTGAAAATATCGTTATTTGGACATTGATATACTCTCGAAGTCGAATGCAGTTCCGATGAATCAAATGATATTTCTGGAAAAATTTCTACAATCATACACACAAACTTAGAGTTATAAGCATTAAAAGTAAAATATTAATACCACAACTTGTACTTGTACTTGTACTTGTACCGCTTTCCACATAGCTGTCAACATTAAAGCTTTCTACAACTGCAGATTACAAAGGAAGTTCTGAAGACTTTTCAGATTCCAAAGTTGCTTGAACGTTTTCTATCGGGTTTTCCAATAACAGTTGTTATTTTGGTATTCAAAGAAAAATGCCATTTTTTGAGATAAATGATCGGATGTTTATTTCATAATAAAGAGGAAGGTATGCTGTTAATAATGAAAAGCAACATCAGACAAATGGCCACCACGACCACGCTTACAGCACAATATCCTTTTCATGAAATTTTCCATAACCAAATCGCAAAGTGGCTGCCCTATGTCCTCATTTTCGAAAAAGTAAGGTCCAATGACCCCGCCGGACCATAAACCGCACCAAACATTCACACGTTTAGGATGAAGAGACTTCTCAACAATAACTCTTGCATTTTCCGAGCCCCAGATGCGACAATTTTGCTTGTTGACATAGCCACCAAGGTGGAAATGGGCCTCATCAGTCAAGATGATTTTTCGATGGAATTCCGTATCATTTTCATGCATTTCAAGGACCCAATCAGCAAAGACACGACGTTGTTGTATCGTTCCATTTTTAGTAATGACATAGTTTCTACTTGTCAAATGTCAAAGAATAAAAGCTTTAAAAGTGAGCGCTTCACAATAACACCTCTTATTGGAAAACCCTGTACAATACAGATGAAATATAATATTATTCGGATTTTGTCGGTTCCGCATCAAGCAAAAAGTTAATCCATTAATATTCAATCAATGCAAACACGCTACCAAAAAAAAAACACAGCTTTCAAACATTCAGAAATATTCGGCAACTTTTTAACACATTTACGGATTGATAAAGGAAAAAAAAACCATTTGAATCAAGCACTTACTTTCCACCGTTCTAGCCTTTTTTTACTTCTGGTTTCTGCAGCCAATTCAGTAGACTAATTTTTGTAGTTTTGGCACAGTAAAATTAACAATAGAAACTCTTAAACTTATCTAACGAAACGCAATCAAAATTCCACCACTTTCACGTTACACCTGTTAACGCAATAAATTCTTAAATTGCTGGTCGTAGACAAAGTTCAATTGAATGTATCGAACTTCTTTCGATACTTAAGCTTGTTGATGTTTTCACTGTATTTCGCTATATTATTTTTTTATACTTTTTGGACCATAAGGGGGGGGTTTTAACCCTAAAAACCCCCCCCTTGTCTACGGGCCTGGTACATACATTAAAAAAAAATAAAAAAAAAACGGACAAACCAACGAACTTGAGAACGTCCTCCTTTTTGAAGTCGGTTAAAAAGCACCATATCTCGAAAACAAACCAAGATGAGCCAAAAATAACACCAGATTTGATTTTCTAAAGGGGGTCTCGAACTCGAGACTTCTTACAAGTCATTTTACTTATGCTTGTGCAGCGCTCGTTGACACATCTTCGTTGACTATCAACATTTTGTATTCATTCTCTTCATTTTAAGAAAACAAAATATTTTTTAACACTCCTGAAATTTTGAAAATCGTGAGTTCTACCCCTTCTGTACTTAGGGTGCGATATATTAACCAATGCAGAAGACGTCGTATATTGAGACTAAAAGAAAAAAGACTCACCCGCTTCTGGTGTTTTTTGATATTTTCCAAAAATACTATTTGAATCGCTGTAGTTGCTGTTGTTGTTGTTGTTGTTGTTGTTGTTGTTGTTGTTATTGTGATTGTTGCGTGTGGTATCATTATTTTGTGCTCCCGTATTTAGGCGTATCTCCTGTGATACTCGAAACATTGTGAAAAATTAATTTTTTATATATATCACTTCCGTATTTATCTTATTATTACTTTAGAAAATTTCAAGATGTAAATTCTAATGTTGTTTGAAGTAATTATTTGTTGTAATTTAATTGATCTTTATATTATTTAATTTTATTTTTATTCCTAGTCACATGTGTTTATGACATCAATTTCCTTCACAAACTAAAGTCTGTTTTCATAAAGCTTTTTCAAAATACTGTGTTTTGTTTTGAAATTTGTTTTGGTGCAATACCCTACACATGAGAAGAAAGTAATTTTGTTTTGAAGTGTAACATGTCAAGTTGTTATTGTTAAGTTTAATATGAGAAGGTGAAAAGCAAAGTGGTCCAATCAATGCACATACTCAAGGAACCAAAATAAATTAGGCAGTAAGCTGCTTAAGATTATTCTTGTGTGTGGAGTGTTTGTTTCCCATTTTACGATCCACGAATCGCGAGGACCGAGGTTCGAATCCACCTGGTACAGACAATTTTTTCAATTGGAATTAATTTTTCTGATCGGCCATCACCTCTCTGCAGACAATGGCACATCTTGGAGAGTAAATAAATCCATGTAAAGCTTCTTGAGGACCTGTACATTAACCGTTCGGAACACAATTTGATCATTAGAAGCTCGGTCAAAACTTTTTTAAGGGCTGAAATGGCCAATCCATAGTTGAACTAATAAGGTTGTCGCAAAGGTGAGAGCTAGTGCCCATAAATGTCAAATCGAAGTTGACAGCTCATACAAAATCTGAAAGCTAAACTTGATAACATGTAAAGCAGCTGAAGTTATTGTTGTTGCTTTTCATTGATTTTGACAATTTTGGGTACTGAGGCCGTGTGCTATTCAGAAACTTTTCACTCGTGGTAGGAGAGAATTTACTGAGTTGAACACAATTTCTGTCTGTTGAAATAAAATTGTAATTTTTGCTGTACCAAAAGGACGATGAAATTTTGACAACTAGAAATTTTGACGTTTTAGATTTTGGTAGTGCATTAGCACAAGAATCATATTCATGTAACCCTGGGGCTACATGAATTTTTGACAATCCTATTCGCCTCACAAGTGCCAAATATGCTCTTTCAGACTGTCAAAATTTCATCATCCGAGTGAAAAGTTTCCGAATAGCACACGGTCTGAGAAGAGAGTACGATCAGGTCCGAGACAACCTTTTTAATTCATCCATGGGTTAATCCGTATTTCGTATGTCGAAATTTGTTGTTCTTTTATTTTCCCATGGTGGTTAACGCATTTTAATCGAACTTTGTGATCATAACTGCTGTCTAAACTGACGATCGTGCAACAAACCAAACTGATTTCTAACGATATCGGAACGAATAGGTGATATGAGTAGTTTTGTTTGTAAACAAACTTTAATAGCTATTCGTCAACGAGTGCTTATTCGTGAGACATTCCACCTTCGATTACAAATTCATATCAAGCTTCACTGAGCAGAATTAAATGCTTTTTTAAACTTTTTGTGTGTTAGTTTTTGTTTTTTTTTTGTTTTAATAATGCAAAATAAATGAGAACAAAGTCTAGTCAACAAGTAAATATCAATTTCTTTAAGAAAAGCATTTGTAATGTTAAATTATGTTAAAATAAAATCTAATCCGAAGGTCTTGAACTCAATTCCACAACCAACATCAGATTGGAAAATAAAGCATCTCTTGGCATTTCTTTAAATTTAAATAAAAGTTAGGGCATTATGTTGTCCCTTCGGACCAACAGAATATTCATATTTATTTTTAAATATTTTCCAGACTATCTCTTATAAAGCGCAAATACAGCGTGCTATTCATTCTCATAAGTGGAAAAAGGCAGTTTGTTCTCCAATAGTAAAGTAACAGCAAAAGAGAGCGATGCATAAAATATAGATGTTTATAAATAACGCACATTAGGCACAGAGGGCCACAGCTCAACATAAATAAATTTCAAAGTTTTAATAGGAAACCATTCGCAGCCCAAAATTAATTTATATTTCAGCCTATTGAGGACCATGACCATGCTTGTACGATCATCTATATGATCACCTTTTATATGATAATTTATTTAATGCATTATATCCACAACTTAAACATTCGTTCTGTATTTGACAGAACAATTCTGTATTTGTATCCTTTATTTTGTATCGGTTATTTAAAAAAAAAAAAAGAAACACAGGTTCATCGTTGAACACATGGAAGCTTTTTCGCAGTTTCATGCATAGATTTAATAATTAAATGGAGTTTTTTTTTTAATAAATTTTTTAAATTATATTTAATTTAAATTCAAAAATTTAACATAGCTATTACTAAATAAAAAAAAAACACTTCAAAAAACAATTCAGACTAGTATATTTTATTACATTTTATTATTATTGGTAAAGTATAAAAAACAGCTACTTTACGATCGTTTAGTAACCCAGTAGGGTTAGGTAGAACTAGTTGCATAATGATTACTTGGTAATGGAAGGTAGTTCCCTGCTGGATTGCAACACACAGAAATAAGGCATTATTTTAGCATGGGTTTGTCATAGATAATGTGTGGTACTTACAGCTTAGGTTATTTATTTTCAAATCGTAAGCGAGTATATAAGTTTTTGAGTTGATCGTGGCTTTTCGTCTAAATTAACGATCGTTGCTACGAGGCATTATTATCTTTGCCATTATTTATTTAGAAACTGTAAGCGAAGGCGTAATGACATGTGCTAACAGGGTAAATAGTTACTGAGCTAGTTTTGGCAATAATGACTTCTAATTTCCCCACTGGGATTTTTATAGCCAACTAGCCTTGTCCCGGCGCGCGTTACTGCATCCTGCAACTATATGGGAACATAATAGGTGTATTCAAAACTTTTCTTAGACTCATAGTTTGACACCACTATCATTTTCCACTGCCCGTTACAGTTTCCCAGTAGCAGGAGATCACCAAATAGTAACTCCATGAGTTTGTATGTAAATATTCCTAGTTTTACTTTAAAATCAACTTTACCAAAAAGTGTTGAAGATAAAAATCTCTTCCGTTTGTAAAAAATACGGTTTTAAAAATTAAGAAATTTTTATTCGTTTATAATTTAGCGAATTATGACTATCAAATGCCAAATTAAAATGAAATATGCAAAAATTAAACTTTCCATCCATAAAAGGTGATGAAGAGAAATCTCACAATTTATTACGATTGGCATGGTCCTTTTGTATTGATTAATAGTAAAGAAATGCAGAGTGGCCGAGAAAATATATTTATTGCGATAACTTTTGATCGGAAAGAGATATTGGTGTAATTTTTTCACATAAATTATTCTTTGAGCTTAACTATTCTATAAAAAGAATAAAAAGAACTATTGAAAAAAATTAATTTCCTTAAAAAGTCACTGAGGATAGGTCTTGTTTTTTGATGACAGAAACAGTTAATACATTTTTTTTGTAAAATTGGAAGCATTTTTGCTACTAAACGTTATGCCATGTAAAAGGTAGTCGAAAATGCAATTTTGAGTTTTTATTATTTTAACAACAAAAACAACTTTTGTGTCATTTTTTAGTAAAAAGTCAATATTTTGGACCTTTTTTGAAAGAAATATTAAAAATATATCCGCTAAGATAACGGTAACCTTTAAATTGTTATTATTAAGTGCTTGAATTGAGTTTATCAACGAAAAAAATTTGAATGAAATACATTCAAAAACAACGGAGTTATTTGCATCGCAAGTAAAATATACTAATTTCTGATAGTTTTTTTGTTATTCTAAAGAAACGATGTTATTAGAAAAAGACGTTGTACCAAAAGTTTGTGCAATTTTAAAGATATGTGAATGTTTTTGGTGTCAAAATAACAGGATGTCTTTAAAATTAATAAGTCGAGCATTTTCACTTGAAAAAAATACGCTAGTTGTTAGATTTTCGTTACTTGTTAAGGGGCGGAAGAGGCGTGGTCAAAACTTAGTATGCCATAACCTAAGTTAGAATTCAAGTAATATGTGAGCCGAATTTGAGTTAAATCCGTTCAGCCGTTAAGATTTGTATTGTAGTCAAACAAACAGAAAATGATTTTTATTAATATAGATAAACAATCCACAATGTATGATAGCCAAATACAATCCTTTTAATATATTATTGTGAGTTAATATTGAATCAGCGACGTTTCGTAACGAAAGCTTTTGGTTTGGTGGTTAAAGAATAGAATCATCATTCGATGGGATATCAATTAAATTCCCACGGCGGACAAGCAATTATTTTTTATTATCCATTTTATTGTTTTAATAGACGCAAGCAAAAAGCATCATCAATTCTCAGAAAAACGGTGTCGGAAAAAATTGTCGTTTTCAAGATTTCAACCCAGCAAATCTCCAAACGTGGCATAAGAAGCTTAGCTTAAAAAAAAACAAAGGGTAAAACACCCAGTCCTGAGCCTCCTTAAGACAATTTTTTACTTAGAAGAATGATAGCTTTGTTATTTTTGATGTGTTTGGCAGCGTTTTAGTATTAAAATACGAATGTTATACATAAATCATAAATCACAAATTCATTTTTTTATGTAAATCGCATATAATATAAAATGAAATAAAAAATAATAATATCATATCGCTCGTTTTCTACAATAACGTTACAACTCAAAAAACTAGATTTTTCAGAAGAAGAATTTTAAGTTTTGAACAGACAAAGGAAATTAAATCACCATTTTCAAAATATGGACAAAACATCAAATATACAAGTACTACTGTAATGTACATGGTTTAATCCATACAAAGTGACAAAAAAAAAAACTGGAGATTATCGATATATAATACGATCTAATCGGAAATATATTGAGGTGAATGCATCACAAATTCGACTCTCCTGCAAAAATTAAAGAAGATATCGTTACCAAAATTGTACACAACATAGATCATGGTAACACGAATGTTGCTGTGTAATTAACTCAATTTTTATGTTTTTTGGATTATAACGTTATTGAAGAAAATGAGCGATATATAAAACATAAAACAAATTACAAATTGATTTTTGTATGTACAATTAATATAAATTATATCATTATTAAGTTTTAAACATCTTCGGCACTTGAAAAAATCCAAATCCACACACATTTAATGTAATAAACTCTATCACACATGAAACATTTAATTTTTGGCGTATCATCTAGTTTTTTATGCTTTGTAAGCAATCGAAACAGCGGTCTTCTGGTTTAAAATCAGATGATTTATTATTTTGAGCTGTTTAAAACACTCTGGATTACTAAATAAATCGGATTCCATTTCGAGTTTCGTTGCTTTTTGGTACGGGGTTGAAGATATTACGAAACTATCTCGTTCCGTATTTCTTTATCCCTTTCTGGCTGTGGCTTGACAACTTTTAAGAAGTTTTATTTGAAAACCGATTCGAATAACCTGAAAGTTATTTTTTTGGCAAACCTCTTTTATGGTTAGCAGATATCCATTTAACTATTTTTCCCCTCTTTGATGCATGTTAAAACCGGCAAAGGACCAGGCAGATCCTTGTTGGAACGGTTTTTTTTTTTTTTTATTAAATATATTTATTTGTACATTTATAATTTACATTCATAAAGTTAGGCCTCAGCGCCTCAGAGGCGTTTTAGAGTCAAGTGGCAATTTAAATAATTAGTTTAATACAAATAAATAAGTTCTATTAACACTATGTTACATACAAAATATAATTAAATAGGAACATATTGTTACACATTTTAAGCAATATTATAATATAAAAGTTTCAACTTTATTCCATAAGTATTCTTTGCAGTAATATTTAAATCTTGAGACTGTATTAAGTCCTTTTAAATGAGATGGTAATTCGTTATATTTAACTCCACCGATATAATCTACGCGTTGTTTGGTTTTCTCCAATCTACATCTTGGAACTCTTAAGTCCAATTGGTTTCTCGTGTTGAAACTTGCTTGATTTTGTGCAAAAGAAATGGTGCGGTGACCAATATTGTGAACACATTTATAAACAAACATAAGCACCTGATATTCATGGATTCCATAAACTGGTAATATATTCATAGCTACATTCTTATATAATATGTTTGTTGGAAAAGTTATTGGTAAATCATGCACGATTTTCAAAGCTTTATTTTGAATGCTTTGAAGGGATTTTAATGAGTTGTTATTCTTTTTATAAGCATATGCAATGGCCATGTAATTAATGTGCGACTGTATCAACGCTTGATATATCAAACTTTTAGCTCTCTCATCCAGTTTCCCCCTTAGTTTATATAAAATACCTACAGCTGGGGCTATTTTTCTCTTCAGCTCATCAATATGCATATCCCACGATAAGCTACTCTGCAGAATAACTCCCAAATATTTAATTGAGTGGGTCTCCTCTATGAAATTTCCGTCCATAAATACGCCAAAACCATGATTTATGTTTACTGAATGCGGGCGAAATCGAACCATTTTAGTCTTATCAGGGTTAAGCAATAATCCATTTAACCTAGCAAATTCAAACAACAGGGAAACGTCTCTCTCTATCTGAGCCTTTAACACTAAATCATGCTTATACGGATAAAAAAGACAAATATCATCTGCAAACATATACAGTTGGCCAGTCAGGCCCAAGTTTCCCAAATCATTCAAATAAATTGAAAATAAAAGAGGACCAAGCCCACTTCCCTGCGGCACACCATACGTTACAGAGCCCATAAAGCTTCTCGAGTCATTGATCTGAACGAACTGTCTTCGGTTTGTAAAATAGCTCCTAAATAGTAGCAGTTCAGACCCTTGAACCCCATAAAACTCCAATTTCCGCAACAATATCTCATGATCTACTAGATCAAATGCTTTCGTAAAGTCGAAAAATAAGCCCGCCACCCCACTAAATCCTTCATCAAGGCCTTTGCATATGAATCGCACGACATTCAATACTGCATCTTCTGTACCACAACCCTTTCTAAATCCAAACTGGAAATCGTATAGAAGATTGTTCACTTCAAGGTAAAGTAACAGTTTATCAAAAATAATCTTCTCAAAAATTTTGTCAATAGTGGAAAGTGTTGAAATTGGTCTGTATTTATCCACAGTCGAAACATTGCTCTGCTTCGGGATAGGTACGATCTTGTGGATCTTAAGAACATCAGGATACACGGACGAATGAATAATTTTATTAAAGATCTCCGTCAGACTGGGTGCAATCTCATCCACACATTCTCTTACAAATTTAGGAGAAATGTTGTCACTACCAGAACTCTTATCAGTGCGCATATTCATTATTATTTCTTTGATATCCTGTGTCTCAATATAATCAATCTTAAAACGATGGCTAGACTGAGAAAGCGTGCGAAAAAAGTTAAATGTATCTCCAGTTTGAGCACCCATTTGACATTTCAAACCTATAATCGAGGATATAAAGTAAGTATTAAAAGTATCTGCCTTTGTCTGATCAGAATTCACAAGTTCACCTTGAGAATCTCTAAGTTTGACTACATCAGTCTTTATTTTGCCTAACGTCTTATTAATAAAATTCCACGATTTTTTTGAATCGTTCCCTACATTCCGCAATCTATCTTCATAATAGCTACTCCTACAAACTTTAATAGCAAATCGAATAACTCTACTAATTCTTTTCAGACTTTCGTCATTATTCTGTTTGTTTCTAGATCTACGTCTTCTTCTTAGCAGTTTTTCCTTCAGTAAAATTAACCCTTGGAGGTTCTTACCAATCCATGGTTGCATCACAAAACGAATATCCTTTCTATCCTTAGTTACTACTGTAGCTTGTTTAGCAGCATTCTCTAAGCAAGATATTACCTCCTCTGTTAAACTAGCAGCAGTAAACGGAAAACAATCAACAGGCAGCCTTTCAAGCAAAATTTGCCTGGCTTTAAAGTAGTCACAATAAACTCTCTCCATATCAAAATAACTTCGAACACAAGTTGTTGTACGAACCTTACAGCAAAGCATCCCAGCAGAAAAGTGGACCAAATTTGAAATAGTTCTGAACTGGCTCCAAAAAGGACCAGTACTAGTTCCACTACAATACCCTTTAACATTGAACAAACTGACGCTTTTTGCGGGTTGATGTCATAGGAAAAGACAATTGTCCCCAGAAACACTCCTTTTTCCCTATATTTGAACTAGTTGCATTAGGAACATTTTTAAACTGGTTGCTTTCGCAGTAGCCAGAAAGTGGTTCTTTTTTAACTAGTTTTAAAGTGAACATATCAAAAGTGTAAGAATTTAGTGCAATGGAAAGGTCCTAAAGATCTCATTTGTACCATCTTTTCCATCCACAATCCAGAACACATTTTGTCTATAAACTTTTTTTTTAATATTTTTTCTTGTGCGCAGCAAATTTTAAAAAAGTAGCCAGAACGCGTTTATTTTTGTCAGCAATACTTTTGAAAACAAAAGCAAAGATAACTGTTCTACACTGAACGCCTTTTGTACATTTTCAGAGCTACTGCGAACTGCGCTAGAAATGAACTAGTTCAGTTTTTCAATTGACTCCAAAATAACTGCTGGGATATTATGGTCTGAGAGCGTGCATTCAATTGAATCAATAAAAAGTTGTCCTGAAACATTACTAAAGATATGATCAATGCATGTCCCACTATCTGGTCTTGTTATCAGGTTGTGAGCACTTTCACAATCGTAATTTAGAAACATTGAGCAATAGTCAACGCAACGCAAACTTTGATACAAATCGATATTCGCATCACCAACTACAATTAACGGACCTTGAGCATGATTATTCAGAAGAACGTCGAACATATTAATGAACTCAGGCACATTACATTTTTGGGATCTATAAAAAGAAATTATGAATCTATGAATTATGAATATTATGAATAAAAAGAAGAAACGGTTATGAATCTGGTTTTGGAGTGTTAGGCGCGGAATTTCATAATTCCTTGAAGCTTCGTGAAATCACATGCTGGATTTAAAAGATATTCAGTAATTTCAAAAGATATTATCTGTATAAAATAAATTGTTAATTTAATAGTGAGTGTAGTCAATCTGACCAACATTCGCCATAAAATGAGGACTCTTAACCCATTAATGCATGCAAGTTCAAGTGCAGAATCTGAAAGTCAATTTCTTAGTGTGAATGCTTTCGATTGTAGGATGACATTAGCATTATCTCAGAAACTATAATCATGTCATGAAATTTTGTACCAATGATTTTTAGCCAAAACTAAGTAAAAACACAAAAAAAAAAACAAGTAAAAAAAATTAAAATTCTAGGACAACTGCAACGCCTACCTCCCATACAAAGCACATTTTTTTCGCATAAAATTGCTTATTTGTGTTTTTAAAGAATAAATTTAGTTTTTTTTTTTTTTAAATACACTTAAACGTTATGCCAAAAATTATTTAGATCGGTCAACTTTTAGATATATCTCCCATACAACTAGATTACCAAAGAATATGAAAGAAAAAAAAAAACAAAAAAATTATTATGCAACATTTCCAATTCGATCAGAATTTGTTTTAAGCTATGAAATTAATTTTATTTGTCTCTTAATTTAAGAATACAAATTGTTTTGAAAAACAGTGCGTTTTTAAGCAAAATATGATTTTTAAGCGATTTTTCAAATGAACAATTTTTTTTCTTATCCGCAAGTAAACGTATAGTTTTTTTTGCAAAAATGTGAGGCAAAATACTATATTTTATGATAATTATAGCATTCGAGTGATATACGGTGATATTTAAAAGATATTTTCTATTGAAAACAAATTTTTGAGGTTTAGGTCAAGCATGTTGACAGCAAGACAACATGAAGAACAAAGAAGGCAACAACCAACAACAACAACAACGGCTCTGTATAGAGCAAATCACACAGCTTGACTATACAGACTGTTTCGTTGACCGCTACACCAACTCATCAGTAGCCTTTGTATGACTTTACACTGTGATCCACTCAAGCTACTTAGGTTCTACTTATACTGCCAATGTGCCCAGAAAGTTACCCGGAATTTATTTTTGGCAGAGAACGCTTGAATTTTGTAACTGAGTTCTTATCCACTTTTGATGCAAACTGTACCAAGGTTAACCTAGATCGTATCATACTTTTAGGCAAAGCTTTAATTCATGTGCATCTTTGAAATTCGATCACAGCGGTTTATCGCTATCAGAGCATATTGATGTAGCGGCCAACGAAACAGTCTGTATTGTCAAGCTGTGTGATTTGCTCTATACAGAGCCGATGTTTTTGCCTTCTTTGTTCTTCATGTTGTCTTGCTGTCAACATGCTTGGCCTAAAGCTCAAAAATTTGTTTTCAATATAAATAATGAAAGGCCGTATTCAAATATTAAGATTAAAGATATTTTCTACTAAAATTTAGCTTAATTCAAACTCCTTCAAGAATTTATAGGCACATTTCTACAATTTTTATAATTTTTTCAGTAGGTAAATATTTTCTTTTAATTTGTTTAATTAAAGACCTTTACAAAAAAAAAAAAAGAAAATTACATTAAAATATACCTTTTGCTTTAAGTTATAAATATTTCATTTGTCCTTCATTTTTTGCTTTGAACAAGCTAAATTTTGTTTGGAAAAAGTTTCAACTATAAGACTATGAAGTTTTGAGCATTATTTTCATAATATTAAATTAATTATCTATCGAAACACATTTTTGTTTTATGAAATAAAAAAAAATTCCTTGTCATCCTTAAATCGAAAAAAACGCATTGTGAATCGTTTAGACCCTTGTCCACCAACTTTAGCAAACAATACACAAGAAATGCAAATATGCAAGCCAGAAATAGGCAACCAACCATTTGTATTGTATGGAAAAATTTAAACAGCGATGCCACAAATTTTGCCAGAAGACAAAACAAGAACATCAAAACTAATAATTTTCGACAGGCACAAAAAAACAAATTTGTTTTTTGAGCAACTCGCCAGAGAACATCGAGAATATAATCCAGAAATGTTGATTATCCTGTCGCTTTCGGAACCCTTTATTTTTATACAAAAATGTTATTGGAGGTAATCACGCCCGCTGTCGGTTAACAGATTTAAATCAAGACGAAAAGCCTGTCTCCATAGGAGACAAAACGATTTTATTTTTTTTTTTTTTTAATCAAAGAGAAGTAAGTTACGTACATTGTTATTTTGACAGTCAATCGAGATGTACACTACGAATTGTTTTATATGTAATAGTCAAAACTGGAAAATTTTGAGTTGTGCGCTTTTGTAGTAAGGGTACGTTATTTAAGAGAAGTGAGCTTGAAATGGTTTGTTTTATAAATAAAATTTTGATCAAGTTAAAAAAATATATATATCATAGACCAAAAATCGATGTTTATGCTCACAAATGTAATAAGTGCATTATTAATGGAAATAAATATGACGATAAAACATGTTTTTAAACCATTCGATCTTGTATACACAGAAGCTATAAAGAGTTACCTTCTGCATTATAGCAAAGCTTGAAAGAAAGAAATTTTTGAAAAGAAAATCAATTTGAAATAATTTGTTCATGATTTCATGAAATATAGTGTTAAAAAAATAGATTTTTTTTTTTTTTTTAAAATAGATTCAAAATATTTTAGGTTTCGCATGGCTTTATTTTTATTATAGTATAAAGCCTAAATTTGCTTAAAATATAAATATAACGTTTATATGAAAATACTTATTGTACACCTGTAAAAAGATGTGATTAAAAATTGATTACAATAACAAAGAGAATACAAGATTATGTTCTTACATTAATGCAAGTAACTCAACATCTGAATGTAAACTTATATTCTCATCTTAAAAACAGTATTTAAAAAAAAAAAATCATAAAAACTGATCCACTAAAATGATAATTTTACGAATGTATTATGTTTTCTTAGCCCGTACTCGCCGCTGAATTTAGTCCGGATTTTAAGGATTTTTTGTTTTATTTATTTTTAATATGTATAGTGTTAATTTCTATCCTATTGCAGATGTAACTAACTCGGCAACATCTGGATCGGTTGTGCGCACTGTCAATTGCATTGTAACACCATCGGCAAGGGCTAGTTTAGAACGTACGAGAATTTCAGTGCCGCCTCTAAATGTACCTAAAATGTACAGAAAGCAAAAAACAAAATTAATAAATTTGCCGTCTATTTATGAAAATATTTAGAAAGTTTACCAGAACAGAGCAATGTGTGCGTGTGTGTACCTTCGGGCACTTTTTCCGAGAGGTTTGCAGGACCCAAGCCCAGGAATTTTATTATAGTATTAACTGCTTCCTGTAAAGTATTGACTGCAGATAACGAAAATGTATCCTCTGCTTCAACCCATTCTAGATAAAATCAGAAAAATTTTTAGTATTCTTTGTTCTGAAAATAATTTTTAGGAAATCATACTTTCTGAGTCCGCTGCATCCCAGGTAATAGCAAAATTATTTTTCTTCGTTTTCTGAATCTGATCGGCTACGGTGATTTCTAAATCTTCCAACATGTACTCATCATCGTAGCCATCTTCGGAGTCTGGCTCGCCAGTAGTTGGATCGCAGTCCTTTACCACAAAACGTAAAGTGGCTCCAAATGTAGCTGTATAAGGTGAAATTGGTTATATATTATGAGCTGACATATGCTTCTTTAATAAGAATTGATTTACCTGCCGAACTGCCAACATCAGGTGGAAATTCTACTATAACGTAAGTTGTCTGCAAATCATTATAAGCCAATTTGGGACAAGGTATAACAGCACGAGTTGTAAATCCATCGGGTATTGTTAGTTCGACTCGCACATTTTCCAAAATTTGATCGGACAAAGTATTCAAGCAGTCAAACTATTAAACAGCAATTATTTCAATAAGGAATTGTCAAATTAACAATAACTTGATAACCAATATTACCTGGAAAACAATATGATTGGCAAAAATATGTTTTATGCACTGCACTGTGTATTCCGTTTCACTTTCTGTCAATTGTATAGGAGCGGTGGTACGATGTATGGGCCCAAGCACTTGAATACCCGGCAGCTGAGCCAAACGAGCAGCACTTTCCTCTTCACGTGTAATTTTAGGTGCGCGTGGTGCTGTAGACGTTTTTATTATTATACCATTCAGTACTCTAAAAAGTTTCAGTGAAGTATCAATGCAACTTACCGCTAGAAACCAACATTGCTTCATTGTTGTGCTCTTCTTTAACAATTGTAGCCTTGGGAACAATAGATAGATCAAAACGAGTTAGCAAATCACCATTCAAATGTTCAGCCAATGATTTTTCCAACAATGCCAGTGAACAGTTCTCACGTTCAATGATGTAATTCTTGTACAAATCTGTATTGCCACTTTGCAGAATATTGTAATAGTAAGTGGCACGATCACGAACTTCATCATCAGGATCCATTTGACAACGTCCCAAGAGAACTAAGATGTTGCTTAAAAGTGCTGGACAAGAGGCACCAAATTGTGCCAAAGCGGTAACGGCAGCGGCCCGGACAATTGGACTTTCAAGAATTACACGATTGTATATGAAACGTATATATTTTGAAGGGGTATTAGCGAATGGACCTTCTTTACCGAGTAAGTGCAATATGCGCACCGCCAAAGAGACATGTTCGCAATCTTCTATAAATTCGCAAAGATGCGAAAGACCTGATTCCTTCGCATCCGCATTCTCTTCAATAATCGTTATAATAGTGTCCACTATGGATGTCTTGTATTCTAAGCCACCCTCTTCGCGCAACATTCCGCTAAGGAAATTCATTAGCACTGTGTGCTTGCGTGGATACTTGGTGCAGAGTGCACAAATAGCTTGAACCACAACGACCTTGAATTCGTCCGATATTTCAGCAACAAAAGTTGAAATTTGCTTCATTAAACGTTCCACTGACGATTCGGCACCGGTTTTTAAAAGTGTTGTTATGGCCAATGTTGCCACAGAGCGATTTGAGTCAGTGATAAGACCCTCCAGATCCAAATTGCAAGTTGTTACCGCTGCTGGATGTGTCATTGCGACTTTATTTAGGGTTCGTACAGAAGCAAATCGAAGAGTTGCCTTCGGTGAACTGCAGAAAAGTTGAAGAATGCTAAAAGCTGGCGAGAGTACACGTGCGTTGGTGTTCTTCAAGTTAACAATGGCATGTGCGGCCTCATAGATTACCATTTCGCTCTTGTGGCGCAGACACGACTCGATGAAGTTAAACATGGGTGAGTCAGACATGTCTTCGGCCGAGATATTTTCTTCTTCGATCAATTTGCAAGCAATGCGAATCTTTAAAGCAAATTTTTATAAAATTAGAAATTTTTATGACACTTAAAACTAATAAGAAATTATTTTCACATTAGTCGAAATTAAAATACTCCCAAGACAGATTTAAACTATATTTGAAGTCTTAAGCATTCTTTAAAATGTTACTGTATAATCTGCAAAAATGTTTTCGTCATTAAGTTCGATTGAAAAGTTTTTTGGGAATTTTATGGAAAGTCAATTTTAGACTTTTTGAATCGCATTTCACAATGAGAATTATAAATAAAAATAATAAATAAACTGGCCATTTCAGCCCTTGAAAGAACTTTCATAGAACTTCTTAGAATCAAATTGTGTTGTGCGTGTTATTAAAAGCTTGTACACAATTGATACATTTAAAGTCAACTAAAAATATGCTGCAGACACCGGAAAAAAAAACTTTGAACGGTGTGATTTTGAGAAATAATTTTGTTTCACCTAATATTTACTAAATATGCCTAAATATTTTTAGTCCGTATTAAGTTATTTACAAATGTGTTCATTTTAATGCCTTTAGTGTGTCCTTAACCCTCAAAGAAAGCAAGGAATATGCTCACTGCTTTGATTCGCCGCATAAATAAAAAACTCAAATAATTAGAAAAATTTCAATGATAATCTTAGCACTCACCAGCATGCACACAGCATAGGGGCTCTTTAAGGAAGAACGTGTTAGTTTATTAACCAGCTTGGATACAGCCAGACGATCCGACTTCCGTATATGATAGAGTAGTCCAAGCGCATGATATTGCACCATTATATTATCGCTATTAAGAGCTTCCTGTGCTTCATTAGCCCAGCGTTTTACGACATCACCAGCCGTACTCGCCAAACGTACCGAGCTCACCAGTGCAGCACATGACACGGCTGCATTCTTATCCACAATACACTGCTTCATATAACGTTCGACAGCTTGTAACATGGTGTGGTCGGTGATGCTACAAAGTGCACGTATGGCTGCGGCACGATATAAATCTTCTTTTCCGGTCATATCTTTAGTCAAAGAGCTCGTCACTATGATTACATCCTCGGCAATTGAGCTGAGCTCTTTTATGCCCAGGTAAACCATACGACGTAGAACAACATCCTTTGATTGGAAGAGTTTGGTCATTGCAAAAAAGCAATCTGTTGCTTCACGAGCTACCAATTGTTCACCTTGGTTGATAAGATAGAGGATCTTGGTCAAAATGTGAATGCATTTACGTGGATTCACCGGTGTCTCGTTGAAGGTACGCGTCTCCTGCAGAACAGATGTTTTTTCAAGATTCTGATAGATGTTGGTGGTAGCTGTTGACCAATGAGAATATGAGTTAATACTTCGCCGCATAGTTTTGGAGTGTATTTTATTAAAGATATGAAAAAATTGAGTTTTATTAACTGCAAACACAAAGGCTACTTCGCAATGCAATAAAAAATATATAAAAGTTTTTGTTTAAATCACTTGGCGTATATTCTTTAAGTTAATATTTTTGAGTTTTTCAATATTTCGCCATGTTTGCACAGATATCCGGATCGTTTTTATCGGATAAGCAAAATCTTAAATTCGTGTCACTTCCAATCTGGCTAACGAGTAAACCATTATTTTTAAATTTTCTTACCCTCATCTTCATCATCCTTTTCGCGACGGAATGAGCCCATTTTATTTGATTTACTTTATCAATTTATACAGAAAAACCTATTTTATTTTTACAAAAATTGTGTAAAAATTGGAAAATTCTCACGGACACAAACACAATGAATAAATTTACACGTCACATTCCCCAAGAAATGTCAGATGTGACATCTATAATCTATATGGATGAAGTTTTGAGCACACGTAACATAACCACTAGATGAGCTATTTTCATGATTTTAAGCATACAACCCAAGGTACATTTAACAAGGTATTGTTAGATGTTGATATTCTCTCTTTTGGTTGGTACAGTACCTGTCAAAACCGAATAAAAGCAAACAGTTTTCTATTCACCGTTTTTTTTTTGCTCTTCCTAGGTTTGACAGCTGCGTACCCACCACTCCGAGACGAGACTTCCTTGTTATATATACCTTGATACAATCCATGGTGTAATAATAATAATAAGGTGTTAGTGAGTTTGACACTTCTCCCTCAAATGATAAACTTATTTCACCCAGCTCCTGTCAAAAACAGCTGATGGTGAATTGGTATGAAAATAAATTAGCTAACGTGCAGTCGATCGAAACTCAATGCCATGTCAACTTTTTTTCATGGCTATTATCAGTTAAGGCATTGAACATTTTTTCATGACATTCCATATATTCTTGAAGCAGACGATGTGAATGCAAAACAATTTGCATACTGGCCAAAGCTTCATGTCGGTGACATCTTCCAGCACACATTTTTGATAAAATGGCAAAACCATTCAATGGCGAACTTGTCAAATGGATGAAGATAACATTTTGTCAACACAACGCGCCACAATTCATTGCATTAAATATTTATTTATACTTAATTCGCAAAATAACCTCTAAAAACTATAACACATCATCATCTAGCAACTCAGACAAATAATACAATTTGACAACTATCAACAGTTCCTCTCTTTCGCTGACAATTTTTTGATAGAAAGAAAGCTATTTATGGTGTTGTCAAACTCAAAATATTCCGTACTTTACCGAGCGTTTACACCGCCTGAACGAACGAAGAAATCTTCGAATGTAGTTTTGTCCGAACCAAGGTTCGGAACATTGTTTTTTTACAGAATGCTCGCGAGCGCTATTCGCGCAGTGTAAACACTTTTCCAGCACGAACGAACGAAGATTTCTTCGGGATCTTTTTGGGCGAATCCAGTGCTTATTTGCGCATAGGTAGTAGATTTGTTGAAATGGTAGTTAATAACGTAGGAAAAACAAAAAAGAAAGAAAATATATTGAAAATTTAACGCAAAAGAACTTTCTTTTACTTTGTTATATTATTAGCACTTTATATAATCAAATTATTTATATAATTTTCTTTATATAATAAATTCTTTACATAAATACTTACATAAAACCTCAATTAAAAGGCATAAAAGTAGTAAAAATTAATCAAATTTAGTACGTTTGCATAAACAAATATTGATCAACGCTGATGCTCGCAAGCATTGAATTTAAGTGTTTCCACTGCACGAACGAACAAGATGGCGACTTACCAATGTTCGCAATTTGTGTTCGTGCGGTGGAAACAGTTGGACCGAACGAAGAATTCATCGCGACGATTTGTTCGCGATGATTTCTTCGTTCGTTCGGGCGGTGGAAACGCTCGGTTAGACTGAAATTCTTAAAATAATCAAAAAAGAATCAAAAATAATTATTATTATCCTTAAAAGTAATCGAACTATTTTTTTGATTACTTTTGATTCTTTTTGATTATTTTGCGTAATCTCAAGTACTCGTTATTATTTTTTGATTATTTGTAATCGTAATCATGTGATTACGATTACAAACAGAAAAGAATCGTACTTAATCAATTAATTTACCTTTTAAAAAAATAATCGAATTACTAATGATTACGATTAGTAATCATTATTTAACAACTATGGTTTATTCGTCGTAATCATTACTTATTCGATTCTTTATTTCAAAAAATGTAAAATAATTGATTAAGTACGATTCTTTTCTGTTTGGCTCAGTAATCAAAAGATTACGATTACTAATAATCAAAAAATAATAACGATTACTTAAGATTACGCAAAATAATCAAAAAGAATCAAAAGTAATCAAACAAATAATCCGATTACTTGTCGAGATTATTTTTGATTCTTTTTTGATTATTTTAAGAATTTCAGTCTTAGGTACAAATAATTTTGTTAAATTTTATTAAAAAAAAACAAAGTTATGTATTTCATTCTAAACCAAGAATGACAAAAAACAAGAACGGGAACAGTAATGTATTATAGTACAACATAAACGAAACAAAAATATAACCTTTTTACTCTAAATTACTATTTTCCTTCATAAGCACTAATTTTTCAAAAGAAAAATCAGACAATGATTGCCGTGTGGGAGTGTTTGTTATGCCGTCAAAAGAAAATAGTCTTTCAACTTCCGCTGAGGATAATCAAGGAGGATAATCAGGATAATCGAATTTTGTGATGATAGCTTGAAAACTACGGCTGTAATCGTGATCACAGACGAACAGACGGACAGAAGGACATGGCTAAATCGACTCGGGTGGTGATGCTGATCAAGAATAAATATATATTTCTATACCTACCACGCCTCCTGATGGGCGTTACAAATGGAGTGACAAAATTAATATACTCCTTTTACGGTTTTTTAAACGTGGGGGTATAAAAATGCATTAATTTTTCAATGATGTTGTGTTGGCTGTACTGTTGCTTACTTTTGAGAATAATTTTTATATTTATTTTGTCATTCGCAAAAAAGCTCAAACTTTAATGAAATGTCAATGATAAAGTTTAATATTTTCCTATTATGTCACTTTTTTGTTCATTCAGTTGGTAGCAATTGAGGGCAGAATTTAAAACCGATCTAGAGAGTGCAAAACTTTTGTATTTTTTCTACTTTAGAGGTCAACATTTTCGAGATAAGAACAGGATTTAATTTACAGGTCAATATTTTTTTCGAGAAAAGAACACATAAAGAGCAGAATTCTAAAAGAGGACAGAAAAAACGCGAATTTTTTTGAGAAAAGAAAACGCCATTAACTTTTCGGAGTTTTTCGCTGAAAAGTAAACAAAAAGCTGCTTTTCATTTTACAGTTTTTCTATAGCGAAAAATTTAATATCATGTAGCTTTTCAGCTAAAAAACCATTATTGTCCGAAAAGCGGCTTTTCGGCCTTAGTGTGAGCATAAGTATTAATTTAAAAAGGGACTCTTAACAGAGCGATATATTCGTATATGTCATGAAGGTAGTCTCGTGGACGTAAATCTTCTGCAGCTCCGATTCGAAACTCTTGGTTCCCAGCGGTGCGTCTACCTTGCTTATTCTACCATGGGTACGTGTGATAAGATATACCAACTGGTGTGCAGTACTCCTAACACATTTTTTTAATATATAAATTTTAGTTCTGGCAGTGCCATGAGTGTAAGAATTGAATTTGCTAAATATCAAAGATAACTCCACCGTAGCTAATAATTACATTTCTAGTGATAATTAAAATTATTTGAAAGTTAAAAAGTTATTAAAAATACACGGATTGTAATTTTAAATAAACAAAATGCGATCACGAACCCGCTCCCGGAGTCCTCGCAGATCACATGATAGGAGACGTGCAGGCTCGCGAAACAAGACAGATTATCATCGTCAAGATTCCGCAGAAGAACTACATGGTCGCAGAAACTCCCAAGTTAGACAGGGCTCTAGACGACGAACTAAAAGCCGGTCAGTAGAAAGCATACGCACTAAACAAAGTAGCAAGAAGCATCATCTCAGAACACGGTCACGAGAGAGTCGTAGCCCAAGCAAAAGTCGGCAAACTCTTAACTCGGATCGGTGGCCTAATGATAAGCACTATGAAAATAAATATGGAACAAGAAATGCAAATCCCTTTAATGGCCCAGGTGGTCTTAGTCAATCAATGCCAAAATCTTCAGGGGGTCGTGGCGGAATACCAAAGGTCGATGCAAGGTTTATGGATGCACGTCGAGGTAAACGGGAATTGATTGGTGTTGAGGGTGAATCTTCAGTTTGGGGAAAATCGCCGGCACATTTAGAAAACTACTCAGATGAAGACGTTAAAATGCTGCCTGAAACTTATGTTGCTCCAAAGAAGAAAAAGAAGCAGAAAAAGCAAAATCAGAAAAAATCGAAAAAGAAAAAAAGTGTCAAAAAGCGCAAACCCATAATGAAGAAAAAATCGCGTAAGGACACCTCTTCATCAACGTCCTCATCTTCACAAACATCATCATCGTCTTCTGAAAGCTCTACAGAGAGTTCAGACGATAGTTCATCTGATTCAGAAAGTAATTCAAATGAGGTGTGGATTGAAAAGACCGTAGATAATCTGAAGAAGTCGCGCACGAATAAAAAAGATAAAAAGCACATGAAAAATAAAAAGAAAACAAAAAAGAAAGCTCGATTTGGAAAATACGATGATAGAATTAAAAGTGATTCCAAAGCATCAACTTCGCAGATGTACGAAGATGACGACATTGGCCCAGCGGTGCGTCACACTGGCGGACTAAACCAGAAGGACTTTGGACGTGCGCTATTGCCTGGCGAAGGTGCTGCCATGGCCGCCTACATAGCTGAAGGTAAACGCATTCCGCGCAGAGGTGAAATAGGTCTTACATCTGAAGAAATCGCCAACTTTGAAGATGTGGGCTACGTGATGAGCGGCAGTCGGTAGGATATATCTATATAATTATTAAGACTTTTTCATGACTTTTTTTTTATTATTTGCAGACATCGTCGCATGGAAGCTGTGCGCATACGTAAGGAAAATCAAATCTACTCGGCAGATGAGAAACGAGCTTTGGCCATGTTCAGTAAAGAGGAACGTCAAAAGAGAGAAAACAAGATCTTATCTCAGTTCAAGGAAATGATTAATTCAAAGCTGCATGCTAAGGAAAAAAAGTGATGCACGCAAAAATGGATTATTGAGCTATACATAAAACTCAAGAAGTTTCAAGTTGTATCGCACAGTTAGTACGTTTGTATTTTTAATATTACTCTTCAAAGGAGTTTAAATTGTGCATATTAATGAAGCAAATAAACGAAATAAACGAACTTCTTGCTTTGCAATTAGAACTAAAATCAATCTAAGAATTGGTTAGAAAATCCATACAATTTATAATAACTTCTGTAATGATTAAAAAAATAATTTGCTAAATTAATTGCAATTTTTCATCATCTATTGCATTAAAAATATAAATTTTACTAAACAATATATATTTTGGTCACAATTTTTTGGTAAAAGTTATATATCGATGGCTTAATATAGAAAAAGATTAACTTGATTTTTTGTTACCTTACAGGGGAAGAATAGAACTGAATAAAATCTCTAAAACTGTAGATATAAAAACTTTTTTATTACAGTTTTTACTTAAAATAGGCAACAACAACAACAATAAAGCGCATTGATTTTTTTAAGGAAGGTGTATTTGAGAGTGGTTTACCAGAATATATTAAAAACTATATTTCGGAAAAAAAATCGAGTTACGCCTTTTCTATATTAAGCCATCGATATATGTCGCTCATTTCAAATAAGGCATTGGGACATTTAGAGGACATATTTTGGAAATGGAAATACATTTAAGTTCAGAAATATTTGTGGAATATTTTTTTAATTTTTTTCTACAATAGAACTTCTTATGTCCTTACCAAATACATTTATATTAATACTAAATGTGCAAGAGTTTTTTAAAATCATGCATTCAAAAAACATCAGGCATCGAGACACAGAATTTTTTTTTGTCAAATGACATTTTGTAACACAAATAATCTTTGCGTTTTGGATACATTTACAAATAAAAGTTTTCCCACGAATTTTGTGTAAAGCATTATCCCTTTATAATGACCCTAGCTTTACGATCTTTATAGGTCAGTTCAATAAAAAAATATCTCCTATTTATCTCGGGACACAAATTGTGAGGCATTGGGACTCATGAATAATTTCATATTAAACCGACACACAAAAAAAAAGTTTAGTGCGAGAAGGTAAACTCACACATTCCCAACTCACCCGCTGAACACGAATCTGGCATCCATTTTGACCAGTTGGCTCTTGGTTATAATTGAATTTTAATTATTTAACGAATGTGTGGTAGACTTTTTTTTAAAATTTGCTATAAAGAATGGGGTATCTTTTAGAATTTACTATAGGAAAATGAAATTGTGGCGTCCGTGGCGTAGTTGGTTAAAGTGCGTGGCCGCTATGTCAACGAACTTTGGAGACCCAGGTTCGAACCCCAGCAGCGACAGAAAATTATTTGAATTAAAATGATTTTTCTGTACGGCCGCCACCTCTCTGCAGACAATGGCAAACCTCAGAGAGTAATCAAAATGCCATGTAAAGCTTCTTGAGAACGAGAACATTCCGTTTATCGCCGTTCGGAGTCGGCGTTAAGCATGTAGGTCCGGTTCTCGGTCAATTGTGTACAAACTTAATAACACGCACAACACAATTGATCATAAGAAGCTAGGCCAAAGTCCTTTCAAGGGCTGAAATGGCCAGTTATTAAAAAAAAAAATAGGAAAATGAAACATGATAGAGACAGTCGGTATTTCTGCGTTTGTACAAAAGTTTAAAAGGTATTTATTTTATTTATCTCTTTTATATTCGAATTGGTTTGGAAAAGATGCAGTTTTTAACACTTTTCGTGGTGAACACCATGTGTCAGAACACGTAAAATTTCACTTCACTTCACTTCAAACATTTTAAATTTCAATACTTAAAACTGAAACGGAATTTCATCGAGAGAATTAGTAGAACCGATTAAACCGAGCGTTTTTAAAAATATTTATTTTTGATAGATACCGACAATTCTACTTTGACAAATAGGATGGTAAAGGCGAATGATTAATACTTAGTTTACATATTTTGAATGAAAAAATATATGAAAAATGCTCATGGTCACTGACTTTAGAAAACAAGTCTACACTGGTTTCTTACTCAACAGTGTTTATTACTATTAGTCAATATCAAATCCGATAAACTTCGGTATTCTGCCGTCATTAGGAAGAAAGCGGCATCTGCATATTTCAATACTTCGAGATAAACGACTTACAGTAATTTATCAAAAATTCACTGACTAGGGTTTGGATGGTTATAAATATTTGGTTCTTCAGGATAGTTTAATCCAGTTTTTTTTAACATTAATGGTATTTTACCAATTTTGTTAAAAATGCAAAAACTATGGAACCGTGTAGATACCGCTTTTTTTATTGTATTATCACAAATAGTTAAAAAAGCCGTATCTACATCAATTCTACGTTTTATTAGTAAAAAATACGTTTTGAAATTTGCTGTCCTTTGGTGACGTCAAGGTAAAGCAGAACTCCATCCTCTGTAAAGATTTGAAGGTTGTTGATATTGTCTACCTGTAGATACCACTTTTTTATCTCTGTTTATGTAGACACTACGTTTTTGTTTGAATGTTTGCTTTAATTTGTGAAGATATGACACTTCAGGTTAAAATTCGTAATTTTTATTTTATTTACTTGAAGATGAAAGAAATATGGCTAAAAAAGCAATAAAACTGTTTTTGATTTTCATGCTAGATGTCGCACTCTTCCATATGACGGCAGTATTTATTACTTTAGCTCATGAAATTTCGGAAGATGTTATTTGTTACGTAAAAACTTTCAAACTATTAAATAAAAAAATGATTTTCTAAAAGTTACAGGGCTATAAAATCTTGTTATATATTTTATTATTTTTATATTGTATTATATGACCGTTAAAGGTATCATTTTAATTTAGAATTTTAAATTTACAGTTATAGTACTGGAAACATACCTTATCATAAATACATTAAAAAAATTATTTAAAAAAAAAATCAATTTATTTTTAAATTCAAATCAATTCAAATCAATAATTTTAAATCAGTTTATTATTTTATATCTCAAAAAATATTTTATATAAAAATTATCTTGCAAAATCGAAAAAAGTTATATGTCCTCAAATGTAGCTTATCAATTACCTTTTCAATGATTCCAATATTGACTCAATATCTCCATCACTATTAGAGCTGTCGAACTTTAACTTTTGACTGTAATCATATATTTCTTCTTAACTACAAAAAAGCGATACTTTTAGACATATAGACATAGCGGATTAAAAGCGAAAAAAAAAATCAAGAAAATTGGTTAGTTATCACCCATTAAAAAGAAAAAAAAAAAAAATGTGACATATAAATAAGTCGCTTGCCTAAAATATATCGAACAACGTTTTCCAACACAGTCTGGTTGATTTTTTCTCTGTTATCAATTTGTTTCGCTCTCTAGTTAAGAGAGATGGTATTTTTTTTGCGGCACTCACCTAATTTTATTTCTCCTCCGTCAGCCAGCGTGGTCGCATCGTGCGTAAATTTGTGCTTACGTTTTGCCTACCTTCCATACTCCGAAAATAGAATTTATAATTGAAATAAAATATAAAATTAGTGCAAAAAAAATTATCTTTAACTTAATAAGTGAATACAATTATAAAAAAATAGCGTTATACGTATACTACTTTTCTTATCAACTAAAATTGCTGGATGTTGCTGCATACAAAGTTGCTGCCTTGGTCGATGGTCGCTGTTAGCAGGGGTTGAACAAACCAAAAATTAACAGCTGTAGTTCCTCGACAGCAACAGCTAAAGATTGGAACTTTATAAAAGCTGTAAAAGAAACTTAGTCATTAGAGAAAATATTAAGGATTCAAAACAAAATACTTTTGATGCCAAAGAATCGGATAAAATTCACAAAAATAGCACAAAGATATTGGAAAGCACCATAGAAGGTCTTTTGGAGAATGATGCGAGTCAATTGAAGAATAAAAGAAAAACAATTAAGTGCCATAAATTTCAATTATTATTTTTTAAGCGCTAACGCCCGCTTAGCAGTGTATTTAAGAATTAGATAACAAAGAGCAAGCATTACGACAAAGCAATGACAGTCCACGACGCACAATCGCCAACTAGCGAAATGGTTTTAATCACACCTAGTTCGGAGCTGCTTCCACCTCTTCCTGACCCGGTGAATAAGCGTGAAGCTGACGTCTCAAGCACGGGCATACAAATGAAGAAGCAGCTTGGTCTGCTCGAAGGTGTTGCTATAATTTTGGGCATTATTTTAGGATCTGGCATCTTTATATCACCCAAAGGTGTCATACGGGAAGTAGAAGCGGTCGGTACATCGCTGCTTGTTTGGGTGCTATCCGGGGTGTTGTCAATGATTGGCGCCCTATGTTATGCTGAACTTGGAACTGCTATACCCAAATCGGGTGGAGACTACGCGTACATATATGAGGCATATGGACCACTGCCGGCCTTCCTGTATCTATGGGATGCAATGATGATTTTTGTGTAAGTTTTAATTACATTCGTTTTTATGGTGTAAATAAATATGTATTATAAATTCTTTTTGTAGCTGGTTTTTATAATTTATGTTACTTATGCTGTTAAATATTTACGATATATGAGTAATTCAAAAGCAAATTGGCCCGTCTCGGTGCTAAACCCAATTTCTTTCAGAGTAAAGTTGTATTAGTCGGAACGTTTCTATTAGTCCTGCATATATATGTAAAAATTTTGCAAGAAAAATGTGTCAACGCGCTTCTGTAATTTTTCTTACAGCTTCGATCGATGGATTTGCTTGAAATGTTCCTGTGATGATAAAAATCGTTTTGAATCATTTACGTCCTACTTAGCCCCACTTGGTTGTTCATGCCAGTATGTTTATCGCTCTTTTCTGTAAACTTGACCTAGAACTTGTTAATTAAATTTTAATAAAACCAACTGAATGAATATGGTCGCCTCTCTGTAAACAATGGTAAGGCTCTGAGAGTAAACAATGCTATGTAAGCACTTCTTGCGAATATGCGAATATGCACATAAGCCGTTTGGAGTCGGCATAAAACTAGTCAGTTCAGTTCACGATCATTTGTGTACAAACATTAAATAACACGCACAACACAATTTTATCACTGGGAGCTCGGTCAAAGCCCTTTCAAGTGCTGAAATGCTCAATTTACTTTCAGAAAAAAACTCATTGACCTGAAACAATGAAAATTTAATTATAAAAAATTTGGTTAAAATATTTTTGGGATGTATTAAGCCTATGGGCTTAATACATTCAATTGCTTGTACCACCCTTCATATTTTACTCGATTAACAATTAAAGAAGCACTATATCTTGCTTTATTGACAATTTCGGAATGTTATACTGTGACTTTAGAGAAATCAGCATATCTCAATTGAGTTTGCAAAACAAGTTATGTTTACAAAAATTTAATACCACAAGACAATGGAAACTTTTTAAATAACTTAAACTGAACCGGATTTAATAGGTAAAATTTTTTTCCAGTTCATAAAAAATTTTCTAATTGAATTTGATAAATTTTAATAGGTTAAAAAAGAATAAAACGTTTATGAATTTATGCCTTAAGAAAAAAACAATCATCAGTAGACTTGCTATTACTTTTCTTTTAAGCTTGTGATGCGATTTCACAGTTAGTATTGGCTCCACCTTAATTTTCACATGCCAACTTTTTTGTTGCACTCATCTGACTCTTAAGTTTAAGAAGTATTCAACTAATGCATTTGTATAAAAAAAAGGATGTCAAAAACCCTTGTACGTTTTGATATAACTCGCCTTCTTCAAAACGGAAAGTAAAAAGTTAAAATACTAATTGTTGGTTTCGTTTTGAAAATGGAAATTTTTGAATAAATGGAAATTTATGTGAAGAGTTTTAATATTTATCATATATAGATTATAAGAAAGATTGAATATTAAATCCCGCAAAATTGATAAAATTAAAAAATATTAAAAAAAAAAATTATAATTTATGATAATTCCATATAGTACGTTCCAATAAAATTAGACATAATCTAGCATAATTAACATATTAAAAGTAATGGATCCAGTTTGCTTTAGCATTTTCATGTTTGTGGTATATTCTGTATGATCGAGTGATCAAGATTTTTTCTTGTTTCCCCTTGTGTCGTTTCAATCACAATGGAGTTATGAGCTTCTTTCTAAAATGGGACTTCAGAAAAAATGTAATTAATTTATCTTTAAAAACGATTTATTGCTCCAAGTCTCACCAATTTGCATTCTATTTTCAGGCCAACAACAAATGCCATAATGGGACTAACATTCGCTTCCTATGTGCTACAGCCCTTATTTCCTGATGATTGCCAAATTCCTAAAGCAGCTCTTCAACTTTTGGCAGCAATAACAATTGCGTTTCTAACCTTTTTGAATGCCTACTACATGAAAGCGACCACAAAGATGCAAAATGTAATAATGGTCTCAAAAATAGCTGCACTTGTTTTGATCATTATGCTAGGTGTTGTATGGATGTTCATGGGTAAATGTGGAAACATATTTATACATAGGCATAAAAGAAAATAAATATTTTTACTTGCAGGAAATGTGGAAAACTTTAACAAACCTTTTGAAAATACACAAACGGATCCTGGAAAATTATCGGTAGCATTCTATTCGGGAATATTTTCTTATGCTGGCTGGAATTATTTGAATTTTATGACGGAAGAATTGCGTGATCCATATAAGAATTTACCACGTGCTATATATATATCGCTTCCATTAGTGACAGCTATTTATGTTCTGGCTAATATGTCTTACTTGGCCGTATTGACGCCAGCGCAGATGATCGCCTCAGAAGCTATTGCTGTGGTAAGTTGAAGCCGAGTTCGAGTGTTTTGATATCGATGTAATTTATTTATCTTTCAACATAATTTAAACTATCCAACATTAATTTAGACTTTTGGCAACAAACTTCTTGGCACTTGGTCGCTAATCATTCCGATAATGGTGGCTATATCTGCATTCGGTGGGCTCTCCGTGCACATTATGACCTCTTCAAGAATGTGTTTTGTTGGAGCAAGAAATGGACACATGCCAGCAATATTGTCACACATCAGCGTAAATAGCTTTACACCATTACCTTCTTTGGCATTTTTGGTAATATTTATAACTAACTATATAATCAAAATAATTTTTTTAACTATCATTGTTTTCTATTATGTTTTGAAGTGTGTACTTTCCATAGTCATGCTTTTGGTAAGCGATGTCTATGTCCTTATTACTTATAGCAGTATCGTTGAATCATTTTTCATAATGTTATCCGTATCAGCTGTTATATATTTTCGTTATACTCGACCAAACATGGAGCGCCCAATTAAAGTAATCGTTTTCATCTTGTCACTGATATTCTTAATCATAAATATTAAAGAAAATTCCATTGCCTAGGTCGCCTTATGGATTCCAGCTGTGTTTGTAATCATCTGTGCCTTTCTCATTATTGTTCCAATTTATGTTGCACCATATGAAGTAGGCATGGGAGTCCTCATCACCGTTTTTGGGATTCCATTCTATTATATTGGCGTAGTTTGGAACAATAAACCCAAATGGTTGACAAATTTTATAGGTAAACTTATTATTAAAGATAAAATAAGAAAATAATAAGTCAAATTGAGTTAGGGTTTATACTAAACTATTTTAATTGTGGTAATTTTGCAGGTTCCTTAACTTATTTGTGCCAAAAACTTTTTATGTCAGCCAAAGAAGAAAAGCATGATTGAACGCTCGGTTGCTCTGATTGATTATAGCATAAACTAAGTCTTAAAATATTTAATTTATTCTAGTTCTTATACTTGCATCACATTTTGTTCTTTATTCTATATGCATTTTTATACACTCATCATAATATTGTAATTAAATTTAATTTATTTAATTAATATGAGTATCAATTGTAATGTATGATTATTCAACAGTTGATACTTGAACAGTTGAAAGTAAAATGTCATGTAGTTTTTTCATTATATTTCATATTATCTGTGGCGGATCTACGAACGGGCTGAAGGGCTTTAGCACCCCCTTCCCTTCCTTGGAGATTATTTTTGGTATGGTAAAAAAAAGAAAATTAGCCTAGAATCCTAGTTCCACCACTGTATATTATGACCGAATGCTCTCAATACATCAATTTTTTGAATCTATCCATTATTTGTTTAATCAATTTATTCTGCTATTTTATTTTTGTATTTATCTGCCTGTTAACAATATAGTGTTTATTTACATGTTTCTCCATACTCGTGCTACTCAATTAAGATTTAATGCTCAGGTATAATTATTTGGTAAATTTTTTAAGGGTTAATCATTATATTGTTGATAAAATAATTGTTAACTTAAGCTTTTACTTGGAGGCTAGAAGAGAAGGTTAATTTCTGAAAATATATTCCCCGAAAGTATCCAAATGAGCTTTGTTTTGCTTTTTTTAATATTTTATAGTCTAAGTTCGAATCCGATATTTTATGGTAACGCTTCTTTTATGACATCTTAAAAAAAATCTTATTTCTGTGTAACATTCTCATTTCCTTTAAATAACCATCTGTACCTTTAATGTCCTGTATCTTTAATGTCTTTTTATGAATTTGAACAAGTATTGGCAACCGTCATAAAATATGCAAAAATTATTTAAAATAGAATATAAAAATAAAATCTTCAAATCAGTGAATCAAACTTATTGGATACTTATTGCAGAGACTATAGATTGTATAGACTTTGCAACTGAAAGCCACTTTCAATATTGAACAAATCGTAGGATGTAATTATCGGCACGGCGAAAAACATTGGCACGGGCAGCGAAAAAGCAGCGCTGACGGCAAATTTGTGTTGCTAGCATTTGTTGATAGACTAAATCCTATCAACAATGTTGTCGGTAAGCCAAGTTTATTTTATTATTTTCATCGGAATTCTATGCGGACGGACTAGCTTGTTTGTTTACATTTTTTTTGCATGGTTTTTGTTATTGCTCTTCCGTCTTCCTTTGTCTGCAGGTTTTTGTTTCGCTAGGATTTTAGCTTAATATTTGGCGATCGTCAGAAAATTTATATTTTTGCGATTTTGTCTATCTCGATGAAGCTATAGTAAAATCGCTGTAACTTTTTTAATTCAATTTGAATTGAAATGCACCCAAAGACTAAATTTTAGAAAATTTGATCACCTTTATAATGACATCAAAAATTATTTTTTCACTAAATTTATTATTTATTTTTAACTTAACTTAATATTATATCCATCTACCTAAATCCACTAATTCTGAACCTATATAATAAATATAATTTATTTCATAATAAATATATTGGTCTAGCTGCCACTCAGGACAATCGCAAGCTAGAATAATAAGTCTTGTTGCTGCTGTATTGGCCTTGTTGTCACTAAAATATGCAATAAAAATATTTATATAAATTAAATATACCTTGTTTGTTATTGTAAAAAAACTTTAAATCAATTACACTATAACGAACAAGAAAAAATATTTTAAAATTATGGCCTTAAAATCCATTAAGTTTTATGTAAATTTTAAGACTGAATTTTCTATAAAATATTTAGTAATAAAAAAACAAAATCAAAATGGATCTTATTTTAAGTATTTCAAATAAAAAATTGCTTAAAAAAAAATTCAAGTGTGGAAACAATAAAAGTTAACAAAATAAAATAAAATATAAAGATATAAAATTGAAAAGAAGAATGTATTTTTATTATTGTTTTATAAATAAACTAAAAGCTAATTTATAAAACAAACAACATTAAAAATAAATTGTAAATAAAACGCAAAAACTAAAAACTTGTTAAAAAATATAACAGTTTAAATAAAACAAAAATAATAATTTAAAAGATGCCATTTTATAAAAATTGAGAGAAAATTATATAAAAATTAAAGTGCTTAAATAAACCAATAAAAATAAAATAATAAAAATTAAAAAGTGACAAAAGTCTAAATAAAAAATATAAATTACACATAAGGAAAATATATATTAATAAATATAAGTAAAAATGAAATATAAAACTGAAAATTAAGAAATTAGTTTTGACAGCATATAAACGCATCAATAAATAATAAGTAATCAATAAATGAAATAAAATTAAATAAAATAAATCCATTTCTTAATTTTCAGTTTTATATTTCATTTTAACTTATATTTATTAATATATATTTTCCTTATGTGTAATTTATATTTTTTATTTAGACTTTTGTCACTTTTTAATTTTTATTATTTTATTTTTATTGGTTTATTTAAGCACTTTAATTTTTATATAATTTTCTCTCAATTTTTATAAAATGGCATCTTTTAAATTATTATTTTTGTTTTATTTAAACTGTTATATTTTTTACATATGTGGCGACCGTGGCGTAGTTGGTTAAAGTGCGTGGCCGCTATGCCAAAGAACTTTGGAGACCCAGGTTCGAACCCCAGCAGCGACAGAAAATTATTTGAATTAAAATAATTTTTCTGTACGGCCGCCACCTCTCTGCAGACAATGGCAAACCTCAGAGAGTAATACAAATGCCATGTAAAGCTTCTTGAGAATAAGAACATTCCGTTCATCGCCGTTCGGAGTCGGCGTTAAGCACGTAGGTCCATTTCTCGGTCAATTGTGTACAAACTTAATAACACGCACAACACAATTGATCATAAGAAGCTAGGTCAAAGTCCTTTCAAGGGCTGAAATGGCCAGTTATTTATTTTATTTATTATTATATTTTTTAACAAGTTTTTAGTTTTTGCGTTTTATTTACAATTTATTTTTAATGTTGTTTGTTTTATAAATTAGCTTTTAGTTTATTTATAAAACAATAATAAAAATACATTCTTCTTTTCAATTTTATATCTTTATATTTTATTTTATTTTGTTAACTTTTATTGTTTCCACACTTGAATTTTTTTTTAAGCAATTTTTTATTTGAAATACTTAAAATAAGATCCATTTTGATTTTGTTTTTTTATTACTAAATATTTTATAGAAAATTCAGTCTTAAAATTTATATAAAACTTAATGGATTTTAAGGCCATAATTTTAAAATATTTTTTCTTGTTCGTTATAGTGTAATTGATTTAAAGTTTTTTTACAATAACAAACAAGGTATATTTAATTTATATAAATATTTTTATTGCATATTTTAGTGACAACAAGGCCAATACAGCAGCAACAAGACTTATTATTCTAGCTTGCGATTGTCCTGAGTGGCAGCTAGACCAATATATTTATTATGAAATAAATTATATTTATTATATAGGTTCAGAATTAGTGGATTTAGGTAGATGGATATAATATTAAGTTAAGTTAAAAATAAATAATAAATTTAGTGAAAAAATAATTTTTGATGTCATTATAAAGGTGATCAAATTTTCTAAAATTTAGTCTTTGGGTGCATTTCAATTCAAATTGAATTAAAAAAGTTACAGCGATTTTACTATAGCTTCATCGAGATAGACAAAATCGCAAAAATATAAATTTTCTGACGATCGCCAAATATTAAGCTAAAATCCTAGCGAAACAAAAACCTGCAGACAAAGGAAGACGGAAGAGCAATAACAAAAACCATGCAAAAAAAATGTAAACAAACAAGCTAGTCCGTCCGCATAGAATTCCGATGAAAATAATAAAATAAACTTGGCTTACCGACAACATTGTTGATAGGATTTAGTCTATCAACAAATGCTAGCAACACAAATTTGCCGTCAGCGCTGCTTTTTCGCTGCCCGTGCCAATGTTTTTCGCCGTGCCGATAATTACATCCTACGATTTGTTCAATATTGAAAGTGGCTTTCAGTTGCAAAGTCTATACAATCTATAGTCTCTGCTTATTGTTTCAAAAAGTTAAAATTTTCTCTTCTATCCTTGGAATAAATGTTTAAATAGAGTGAATCACGAAATTGATCACGCTTCAAAATGTTGGACACAAGAAGTGGTTTTTTAGCTTAACTAACTACCGACAAAGTTCACAAAATATGTTTATGTTTTGTTTGAAATCGTTTTAAACCGGTTTTTGTTCTTTTCGTAAACTAATGGTACAACTGCATTGAAAAATGCATGAAGCTGTCACTTGATCAATTCTGTGACTTTCACTGTTAGAGCAAGTACGAGGCGAGGAAATTATTCTTAAATAAAAAAAAATACTTTATAATTTAGTGAAATAATAAATAACAAAAGGTAAATAAAATGAAATATGAGGTTTTATAAAAAAGTATTGTTTTTTAACAGTCATGGGAAGAGACAACAAAGACATAGGCAGAGTATTAAAGAACGGTGAAAAATTACTGCTCGCAGGGGAAGCACATCGAGCAATTTCAGTTAAACGAGGAGTTTCTGTTGGTGTAGTAAGCAGAGACTATAGATTGTATAGACTTTGCAACTGAAAGCCACTTTCAATATTGAACAAATCGTAGGATGTAATTATCGGCACGGCGAAAAACATTGGCACGGGCAGCGAAAAAGCAGCGCTGACGGCAAATTTGTGTTGCTAGCATTTGTTGATAGACTAAATCCTATCAACAATGTTGTCGGTAAGCCAAGTTTATTTTATTATTTTCGTCGGAATTCTATGCGGACGGACTAGCTTGTTTGTTTACATTTTTTTTGCATGGTTTTTGTTATTGCTCTTCCTTCTTCCTTTGTCTGCAGGTTTTTGTTTCGCTAGGATTTTTAGCTTAATATTTGGCGATCGTCAGAAAATTTATATTTTTGCGATTTTGTCTATCTCGATGAAGCTATAGTAAAATCGCTGTAACTTTTTTAATTCAATTTGAATTGAAATGCACCCAAAGACTAAATTTTAGAAAATTTGAGCACCATGACATCAAAAATTATTTTTTTCACTAAATTTATTATTTTTTTTTAACTTAACTTAATATTATATCTATCTATCTAAATCCACTAATTCTGAACCTATATACATAATAAAAATAATTTATTTCATAATAAATATATTGGTCTAGCTGCCACTCAGGACAATCGCAAGCTAGAATAATAAGTCTTGTTGCTGCTGTATTTGCCTTGTTGTCACTAAAATAAGCAATAACAATATTTAAATAAATTAAATATACCTTGTTTTTTGTTGTAAATAAACTATGAATCAATTACACTATAACGAACAAGAAAAAATATTTTAAAATTATGGCCTTAAGATCCAATAAGTTTTATATAAATTTTCGGACTTAATTTTGTTAAAAATATTTTGTAATTAAATAAAAAACTTATTTTAAATATTTAAAATAAAAAATTACTTGGAATAATATTAAAGTTAAAGGTCGAAAAATTTAACAAAATAAAATAAAATCAAAAAAAATAAATAGAATTAAAAATAAAAGCGAAATTAAAAAACTAAAAGCAAATTTATAAAACAAACAACATTGAAAATAAATTTTAAATAAAACGCAAAAACTAAAAACTTGTTAAAAAATATAACAGTTTAAATAAAACATAAATAATAGTTTAAAAAATGCCATTTAATAAAAATTGTGAGAAAATTATATAAAAAGAAAGTGCTGAAATAAACCATTTAAAATAAAATATAAAAATTAAAAAGTGTCAAAAGTCGAAATAAAAAATATAAATTACACATAAGAAAAATATATATAAACTAGCTGGTACCCGACGCGTTGCTGTCGTAGCGGAAATAATTTCTATCTCTATCTGAATCTCAAACTCAGTCTCAATCTCAATCTCAATCTCAATCTCATTCTCAATCTCAATCTCAATCTCAATCTCAATCTCAATCTCAACCTCAACCTCAACCTCAATTTCAATCTCTATCTCTATCTCTATTTCTATCTCTATCTCCATCTCTATCTCTATCTCTATCTCTATCTCTATCTCTATCTCTATCTCTATCTCTATCTCTATCTCTATCTCTATCTCTATCTCTATCTCTATCTCTATCTCTATCTCTATCTCTATCTCTATCTCTATCTCTATCTCTATCTCTATCTCTATCTCTATCTCTATCTCTATCTCTATCTCTATCTCTATCTCTATCTCTATCTCTATCTCTATCTCTATCTCTATCTCTATCTCTATCTCTATCTCTATCTCTATCTCTATCTCTATCTCTATCTCTATCTCTATCTCTATCTCTATCTCTATCTCTATCTCTATCTCTATCTCTATCTCTATCTCTATCTCTATCTCTATCTCTATCTCTATCTCTATCTCTATCTCTATCTCTATCTCTATCTCTATCTCTATCTCTATCTCTATCTCTATCTCTATCTCTATCTCTATCTCTATCTCTATCTCTATCTCTATCTATATCTCTATCTCTATCTCTATCTCTATCTCTATCTCTATCTCTATCTCTATCTCTATCTCTATCTCTATCTCTATCTCTATCTCTATCTCTATCTCTATCTCTATCTCTATCTCTATCTCTATCTCTATCTCTATCTCTATCTCTATCTCTATCTCTATATCTCTCTCTATCTCTATCTCTATCTCTATCTATATCTCTATCTCTATCTCTATCTCTATCTCTATCTCTATCTCTATCTCTATCTCTATCTCTATCTCTATCTCTATCTCTATCTCTATCTCTATCTCTATCTCTATCTCTATCTCTATCTCTATCTCTATCTCTATCTCTATCTCTATCTCTATCTCTATCTCTATCTCTATCTCTATCTCTATCTCTATCTCTATCTCTATCTCTATCTCTATCTCTATCTCTATCTCTATCTCTATCTCTATCTCTATCTCTATCTCTATCTCTATCTCTATCTGTATCTCTATCTCTAACTGGAAAGACTCGTGGAAATTGATAACCAAATTTCGAGGCTGTGCTACTTACAATTCCAAAGTTATTCGATATCGCAAGTTTGGCTTGTATGGGCGGAGCCACACCTCCTTGTTCAATGACGTCTCAGTTTTCTAGTAGAAGAATATCACCCAATATTAATTCCATACTGAATTTTGTTGTTAAACGACATTTAGTTCCAAAGCTATCTGATATCAAAAATTTAAAGTGTATGGGCGGAGCCACACCCCTTTTTTCAAAACCCATCCCAGTTTTATAGTAGATATATCACCAAGTGGCAACTCCATACTGAATTTCATTATTATACGGCATTTAATTCCAAAGCTATTCGATATCATAAATTTTAATTGTATGGGCGGTGCCACACCCCTTTGGCCTATACTGGCTCAATTTTGCAAGTCGAAAGACACGACTAAATAGAACGTTCTAACCGAGTTTCATTAATGTGTGACTTATAGCTTGAAAGTTATACTGAAAATTTGGCTGAAAAATTGCCACGCCCCACATTCAACGCCCATAAAATTTTACGTGTGGAACGGCTCTTGTAAATTGAGATAGAACACCGAATTCCGATACTATGCGACCTATAACTTCAGAGCTATTCGCTACCGTAGATTTGGGTTGTATGGGAGGTGCCACGCCCCCTTATTTTAGGGGGATGAAAAATAGATGTTGTCCGACTCTCCCCCCTGACTAATATCCTCGCTAAGGATCACGAAAATCGGTCGAGCCGTTTCGGAGGAGTTCGATCACGCACCCCGTGACAGAAGAATTTTATATATTAGATAAATATAAGTAAAAATAAAATATAAAACTGAAAATTAAGAAATGGATTTATTTAATTTTATTTCATTTGATTTATTGATTACTTATTTTTATTGATGCGTTTATATACTGCTTAAACTATGCTTTTTTATTTTATTCTTATACTTAAAGAATAAAATAAAATATTTAAAAAATTTTGTTTAATTTTTATAAATAATATTGATTTTCACATTTAAATTTTGATTTATCAATTTTACAATTTTTGTCAACTTGTTATTATTTGATTCTTATTTAATTTTTTTCATACTTTTAAGATTTTTAAAATTATTGAAAGTATTAAGCAAATTGAAGAAGTAGTTGGAAATTTGTAACTAGTTTTTTTTATCTTTTCAGCGTGTTTTGATGTGTTGGTTTCATTTTTATATATTAAAAATTAAAATATATATTTAAAATTACCATTTAATTCGATGTCTTATATATTTTATGTATATAAGATATATTTATTTTATATGTTTTTAAGTAATTGAATTTTTTAATTATGTTTTTAAGGGTTTGACTTGTGTTTAAAAAAGTAATTAATTTTATTAAAAAGTAATAAATTATCATAATATGAAAAGCAGCATATACACGCATCAATAAAAATAAGTAATCAATAAATCAAATGAAATAAAATTAAATAAATCCATTTCTTAATTTTCAGTTTTATATTTTATTTTTACTTATATTAATTTATATATATTTTTCTTATGTGTAATTTATATTTTTTATTTCGACTTTTGACACTTTTTAATTTTTATATTTTATTTTAATTGGTTTATTTCAGCACTTTCTTTTTATATAATTTTCTCACAATTTTTATTAAATGGCATTTTTTAAACTATTATTTATGTTTTATTTAAACTGTTATATTTTTTAACAAGTTTTTAGTTTTTGCGTTTTATTTAAAATTTATTTTCAATGTTGTTTGTTTTATAAGTTTGCTTTTAGTTTTTTAATTTCACTTTTATTTGTAATTCTATTTATTTTTGTAATTTTATTTTATTTTGTTAAATTTTTCGAACTTTAACTTTAATATTATTCCAAGTAATTTTTTATTTTAAATATTTAAAATAAGTTTTTTATTTAATTACAAAATATTTTTAACAAAATTTAGTCCGAAAATTTATATAAAACTTATTGGATCTTAAGGCCATAATTTTGAAATATTTTTTCTTGTTCGTTATAGTGTTATTGATTTATAGTTTATTTACAATATCAAACAAGGTATATTTAATTTATTTAAATATTTTTATTGCATATTTTAGTGACAACAAGGCAAATACAGCAGCAACAAAACAACCTAGTTGCTCTAGCTGGCGATTGTCCTGCGTGGCAACAATTATGAAATAAATTATATTTATTATATAGGTTCAGAATTAGTGGATTTAGATAGATGGATATAATATTAAGTTAAGTTAAAAAAAATAATAAATTTAGTGAAAAAATAATTTTAGATGTCATTTTAAAGGTGCTCAAATTTTCTAAAATTTAGTCTTTGGGTGCATTTCAATTCAAATTGAATTAAGAAAGTTACAGCGATTTAACTATAGCTTCATCGAGATAGACAAAATCGCAAAAATATAAATTTTCTGGCGATCGCCAAATATTAAGCTAAAAATCCTAGCGAAACAAAAACCTGCAGACAAAGGAAGAAGGAAGAGCAATAACAACAACCATGCAAAAAAAATGTAAACAAACAAGCTAGTCCGTCCGAATAGAATTCCGATGAAATTAATAAAATCAACATTAAAACCGACAACTTTGTTGATAGGATTTTGACGTTTTAGAGTCTATCAACAAATGCTAGCAACACAAATTTGCCGTCAGCGCTGCTTTTTCGCTGCCCGTGCCAATGTTTTTCGCCGTGCCGATAATTACATCCTACGATTTGTTCAATATTGAAAGTGGCTTTCAGTTGCAAAGTCTATACAATCTATAGTCTCTGTAGTAAGTAACACGGCGGCCACACCTGCAAGTGCAAGTTCGAAGAACTATATACATTCAAATAATTTTACTAACACACTCGCAATTTCGCACTTGCAGCCGACTTGCAGCGCTACTATCAACGAATTTTCAGAGACAGTGGATTTTGACACTTGCTGCAAGTAAATGTCAAAAAAAGGGACAAGAGTGTTGTTTTTGATAATCTTTTGGAGATTTTACTCAGATTTTTCACAATTTAATACAACAAGCACACTGGTAACTTGTTTTCTTAATTTTTTTTCATTTTGTAGCTTTTCCAGCTCTCGCAATACTACAATTGTAGCGAGAACCTTTGCGTTCGATGACATTTTGTAAATGAACTTGCACTTGCACATGTGGTCGCTAAACCAACTTGCAGCAATTTTCGAATTTTTTCGAAGTTAATATGTATTCTCTACTTGCAAGTGATTACTTGCACGTGTGGCCGCAGCGTAAACTGCGGAAAAAATTACTCTGAAAAAAATTAATTGAAAAATTACCGGAAGAAGCAAATGATACGCCAGTGTTTGACATTTATATCAGTGATGTTTTTGGGGCTATGTCAAAAATCCCGAATTCGTTGACAAAAATTTCGTTTTGTCCCGCAGCTAAAAAATCCTTCCAAAGATCCCTTCAAAATTTATACACAAATAAGTTTAATATAAAAAAAGCTTTTTTATTAAAAGTATATTAAAATATCCCGGGATATACGAGGGGCACCATTTATATTTTGGGAATTGGCAACACTAATGTCAATAGCTAAAATCTGCCATCACCATAATAAAGTTTGACATTTGTTAGCATAAATCTACTAACAACGTTTTGATGTACAAGTGTTATTTGTTTTGTTTACAGTGAGTTAAGAAAATCAATTTGTTAAAAAAATGGAAATTTCAACAGAAGGTTTTCATTGGATTATTTTTTACAACTTTCGAAGTGGATTATCACAACAAGAATGTGTCGATGAGCTCAGTTCTTTGTATGACGATAAAGCACCATCAAAAACCACAGTATATCGCTGGTATAGTGAATTCAATCGTGGTCGTAGTTCGGTCGCCGACGAATTCCGTGAAGGTCGTCCAAAATCGGTTGTTGTGCCACGAAACATCGATGCAGTACTTGAACTAGTAGTGCAATATCGTCATGTGACATATCGTGAGACATCCTTGCACATTAGTTCCATTTCAATTCATTCGATTTTGCATAATTTATCAATCGCTCAAAAAAAGTTTCGCGTTGATTGATGTAAGGAAATGTTTAAAAAGTTCAATCGTGGTGCTTCAAAAGAAGTGTATAAAATCGTGACAGGTGAAGAATCATGGATATATGCGTATAAGCCGAAAACAAAACAGCAATCGACCGTGTGAGTATTCCAAGACAAGGCAAATCCAACAAGTTGTTCGCGCACGAAGCACTGCGAAGCAAATGGTCGCCTGTTTCTTCCACCGAATGGGTCAGGTGGCCACTGTTCCACTTGAGCAACGTAGGATGGTCAATTCTGAATGATACATGATCATTTGTTTGTCGGAAGTCTTCGGAGAAATTCACAAAACCAACCGCCAAATACGAATTATTCTCCATCATTACAATGCGAGCTCTCACACATCTCACACACATCGTCAAACATGTCCATTTTTGACCAGTCAAAACGTCGAATTGATGACTCATCCTCCATACAGTCCTGATTTGGCACCCAATGATTTCTTCTTGTTCCCGAATATCAAAGGTAAACTGCGTGGTCAACGATTTACGAGCGCCGCAGAAGCAGTTAAAGAGTTCAAAAACGATGTTTTGGAGGTGTCTCAAGAGGAATGGAAAAACTGCTTTACAAATGGTTTGAACGAATACAAAAGTGAATACACTTTATTTTGAAAAAATAAGGGGAATATTTTGAAAAACAATAAAGCCATTTTCATTTAAAAATGTTTGTTATTATTTGCTGTTCCCGAAATATAAATAGTACCCCTCGTAGAAATTAGTAAAAATATTAAAATACTATATACGATAGTATTTATTACTTTTTAAGAAAATTTCCACAATTTGTTTTACATATGGATATACATATATTTATCTCATTATTGCACATGGAAATTCAACGAAACGTAAATCTCGGCCATGATACAATTACAAGGTAGGCTCATTTTCAAATGGCTGCTCAATTGTGAAATTTTGCAACAACAAAGCTGTAGGAGCTACAAACGTCAAACGACAAAAACCAAAAACAATTAGAAAAACCCAAAATTACCAGCTGATTTTATCAACTATCGCACCCTGCTCTCCAATATGAGCCTACCCATGATACAATAAGAAGGTAGGGTAAGGAGCTTTGACAAGACCTACTGCTTATGTCAAAAAGCATTTTAGCGATACCACTTTTCTGTATATTTTATAAATGTGGGATAAACACATAGAAAGGAATTTTATATAGGGTAAAAAAGAAAAATTTGAATCAATGTGTCTTTAATTGAAATAACGAATTTTTTAGTTATTTTATAGCTTTATTTTCACTAATTTAATAATGCCCATATTTTTTTTGTTTATTTTTGTTTTCTTTATTTATTTTTTTAAAAATTTTATTCTAATGTGCTTACGATATCTTACAAAAAACTTTTTTAAGTCTTCTTAAGACAGTGGAACTGTTGAAGATAAATCAACTTCTTTTTAAAAGTTCCTCGTTTATCAATATTTTCAGCAATACATTTTATATAAAACGCTTACCTAAGGAAACTATGAAACATGGATTTGTCATAGGATTTTTTTCTTAAGATATGGTCTCATTAACAAATGCAAAAGTTGACCGTCAACTCTTGACCAATGTAAAAGGGGTCATGCTCTCGGCGAAAAAGTTATAATAGATTATAGAGCACTTTTGCCAGAGCGGTTAATTAAATAACTGTTTTTTTTAACTGACTAACAAGTTAATCCCGCAACGAGGAGTAAATCCCTTTCGTAATTTTTGGGGTCTAAAATCTCGAAAAATGGGCGAAATCCCACCAAATCACATAACTGGCTTATATTATAGTTTCAATTTAATGATAACTAAAGAGAACAGCTTATATGGTTGCCAACATGCCAAAATTTGGTAAATCTTAAATTTTTCAAAAATTTACAATAATGATGCTAGTTTTATTTAACGTCTGACAACCCTAAACTGTTGTTGACTGGCAGTTCACGGTGTAGTGATCAATACGTAACATAGTCCTTGGTTATCGATGCAATTGTATATTAACTACTTATCGACTGCTTAGCTCAAAACTACTTCAGATTTTTTGTTAACCGTTCACTTTTCACAGAAATAGATCATTTATATATAATTTTTTAATTGCAATATAGATATTTCGATTGTACCCGTGGTCGATCGTGTTAATATGTGCGAACCGATTGATGCAAATTTTACGAACTCCTAGGTTCATGGATCGAATCTCATCTTTATAAAGAACATTTTTCAATTGAAATTTATCTCTCTGATCGGCCGTCACCTCCCTGAAGGTAATGGCAAATCTCAGAGAGTTAACAAATGTCTTTTAAAGCTTATTGAAAAATTTCTACGATGAAATCAGATAAAAACTACGCCAATCTAGCCACGATAAATTAACGCTATTAAAATAACCTTAGTTAATATTTTTTATATTCAACTATAAGGAAAGCTATAGTCAAATAAAAACCACACCCACCTCCCACCGATAATGTCAATACTAAATATGCTAAGTTGAAATTATTGTTTCAAAATATTAAAATTTAGTAAAATTTTAGCCAAAAATTATTTTTTTATAAAAATTTAAGAAAATATTATAAGATTGAACATACAAATTTCAAAATATTGCATTTTTCATAGATTATATCGCACTTTAACTACAAAAGAGGCACAACTCAAAATGTAAAAATTTTTACTTTTTAATGTTAAACATTCTTTAGTCAGCATTTCCATCGACTGTTAAAATTTTGGACTCATCTCTTTTTCTTTAAAATTTTAAGAACTGTTTTTTATTTTTCTCTGTTTTCGTTTGGAAAACATAATTGGTTATTACTTTTCCAGAAAATTTTTAGTTAGGATGCGATATATCTGTGGTGACTCAATACCACCACATATAAACACCGATGTGGTGACTCAATACCACCACATATAAACACCGACACCACAACATACAAAACAACATACAAACTTTACAAATATTCACTTACACATTTATTTAAAAAATTATTATTTAAGATTTCAAAATTGTCAATTTTTATTTATCAAAAATTTTGTATTTTAAATGAGATATAAAATTGTGTTCGTTGAATGTAGACCAAAAAAATATATTGTAAAAAAATAAAATTCATAAAAATTTTTAAATAAAATAAAAGTTTATTTTTTTTTTGTGTCCACCACAACTATTGTGCACACCACATATCTATGCTATAACAAAAAAAAAAAAAACCAAAAACAAGATAAATTAAAAATTATCTGGATAAATTTAAAATTACTGGGAATGCTCCACAAAAACAATAATATTTATAATTTACGGAACACTATTTCCTAAATTTTTCAAGCGAAATATTTTTAGAAGCAAAATTTATTTTTTACGATATCATCAAAATAATTGACGATTTCAATACAATAAGAATTGAAAAAACACCGTTTTCTCAACTAATTACTCAATTTTTAACATTTATAGGTCTTGTGGAGAAAGAGGTTGTTGGAACATAAGTTGTATACAAGTTGTATAATAAAATGGTTCTGAGCTAAATGACAACAAACTTAAGTGTCAATTAAGAAAATTAATACCCATATAGTCAATAAAGAATTAAATGGGTTATGAAACTGAAATTTTTTAAGAGACACACAGTAAAAATCTTATAATTCTAATTTGTATTTTTCTATTAGCCAACATAATGTACAACAACATTGGATATACATTTTTTGGAAATTTCTCAGACTACAATTACGACACTATATCAGTAAACAATGCATTGATACCATTTAACAGTCTTTGCCACCAAACTCCATTTAAAGCTCCAGGCAAGTTTCGTCTCGTAACTCTTATGCACGGAATATTAACTCCATCATAGGCGTATGGTGTATCAGAACAAAGTCCAGAAGAATGGTCGCACACTTTATTTGGTGGTACAGAAGCTCCTGGTACAGATGTATAGCCAACATTGTTGTCAAGTTGTGAAGAAGTGGAATCATCAGCGTCATACAGTGTGGAAATACTTGATACGGAAGGTTGACCATATTCTTCGCTGTCTTCGTCGTGTGGCGTATGTAAACTAACCAAAGAAGGTTGGTCGCCAAAGTTACTTAGTGGTTGGGAACCTCCTGGTACAGATGTATAGTCATCACTGTTGTAAATAGATGAGGGATTGGAGTAGGAAGGTTGGACATATGGAGAGTTGGATGGATGCCGATCTTCTGTGTAATAATATGGTGTCGAAATACTTGAAATAGATGATTGATCGTATTGTTGATCAAAAGGCATAGAGGGTTCGGTTATTGCGTGATATGTAATATCTTTGCCGTTAGATTCAATACAACTAGGTGAAGAGGAATGGTAGTTAGCTGTATTTGGTGGTAGAGAAGCTTCTGGTCCAGATGCAAAGTGTTCTTTGTTATCGAATGGTGAGTTTGTTGAAATCGAAGGACGATCGAAAGATAAGTCTGATGGATATTGATCTTGTATATCAAATGGTATCGAAGTAGTTGAAATAGGGGGTTGGCCGTATTGTTGGTCATATGACAACGTAGATTCCGTAATTAAGTTATACTTATCATCAACTCCGGGCGTCTCGTAAGAATGGTCGTCAACTGAATTTAGTGGTAGAGAAGCTTCCGCTAAAGATAGATAGCTTTCATTGTTATAGAGTGGTGAGGATGAGGAAATCGATGCACGATCGAATGGTAAGTCGGATGGAAATTGATATTGTGTGTCGTATGGTTTCGAAATACTTGAAATAGGGGGTTGACCATATTGTTGGTCGTATGGAGAAGTGGGTTCCGTAATTAAGTTATGTTTATCATCGTCTTCGGGTCTTTCATTAAAAATAGGTGAATAAGAATGGCAGTCAATTGTATTGGGTGGTAGAGAATATTCAGGTCCAGATGAATATTCTTCATTGTTATCGAGCGGTGAGGATGTGGAAATCGAAGTACGATCGAATGATAAGTCAGATGGAATATGATCTTGTTCATCATGTCGTGTCGAAATACTTGAAATAGGGCGTTGATCATATTGTTGGTCGTGTGGCGAAGTGAATTCCGTAATCGATTTGTATTTATCAGCATCTCCTGACGTCTCATAAGAACCGGGTGAAGAAGACTGGTTGTCAATTGTATTTGGTGGAAGAAAATCTTCCGGTCCAGATAAATATTCTTCATTATTATCAAGTGGTAAGGATGTGGAAATCGAAGTACGATCGAATGATAAGTCAGATGGAATATGATCTTGTGTATCATGTGGTGTTGAAATACTTGAAATAAGGGGTTGACCATATTGTTGGTCGTGTGGCGAAGTGGATTCAGTAATTAAATTGTATTTATCATCTTCTCCGGGTCTTTCATTAGAACTCGGCGAAAAGGTAGGGTAGTCAACTGTATTGGGTGGTAGAGAATCTTCTGCTACAGGTGCATATTCTTCATTGTTACCGAGCAGTGAGGATGTGGAAATCGAAGGGCTATCGAATGGTAAGTCAGATGGAATTTGATCTTGTGTGTCGTATGATTTCGAAATACTGGATATAGGGTGTTGACTATATTGTTGGTCAAATGGAGAAGTGGGTTCCGTAATTAAGTTGTATTTATCATCATCTCCGGGCCTTTCATTAGAAATATGTGAAGAGGTATGGTAGTAATCTGTATTGGGTGGTAGAGAATCTTCTGCTCCAGGTGCATATTCTTCATTGTTACAGAGTGGTGAGGATGAGGAAATCGTAGGACGATCGAATGGTAAGTCTGATGGATTTTGATCTTGTGTGTTGTATGGTGTCGAAATACTTGAAATAGGAGGTTGACCATATTGTTGGTCGTATGGCGAAGTGTATTCCGCAAATGATTTGTATTTATCATCATCTCCTGACTTCTCATAAGAACCAGGTGAAGAAGAATAGTAGTCAACTGTATTTGGTGGAAGAGAAGCTTCAGGTCCAAATGAATATTCTCCATTGTTATCAAGTGGTGAGGATGAGGAAATCGAAGTACGATCGAATGATAAGTCAGATGGAATATGATCTTGTTCATCATGTGGTGTCGAAATACTTGAAATAGAGCGTTGACCATATTGTTGGTCGTGTGTCGAAGTGGATTCCGTAATTGATTTGTATTTATCAGCATCTCCTGACGTCTCATAAGAACCGGGTGAAGAAGACTGGTTGTCAACTGTATTTGGTAGAAGAAAATCTTCCGGTCCAGATAAATAGTCTTTATTGTTGTCGAGTGGTGAGGATGTGGAAATCGAAGAACGATCGAATGGTAAGTCAGATGGAATTTTATCTTGTGTGTCGTATGGTGTCGATATACTTGAAATAGGGAGTTGACCATATTGTTGGTCATATGGAAAAGTAGATTCCGTAATTAAGTTATGTTTATCCTCGTATTCGGGCGTCTCATTAGAACTAGGTGAAGAAGAATGGTATTCAATTGTATTGGGTGGTAGAGAATCTTCAGGTCCAGATGAATATCCTTCATATTTATCAAGTGGTGAGGATGAGGAAATCGAAGGGCTATCGAATGGTAAGTCAGATGGAATTTGATCTTGTGTGTCGCATGGTTTCGAAATATTCGATATAGGGTGTTGACCATATTGTTGATCATATGACAAGGTAGCTTCCGTAATTAAGTTATATTTATCATCTTCTCCGGACGTCTCTTTAGAACTAGGTGAAGAGGAATGGTAGTCAACTGTATTAGGTGGAAGAGAATCTTCTGCTCCAGACAAATATACTTCATTGTTACCGAGTAGTGAGGATGAGGAAATCGAAGGACGATCGAATAGTAACTCTGATGGATATTGATCTTGTGTGTCGTATGGTGTCGAAACGCTTGAAATAGGTGGTTGACCATATTGTTGGTCGTATGGCGAAGTGGGTTCCGTAAATGATTTGTATTTATCATCATCTCCTGACTTCTCATAAGAACCAGGTGAAGAAGAATAGTAGTCAACTGTATTTGGTGGAAGAGAAGCTTCAGGTCCAAATGAATATTCTCCATTGTTATCAAGTGGTGAGGATGAGGAAATCGAAGTACGATCGAATGATAAGTCAGATGGAATATGATCTTGTGCGTCATGTGGTGTTGAAATACTTGAAATAGGGGGTTGACCATATTGTTGGTCATATGGCAAAGTAGATTCCGTAATTAAGTTGTATTTATCATCATCTCCGGGTCTTTCATTAGAACTCGATGGAGAGGAATGGTAGTCAATTGTATTGGGTGGTAGGGACTCTTCTGCTCCAGGTGCATAGTCTTCATTATTACCGAGTGGTGAGGATGTGGAAATCGAAGGGCTATCGAATGGTAAGTCAGATGGAATTTGATCTTGTGTGTCGTATGATTTCGAAATACTTGATATAGGGTGTTGACTATATTGTTGGTCAAATGGAGAAGTGGGTTCCGTAATTAAGTTATATTTATCATCATCTCCGGGCCTTTCATTAGAAATATGTGAAGAGGTGTGGTAGTCGTCTGTATTGGGTGGTAGAAAAACTTTAGGTCCAGATGAATATTCTTCATTGTTATCGAGCGGTGAGGATGTGGAAATCGAAGGACGATCGAAAGGTAAGTCAGATGGAATTTTATCTTGTGTGTCGTATGGTGTCGATATACTTGAAATGGGGGGTTGACCATATTGTTGGTCATATGGCGAAGTAGATTTCGTAATTAAGTTGTATTTATCACCATCTGCGGGCCTTTCATTAGAAATATGTGAAGAGGTATGGTAGTCATCTGTATTGCGTGGTAGAGAATCTTCTGATCCAGGTGCATATTCTTCGTTGTTACCGAGTGGTGAGGATGAGGAAATCGAAGGACGATCGAATTTTAAGTCTGATGGATATTGATCGTGTGTGTCGTATGGTTTCGAAATACTTGATATAGGGTGTTGACTATATTGTTGGTCAAACGGAGAAGTGGTTTCCGCTAATAAGATATGTTTATCATCGTATTCGGGAGTCTCATTGGAACTAGGTGAAGAGGAGAGGTAGTCAACTGTATTGGGTAGTAGAGAATCTTCTTCTCCAGGTGCATAGTCTTCATTGTTGCCGAGTGGTGAGGATGAGGAAATCGAGGGACAATCGAATGATAAGTCTGATGGATATTGATCGTGTGTGTCGTATGGCTTCGAAATACTTGATATAGGGTGTTGACTATATTGTTGGTTGAACGGAGATGTGGTTTCCGTAATTAAGTTATGTTTATCATCGTCTTCGGGCGTCTCAGTGGAACTAGGTGAAGAGGAATGGTAGTCAATTGTATTGGGTGGTAGAAAATCTTCAGGTCCAGATGAATATTCTTTATTGTTATCGAGTGGTGAGGATGTGGAAATCGAAGAACGATCGAATGATAAGTCAGATGGAATATGATCTTTTGCGTCATGTGGTGTTGATATACTTGAAATAGGGGGTTGACCATATTGTTGGTCATATGGCAAAGTAGATTTCGTAATTAAGTTGTATTTATCACCATCTGCGGGCGTCTCATTGGAACTAGGTGAAGAGGAGAGGTAGTCAACTGTATTGGGTGGTAGAGAATCTTCTGCTCCAGGTGCATAGTCTTCATTGTTGCTGAGTGGTGAGGATGAGGAAATCGAAGGATGATCGAATCGTAAATCTGATGGATATTGATCGTGTGTTTCGTATGGTTTAGAAATACTTGATATAGGGTGTTGACTATATTGTTGGTCAAACGGAGAAGTGGTTTCCGTAATTAAGTTATGTTTATCATCGTCTTCGGGCGTCTCAGTAGAACTAGGTGAAGAGGAATGGGAGTCAATTGTATTGGGTGGTAGAGATTCTTCGGGTCCAGATGAATATTCTTCATTGTTATTGAGCGGTGAGGATGTGGAAATCGAGGGACGATCGAATGGTAAGTCTGATGGATATTGATCGTGTGTGTCGTATGGTTTCGAAATACTTAATATAGGGTGTTGACTATATTCTTGGACAAGCGGAGAAGTAGTTTCCGTAATTAAGTTATGTTTATCATCGTCTTCGGACGCCTCAGTAGAACTAGGTGAAGAGGAATGGTAGTCAATTCTATTGGGTGGTAGAGAATCTTCAGTTTCGAATGGTAAGTCTGATGGATATTGATCGTGTGTGTCGTATGGTTTCGAAATACTCGATATAGGGTTTTGACTATATTGTTGGGCAAATGGAGAAGTGGTTTCCGTAATGAAGTTATGTTTATCATCGTCTTCGGGCGTCTCATTAGAACTCGAAGAAGAGGAAAGGTAGTCAACTGTATTGGGTGGTAGAGAATCTTCAGGTCTAGATGAATATTCTTCATTGTTATCGAGCGGTGAGGATGAGGAAATCGAAGGACGATCGAATTGTAAGCCAGATGGAATTTTATCTTGTGTGTCGTATGGTTTCGAAATACTTGATATAGGGTGTTGACTATATTGTTGGTCAAACGGAGAATTGGTTTCAGTAATAAAGTTATTTTTATCATCGTCTTCGGGCGTCTCATTAGAACTCGGTGAAGAGGAATGGTAGTCAATTGTATTGGGTGGTAGAAAATCTTCTGCTCCGGGTTCATAGTCTTCATTGTTACCGAGTGGTGAGGATGCGGAAATCGAAGGACTATCCAATGGTAAGTCTGATGGATATTGATCGTGTGTGTCGTATGGTTTCGAAATACTTGATATAGGGTGTTGACTATATTCTAGGTCAAATGGAGAAGTGGTTTCCGTAATTAAGTTATGTTTATCATCGTCTTCGGGCGTCTCTTTAGAACTCGGTGAAGAGGAATGGTAGTCAATTGTATTGGGTGGTAGAGAATCTTCAAGTCTAGATGAATATTCTTCATTGTTATCGAGCGGTGAGGATGAGGACATCGAAGGACTATCCAATGGTAAGTCTGATGGATATTGATCGTGTGTGTCGTATGGTTTCGAAATACTTGATATAGGGTGTTGACTATATTCTAGGTCAAATGGAGAAGTGGTTTCCGTAATTAAGTTATGTTTATCATCGTCTTCGGGCGTCTCTTTAGAACTAGGTGAAGAGGAATGGTAGTCAATTGTATTGGGTGGTAGAGAATCTTCTGCTCCAGTTGTGGAAATCGAAGGATGATCGAATGGTAAGTCTGATGGATATTGATCGTGTGTGTCGTATGGTTTCGAAATACTTGATACAGGGTGTTGACTATATTGTTGGTCAAACGGAGAAATGTTTTCCGTAATTAAGTTATGTTTATCATCGTCTTCGGGCGTCTCAGTAGAACTCGGTGAAGAGGAATGGTAGTCAATTGTATTGGGTGGTAGAGAATCTTCTGCTCCAGATGAATAGTCTTCATTGTAACCGAGTGGTGAGGATGAGGAAATCGAAGGACTATCCAATGGTAAGTCTGATGGATATTGATCGTGTGTGTCGTATGGTTTCGAAATACTTGATATAGGGTGTTGACTATATTCTTGGTCAAACGGAGAAGTGTTTTCCGTAATTAAGTTATGTTTATCATCGTCTTCGGGCGTCTCAGTAGAACTCGGTGAAGAGGAATGGTAGTCTACTGTATTGGGTGAAAGAGAATCTTCTGCACCAGAAGAATAGTCTTCATTGTTACCGAGTGGTGAGCATGAGGAAATCGAAGGACGATCGAATGGTAAGTCTGATGGATATTGATCGTGTTTGTCGTATGGTTTCGAAATACTTGATATAGGGGGTTTACTATATTCTTGGTCAAACGGAGAAGTGGTTTCCGTAATTAAGTTGTGTTTATCATCGTCTTCGGGCGTCTCAGTAGAACTAGGTGAAGAGAAATGGTAGTCAATTGTATTGGGTGGTAGAGAATCTTCAGGTCCAGATGAATATTCTTCATTGTTATCGAGCGGTGAGGATGAGGAAATCGAAGGACGATCGAATGGTAAGTCAGATGAAATTTGATCTTGTGTGTCGTATGGTGTCGCTATACTTGAAATAGGGGGTTGACCATATTGTTGGTCATATGGCAAAGAAGATTCCGTAATTAAGTTATGTTTATCATCGTCTTCGGGCGTCTCATTAGAACTCGGTGAAGAGGAAAGGTAGTCAACTGTATTGGGTGCTAGAAAATCTTCTGCTCCGGGTGCATATTCTTCATTATTATCGAGTGGTGAGGATGCGGAAATCGAAGGACGATCGAATGGTAAGTCTGATGGAATTTGATCTTTTGTGTCGTATGGTTTAGAAATACTTGGTATAGGGTGTTGATTATATTGTTGGTCAAACGGAGAAGTGTTTTCCGTTCTAAAGTTATGTTTATCATCGTCTTCGGGCGTCTCAGTAGAACTTGGTAAAGAGGAATGGTAGTCAATTATATTGGGTGGTAGAAAATCTTCTGCTCCGGGTGCATAGTCTTCATTGTTACCGAGTGGTGAGGATGAGGAAATCGAAGGACGATCGAATGGTAAGTCTGCTGCATATTGATCGTGTGTGTCGTGTGGTTTCGAAATACTTGATATAGGGTGTTGACTATATTCTTGGTCAAATGGAGAAGTGGTTTCCGTAATAAAGTTATTTTTATCATCGTCTTGGGGCTTCGGAGTGGAACTCGGTGAAGAGGAATTGTAGTCAACTGTATTGGGTGGTAGAAAATCTTCTGCTCCAGGTGCATAGTCTTCATTGTTACCGAGTGGTGAGGATGAGGAACTCGAAGGACGATCGAATGATAAGTCTGCTGGATATTGATCGTGTGTGTCGTATGGTTTCGAAATACTTGATATAGGGTGTTGACTATATTGTTGGTCAAACGGAGAAGTGGTTTCCGTAATTAAGTTATGTTTATCATCGTCTTCAGGCGTCTCAGTAGAACTAGGTGAAGAGGAATGGTAGTCAATTGTATTGGGTGGTAGAGAATCTTCTGCTCCAGTTGTGGAAATCGAAGGATGATCGAATGGTAAGTCTGATGGATATTGATCGTGTGTGTCGTATGGTTTCGAAATACTCGATATAGGGTTTTGACTATATTGTTGGGCAAATGGAGAAGTGGTTTCCGTAATGAAGTTATGTTTATCATCGTCTTCGGGCGTCTCATTAGAACTCGAAGAAGAGGAAAGGTAGTCAACTGTATTGGGTGGTAGAGAATCTTCAGGTCTAGATGAATATTCTTCATTGTTATCGAGCGGTGAGGATGAGGAAATCGTAGGACGATCGAATGGTAAGTCTGATGGATTTTGATCTTGTGTGTTGTATGGTTTCGAAATACTTGAAATAGGGGGTTGATCATATTGTTGGTCGTATGGCGAATTGGATTCCGTACATGAATTGTATTTATCATCATCTCCTGACGTCTCATAAGAACCGGTTGAAGAAAACTGGTTTTCAACTGTATTGGATGGAACAGAATCTTCAGTTTCAGATAAATATTCTTCATTATTATCGAGTGGTGAAGAAGTGGAAATCGAAGAACGATCGAATAGTAAGTCAGATGGAATTTTATCTTGTGTGTCGTATGGTGTCGCAATACTTGAAATAGGGGGTTGACCATATTGTTGGTCATATGGCAAAGTAGATTCCGTAATTAAGTTATATGTATCATCTTCTCTGGGTCTTTCATCAGAACTCGGTGAAGAGGAGTGGTAGTCAACTGTATTGGGTGGTAGAGAATCTTCTGCTCCAGATGCATAGTCTTCATTGTAACCGAGTGGTGAGGATGCGGAAATCGAAGGACTATCCAATGGTAAGTCTGATGGATATTGATCGTGTGTGTCGTATGGTTTCGAAATACTTGAAATAGGGTGTTGACTATATTCTTGGTCAAACGGAGATGTGGTTTCCGTAATTAAGTTATGTTTATCATCGTCTTCGGGCGTCTCAGTAGAACTAGGTGAAGAGGAATGGTAGGCAATTGTATTGGGTGGTAGAGAATCTTCAGGTCCAGATGAATATTCTTCATTGTTATCGAGCGGTGAGGATGAGGAAATCGAAGGACGATCGAATGGTAAGTCAGATGAAATTTGATCTTGTGTGTCGTATGGTTTCGAAATACTTGAAATAGGGGGTTGATCATATTGTTGGTCGTATGGCGAATTGGATTCCGTACATGAATTGTATTTATCATCATCTCCTGACGTCTCATAAGAACCGGTTGAAGAAAACTGGTTTTCAACTGTATTGGATGGAACAGAATCTTCAGTTTCAGATAAATATTCTTCATTATTATCGAGTGGTGAAGAAGTGGAAATCGAAGAATGATCGAATAGTAAGTCAGATGGAATTTTATCTTGTGTGTCGTATGGTGTCGCAATACTTGAAATAGGGGGTTGACCATATTGTTGGTCATATGGCAAAGAAGATTCCGTAATTAAGTTATATTTATCATCGTCTTCGGGCGTCTCATTGGAAATAGGTGAAGAGGAAAGGTAGTCAACTGTACTGGGTGGTAGAAAATCTTCTGCTCCGGGTGCATAGTCTTCATTGTTAGGGAGTGGTGAGGATGCGGAAATCGAAGGACGATCGAAAGGTAAGTCTGACGGAATTTGATCTTTTGTGTCGTATGGTTTAGAAATACTTGATATAGGGTGTTGATTATATTGTTGGTCAAACGGAGAAGTGGTTTCCGTAATTAAGTTATGTTTATCATCGTCTTCAGCCGTCTCAGTAGAACTAGGTGAAGAGGAATGGTAGTCAACTGTATTGGGTGGTAGAAAATCTTCTGCTCCGGGTGCATAGTCTTCATTGTTACCGAGTGGTGAGGATGAGGAAATTGAAGTACGATCAAATGGTAAGTCTGATGGATATTCATCGTGTGTGTCGTTTGGTTTCGAAATACTTGATATAGGGTGTTGACTATATTCTTGGTCAAACGGAGATGTGGTTTCCGTAATTAAGTTGTGTTTATCATCGTCTTCGGGCGTCTCAGTAGAACTAGGTGAAGAGGAATGGTAGTCAATTGTATTGGGTGGTAGAGAATCTTCAGGTCCAGATGAATATTCTTCATTGTTATCGAGCGGTGAGGATGAGGAAATCGAAGGACGATCGAATGGTAAGTCAGATGAAATTTGATCTTGTGTGTCGTATGGTGTCGCTATACTTGAAATAGGGGGTTGACCATATTGTTGGTCATATGGCAAAGTAGATTCTGTAATTAAGTTATATGCATCATCTTTTCCGGGTCTTTCATCAGAACTCGGTGAAGAGGAGTGGTAGTCAACTGTATTGGGTGGTAGAGAATCTTCTGCTCCAGATGCATAGTCTTCATTGTAACCGAGTGGTGAGGATGCGGAAATCGAAGGACGATCAAATGGTAAGTCTGATGGATATTGATCGTGTGTGTCGTATGGTTTCGAAATACTTGATATAGGGTGTTGACTATATTCTTGGTCAAACGGAGATGTGGTTTCCGTAATTAAGTTGTGTTTATCATCGTCTTCCGGCGTCTCAGTAGAACTAGGTGAAGAGGAGTGGTAGTCTACTGTATTGGGTGGAAGAGAATCTTCTGCTCCAGAAGAATAGTCTTCATTGTTACCGAGTGGTGAGCATGAGGTAATCGAAGGACGATCGAATGGTAAAACTGATGGATATTGATCGTGTTTGTCGTATGGTTTCGAAATACTTGATATAGGGTGTTGACTGTATTCTTGGTCAAACGGAGATGTGGTTTCCGTAATTAAGTTGTGTTTATCATCGTCTTCCGGCGTCCCAGTAGAACTAGGTGAAGAGGAGTGGTAGTCTACTGTATTGGGTGGAAGAGAATCTTCTGCTCCAGAAGAATAGTCTTCATTGTTACCGAGTGGTGAGCATGAGGTAATCGAAGGACGATCGAATGGTAAAACTGATGGATATTGATCGTGTTTGTCGTATGGTTTCGAAATACTTGATATAGGGTGTTGACTATATTCTTGGTCAAACGGAGATGTGGTTTCCGTAATTAAGTTGTGTTTATCATCGTCATCGGGGGTCTCAGTAGATCTAGGTGAAGAGGAATGGTAGTCAATTCTATTGGGTGGTAGAGAATCTTCTGCTCCAGATGAATAGTCTTCATTGTAACCGAGTGGTGAGGATGAAGAAATCGAAGGACTATCCAATGGTAAGTCTGATGGATATTGATTGTGTGTGTCGTTTGGTTTCGAAATACTTGATATAGGGTGTTGACTATATTCTTGGTCAAACGGAGAATTGTTTTCCGTAATTAAGTTATGTTTATCATCGTCTTCGGGCGTCTCAGTAGAACTCGGTGAAGAGGAATGGTAGTCAATTGTATTGGGTGGTAAAGAATCTTCGGCTCCAGATGAATAGTCTTCATTGTTACCGAGTGGTGAGGATGAAGAAATCGAAGGACTATCCAATGGTAAGTCTGATGGATATTGATCGGTTGTGTCGTATGGTTTCGAAATACTTGATATAGGGAGTTGACTATATTCTTGGTCAAACGGAGAAGTGGTTTCCATAATTAAGTTGTGTTTATCATCGTCTTCGGGCGTCTCAGTAGAACTAGGTGAAGAGGAATGGTAGTCAAATGTCTTGGGTGGTAGAGAATCTTCAGGTCCAGATGAATATTTTTCATTGTTATCGAGGGGTGAGGATGAGGAAATCGAAGTACGATCGAATGGTAAGTCAGATGAAATTTGATCTTGTGTGTCGTATGGTTTCGAAATACTTGATATAGGGTGTTGACTATATTGTTGGTCAAACGGAGAATTGGTTTCAGTAATAAAGTTATTTTTATCATCGTCTTCGGGCGTCTCATTAGAACTCGGTGAAGAGGAATGGTAGTTAATTGTATTGGGTGGTAGAGAATCTTCAGGTCCAGATGAATATTCTTCATTGTTATCGAGCGGTGAGGATGAGAAAATCGAAGGACGATCGAATGGTAAGTCAGATGAAATTTGATCTTGTGTGTCGTATGGTTTCGAAATACTTGAAATAGGGGGTTGACTATATTGTTGGTCAAACGGAGAAGTGGTTTCCGTAATTAAGTTATATTTATCATCGTCTTCAGGTGTCTCAGTAGAACTAGGTGAAGAGGAATGGTAGTCAACTGTATTGGGTGGTAGAAAATCTTCTGCTCCGGGCGCATAGTCTTCATTGTTACTGAGTGGTGAGGATGAGGAAATTGAAGTACGATCGAATGGTAAGTCTGATGGATATTGATCGTGTGTGTCGTTTGGTTTCGAAATACTTGATATAGGGTGTTGACTATATTCTTGGTCAAACGGAGAATTGTTTTCCGTAATTAAGTTATGTTTATCATCGTCTTCGGGCGTCTCAGTAAAACTCGGTGAAGAGGAATGGTAGTCAATTGTATTGGGTGGTAAAGAATCTTCGGCTCCAGATGAATAGTCTTCATTGTTATAGAGTGGTGAGGATGAGGAAATCGAAGGACTATCCAATGGTAAGTCTGATGGATATTGATCGTGTGTGTCGTATGGTTTCGAAATACTTGATATAGGGTGTTGACTATATTGTTGGTCAAACGGAGAAGTGGTTTCCGTAATTAAGTTATGTTTATCATCGTCTTCAGGCGTCTCAGTAGAACTAGGTGAAGAGGAATGGTAGTCAACTGTATTGGGTGGTAGAAAATCTTCTGCTCCGCGTGCATAGTCTTCATTGTTACCGAGTGGTGAGGATGAGGAAATTGAAGTACGATCGAATGGTAAGTCTGATGGATATTGATCGTGTGTGTCGTATGGTTTCGAAATACTTGATACAGGGTGTTGACTATATTGTTGGTCAAACGGAGAAATGTTTTCCGTAATTAAGTTATGTTTATCATCGTCTTCGGGCGTCTCAGTAGAACTCGGTGAAGAGGAATGGTAGTCAATTGTATTGGGTGGTAGAGAATCTTCTGCTCCAGATGCATAGTCTTCATTGTAACCGAGTGGTGAGGATGCGGAAATCGAAGGACGATCGAATGGTAAGTCTGATGGATATTGATCGTGTGTGTCGTATGGTTTCGAAATACTTGATATAGGGTGTTGACTATATTCTTGATCAAACGGAGAATTGTTTTCCGTAATTAAGTTATGTTTATCATCGTCTTCGGGCGTCTCAGTAGAACTCGGTGAAGAGGAATGGTAGTCAATTGTATTGGGTGGTAGAGAATCTTCAGGTCCAGATGAATATTCTTCATTGTTATCGAGCGGTGAGGATGAGAAAATCGAAGGACGATCGAATGGTAAGTCAGATGAAATTTGATCTTGTGTGTCGTATGGTTTCGAAATACTTGAAATAGGGGGTTGATCATATTGTTGGTCGTATGGCGAATTGGATTCCGTAAATAATTTGTATTTATCATCATCTCCTGACGTCTCATAAGAACCGGTTGAAGAAGACTGGTTTTCAACTGTATTGGGTGGAAGAGAATCTTCAGTTTCAGATAAATATTCTTCATTATTATCGAGTGGTGAGGATGTGGAAATCGAAGAACGATCGAATAGTAAGTCAGATGGAATTTTATCTTGTTTGTCGTATGGTGTCGCTATACTTGAAATAGGGGGTTGACCATATTGTTGGTCATATGGCAAAGTAGATTCCGTAATTAAGTTATATGTATTATCTTCTCCGCGTCTTTCATCAGAACTCGGTGAAGAGGAGTGGTAGTCAACTGTATTGGAAGGTAGAGAATCTTCTGCTCCAGATGCATAGTCTTCATTGTAACCGAGTGGTGAGGATGCGGAAATCGAAGGACGATCGAATGGTAAGTCTGATGGATATTGATCGTGTGTGTCGTATGGTTTCGAAATACTTGAAATAGGGTGTTGACTATATTCTTGGTCAAACGGAGATGTGGTTTCCGTAATTAAGTTGTGTTTATCATCGTCTTCGGGCGTCTCAGTAGAACTAGGTGAAGAGGAATGGTAGTCAATTGTATTCGGTGGTAGAGAATCTTCAGGTCCAGATGAATATTCTTCATTGTTATCGAGAGGTGAGGATGAGGAAATCGAAGGACGATCGAATGGTAAGTCAGATGAAATTTTATCTTGTGTGTCGTATGGTTTCGAAATACTTGATATAGGGGGTTGATCATATTGTTGGTCGTATGGCGAATTGGATTCCGTAAATAATTTGTATTTATCATCATCTCCTGACGTCTCATAAGAACCGGTTGAAGAAGACTGGTTTTCAACTGTATTGGGTGGAAGAGAATCTTCAGTTTCAGATAAATATTCTTCATTATTATCGAGTGGTGAGGATGTGGAAATCGAAGAACGATCGAATAGTAAGTCAGATGGAATTTTATCTTGTTTGTCGTATGGTGTCGCTATACTTGAAATAGGGGGTTGACCATATTGTTGGTCATATGGCAAAGTAGATTCCGTAATTAAGTTATATGTATCATCTTCTCCGCGTCTTTCATCAGAACTCGGTGAAGAGGAGTGGTAGTCAACTGTATTGGGTGGTAGAGAATCTTCTGCTCCAGATGCATAGTCTTCATTGTAACCGAGTGGTGAGGATGCGGAAATCGAAGGACGATCGAATGGTAAGTCTGATGGATATTGATCGTGTGTGTCGTTTGGTTTCGAAATACTTGATATAGGGTGTTGACTATATTCTTGGTCAAACGGAGAAGTGTTTTCCGTTCTAAAGTTATGTTTATCATCGTCTTCGGGCGTCTCAGTAGAACTTGGTAAAGAGGAATGGTAGTCAATTATATTGGGTGGTAGAAAATCTTCTGCTCCGGGTGCATAGTCTTCATTGTTACCGAGTGGTGAGGATGAGGAAATCGAAGGACGATCGAATGGTAAGTCTGCTGCATATTGATCGTGTGTGTCGTGTGGTTTCGAAATACTTGATATAGGGTGTTGACTATATTCTTGGTCAAACGGAGAAGTGTTGTCCGTAATTAAGTTATGTTTATCATCGTCTTCGGGCGTCTCAGTAGAACTCGGTGAAGAGGAATGGTAGTCTACTGTATTGGGTGAAAGAGAATCTTCTGCACCAGAAGAATAGTCTTCATTGTTACCGAGTGGTGAGCATGAGGAAATCGAAGGACGATCGAATGGTAAGTCTGATGGATATTGATCGTGTTTGTCGTATGGTTTCGAAATACTTGATATAGGGGGTTTACTATATTCTTGGTCAAACGGAGATGTGGTTTCCGTAATTAAGTTGTGTTTATCATCGTCTTCGGGCGTCTCAGTAGAACTAGGTGAAGAGGAATGGTAGTCAATTGTATTGGGTGGTAGAGAATCTTCAGGTCCAGATGAATATTCTTCATTGTTATCGAGCGCTGAGGATGAGGAAATCGAAGGACGATCGAATGGTAAGTCAGATGAAATTTGATCTTGTGTGTCGTATGGTGTCGCTATACTTGAAATAGGGGGTTGACCATATTGTTGGTCATATGGCAAAGAAGATTCCGTAATTAAGTTATGTTTATCATCGTCTTCGGGCGTCTCATTAGAACTCGGTGAAGAGGAAAGGTAGTCAACTGTATTGGGTGGTAGAAAATCTTCTGCTCCGGGTGCATATTCTTCATTATTATCGAGTGGTGAGGATGCGGAAATCGAAGGACGATCGAATGGTAAGTCTGATGGAATTTGATCTTTTGTGTCGTATGGTTTAGAAATACTTGGTATAGGGTGTTGATTATATTGTTGGTCAAACGGAGAAGTGTTTTCCGTTCTAAAGTTATGTTTATCATCGTCTTCGGGCGTCTCAGTAGAACTTGGTAAAGAGGAATGGTAGTCAATTATATTGGGTGGTAGAAAATCTTCTGCTCCGGGTGCATAGTCTTCATTGTTACCGAGTGGTGAGGATGAGGAAATCGAAGGACGATCGAATGGTAAGTCTGCTGCATATTGATCGTGTGTGTCGTGTGGTTTCGAAATACTTAATATAGGGTGTTGACTATATTCTTGGTCAAATGGAGAAGTGGTTTCCGTAATAAAGTTATGTTTATCATCGTCTTGGGGCTTCGGAGTGGAACTCGGTGAAGAGGAATTGTAGTCAACTGTGTTGGGTGGTAGAAAATCTTCTGCTCCAGGTGCATAGTCTTCATTGTTACCGAGTGGTGAGGATGAGGAACTCGAAGGACGATCGAATGATAAGTCTGCTGGATATTGATCGTGTGTGTCGTATGGTTTCGAAATACTTGATACAGGGTGTTGACTATATTGTTGGTCAAACGGAGAAGTGGTTTCCGTAATTAAGTTATGTTTATCATCGTCTGGAGGTGTCTCAGTAGAACTCGGTGAAGAGGAATGGTAGTCAATTGTATTGGGTGGTAGTGATTCTTCAGGTCTAGATGAATATTCTTCGTTGTTATCGAGCGGTGAAGATGAGGAAATCGAACGACGATCGAATTGTAAGTCTGATGGATATTGATCGTGTGTGTCATATGGTTTCGAAATACTTGATATAGGGTGTTGACTATATTGTTGGTTAAACGTAGAAGTGTTTTCCGTAATTAAGTTATGTTTATCATCGTCTTCAGGCGTCTCAGTAGAACTAGGTGAAGAGGAATGGTAGTCAATAGTATTGGGTGGTAGAGAATCTTCAGGTCCAGATGAATATTCTTCATTGTAATCGAGCAGTGAGGATGAGGAAATCGAAGGACGATCGAATGTTAAGTCTGATGGATATTGATTGTGTGTTTCGTATGGTTTCGAAATACTTGATATAGGGTGTTGACTATATTGTTGGTTAAACGGAGAAGTGTTTTCCGTAATTAAGTTATGTTTATCATCGTCTGGAGGTGTCTCAGTAGAACTCGGTGAAGAGGAATGGTAGTCAATTGTATTGGGTGGTAGAAAATCTTCTGCTCCGGGTGCATAGTCTTCATTGTTACCGAGTGGTGAGGATGAGGAACTCGAAGGACGATCGAATGATAAGTCTGCTGGATATTGATCGTGTGTGTCGTATGGTTTCGAAATACTTGATACAGGGTGTTGACTATATTGTTGGTCAAACGGAGAAGTGGTTTCCGTAATTAAGTTATGTTTATCATCGTCTGGAGGTGTCTCAGTAGAACTCGGTGAAGAGGAATGGTAGTCAATTGTATTGGGTGGTAGTGATTCTTCAGGTCTAGATGAATATTCTTCGTTGTTATCGAGCGGTGAAGATGAGGAAATCGAAGGACGATCGAATTGTAAGTCTGATGGAATTTTATCTTGTGTGTCATATGGTTTCGAAATACTTGATATAGGGTGTTGACTATATTGTTGGTTAAACGGAGAAGTGTTTTCCGTAATTAAGTTATGTTTATCATCGTCTTCAGGCGTCTCAGTAGAACTAGGTGAAGAGGAATGGTAGTCAATAGTATTGGGTGGTAGAGAATCTTCAGGTCCAGATGAATATTCTTCATTGTAATCGAGCAGTGAGGATGAGGAAATCGAAGGACGATCGAATGTTAAGTCTGATGGATATTGATTGTGTGTTTCGTATGGTTTCGAAATACTTGATATAGGGTGTTGACTATATTCTTGGTCAAATGGAGAAGTGGTTTCCGTCATTAAGTTATGTTTATCATCGTCTTCGGGCGTCTCATTGGAAATAGGTGAAGAGGAAAGGTAGTCAACTGTATTGGGTGGTAGAAAATCTTCTGCTCCGGGTGCATAGTCTTCATTGTTACCGAGTGGTGAGGATGAGGAAATCGAAGGACTATCCAATGGTAAGTCTGATGGATATTGATCGTGTGTGTCGTATGGTTTCGAAATACTTGATATAGGGTGTTGATTATATTCTTGGTCAAATGGAAAAGTGGTTTCCGTAATTAAGTTATGTTTGTCATTGTCTTCGGGCGTCTCATTAGAACTCGGTGAAGAGGAATGGTAGTCAATTGTATTGGGTGGTAGAAAATCTTCTGCTCCGGGTTCATAGTCTTCATTGTTACCGAGTGGTGAGGATGAGGAAATCGAAGGACTATCCAATGGTAAGTCTGATGGATATTGATCGTGTGTGTCGTATGGTTTCGAAATACTTGATATAGGGTGTTGACTATATTCTAGGTCAAATGGAGAAGTGGTTTCCGTAATTAAGTTATGTTTATCATCGTCTTCGGGCGTCTCTTTAGAACTCGGTGAAGAGGAATGGTAGTCAATTGTATTGGGTGGTAGAGAGTCTTCAGGTCTAGATGAATATTCTTCATTGTTATCGAGCGGTGAGGATGAGGAAATCGAAGGACGATCGAATGGTAAGTCAGATGAAATTTGATCTTGTGTGTCGTATGGTTTCGAAATACTTGAAATAGGGGGTTGATCATATTGTTGGTCGTATGGCGAATTGGATTCCGTAAATGATTTGTATTTATCATCATCTCCTGAAGTCTCATAAGAACCGGTTGAAGAAAACTGGTTTTCAACTGTATTGGGTGGAAGAGAATCTTCAGTTTCAGATAAATATTCTTCATTATTATCGAGTGGTGAGGATGTGGAAATCGAAGAACGATCGAATAGTAAGTCAGATGAAATTTTATCTTGTTTGTCGTATGGTGTCGCTATACTTGAAATAGGGGGTTGACCATATTGTTGGTCATATGGCAAAGTAGATTCCGTAATTAAGTTATATGTATCATCTTCTCCGGGTCTTTCATCAGAACTCGGTGAGGAGGAGTGGTAGTCAACTGTATTGGGTGGTAGAGAATCTTCTGCTCCAGATGCATAGTCTTCATTGTAACCGAGTGGTGAGGATGAGGAAATCGAAGGACGATCGAATGGTAAGTCTGATGGATATTGATCGTGTGTTTCGTATGGTTTCGAAATACTTGATATAGGGTGTTGACTATATTCTTGGTCAAATGGAGAAGTGGTTTCCGTCATTAAGTTATGGTTATCATCGTCTTCGGGCGTCTCATTGGAAATAGGTGAAGAGGAAAGGTAGTCAACTGTATTGGGTGGTAGAAAATCTTCTGCTCCGGATGCATAGTCTTCATTGTTACCGAGTGGTGAGGATGAGGAAATCGAAGGACTATCCAATGGTAAGTCTGATGGATATTGATCGTGTGTGTCGTATGGTTTCGAAATACTTGATATAGGGTGTTGACTATATTCTTGGTTAAACGGAGAAGTGGTTTCCGTAATTAAGTTATGTTTATCATCGTCTTCAGGCGTCTCAGTAGAACTAGGTGAAGAGGAGTGGTAGTCAATTGTATTGGGTGGTAGAGAATCTTTAGGTCTAGATGAATATTCTTCATTGTTATTGAGCGGTGAGGATGAGGAAATCGAAGGACGATCGAATGGTAAGTCAGATGAAATTTGATCTTGTGTGTCGTATTGTGTGTCGTATGGTTTTGAAATACTTGAAATATGGGGTTGATCATATTGTTGGTCGTATGGCGAAGTGGATTCCGTAATTAGGTTATATTTATAATCTTCTCCGGGCCTTTCATTAAAACTCGGTGAAGAGGAATGGTAGTCAACTGTATTGGGTGGAAGAGAATCTTCAAGTCCAGATAAATATTCTTCATTGTTATCTAGTGGTGAGGATGAAGAAATCGAAGGAAGATCGAATGGTAAGTCTGATGGATATTGATCGTGTGTGTCGTATGGTTTCGAAATACTTGATATAGGTTGTTGACTATATTGTTGGTCAAAATGAGAAGTGGATTCCGTAACTGATTTGTATTTATCATCTTCTCCGGGCCTTTCATTAGAACTCGGTGAAGAGGAATGATAGTCAACTGTATTGGGTGGTAATGAAACTTCTGGTACTGATGCATAGTCTTCATTGTTACCGAATGGTGAGGATGAGGAAATCGAAGGATGATCGAATGGTAAGTCAAGAGGAATTTGATTTTGTGTGTCGTATGGTTTCGAAATACTTGAAATAGGGTGTTGACCATACTTTTGGTCAAATGATGTGGAAGGTTCCGATATTAAGTTATATTTATCACCATCTCCGGACGGCTGACTTGAACTCGGTGAAGAAGAATGGTAGGCAGCTGAATTTGGTTGTCTAGATGTATAGTTTGCATTGTAAACGAGTGGTGAGGAATTGGAAAACGAAGGACTATCGAATGGTAAGTAAGATGGATTATGATCTTGTATGGCATATGGTATCGAATTACTTGGAATAGGGGGTTGATCATATTGGTGGTCATATGGAGGAATACTATTTAAAGAAGGATGGAAGTCTACTGCATTTGATGGTGGTACATATTCTGGTCCAGTTGCATAGTTTACATTGTTATCGAGTGTTGAATAAGTGGAAATCGAAGGACTATCGAATGGTAAGTCAGATGGATTTTGATCTTGTGTGTCATATTGTTGTTCATAGGGTGAAGTGAGTTCGGGTATGGTGTTATATTTATTATTTTTGCTTCTATGTTTTTGTGAAGATGACTGATAGTCAACTCTATTTGGTTGAAGAGAAACTTCTGATACAGATGTATACTTTTCATTGTTATCGAGGGTTGAAGTAGGAGAGATGGAAGTACTTTCGAATGTTAAGTCAGATGGATATTGATTATCTGTTCCATATGATTCCGAAATATTTTTGGCGGAGGGTTGACCATATTGTTGGTCATATGGAATAGTAAGTTTAGGTATTGATTTATGTATATCATATTCACCGTTGGGAGAATTGATTTTATTTGAAGTAGGATGGTAGTTAATTTTATTTGATGGAAGTGAACCTTTTTGTGTCGATGAGTGATCATCATCGTTATCGAGTTTTGAAGAAGTGGGAATGGTAGACCTGATGTATGTTTTGTCAAATGGATGGTTTTCATATGTATCATATATTTCTGAAAGACTTGCAATGGAGGGTTGACCATATTGTTGGTTATATAATAAATTTGTGTTATGTATTGACTGATATTCATAATTCTCATTATGTCGCGTATCGTCATGTTCGTTAATTTTGCGTTGTGATAAAGAAGCTTCTGGAAGTGGTGAATAACCATCAAAGTTGTCAAGTAAGGATGAATTGGAAATGGTCGGAATACTTGCAAATGAGTGTTTACCATATTGTTGGTCGTATGTCAAATTTCGTGTAGGTATTGACTGATATTCCTTTTCTCCGCTGAGTTGTTTAGAAGAGCTAAGCAATGCAGGATTGTAGTCGACCTTACTAGCTGACATTAAGCCTTTTGGTATAAACGGAAAGTCTTCTTTGTAGTCAAGTGGTGAAGAAATGGAAATGGAAGGATGGTCGTATGGTAAGTTAGATGAATACTGATCATCTGTGTCGTATTTTGTCGAAATACTTCCAACGGATTCTTGACTATATTGTTGGTCATATGGTAAAGTAGATCCAGGTTTTGAATGATCGTCATCATCGATTGGCTTATTAGAAGAAGTCCAATAAGATTGATCGTTTATTTTATTGGGAGATAGAACACCTCCTGGTTTTGATGAGTAGCCATCGGTGTTTTCAAATTGAAAGGAAGGACTTGAAACTGCGGATGGACCATATGTTAGGTCAGAAGGTATACCACCTCCAGGAACTGATCTATATCCGTCTTGTTTTCCATATTTTGTTGAAATGCTATCGATGGATGGTTGATAATATTGGTTATCATTAGGCAAATCAGTCCCAGTAATTGATGGATATTTTACATCTTTGTCGGATGAAATATCAGAACGGGGCCAATAAGGATGGTTGTTAACTCCATTGGATGATAAAGCAGCTCCTGATTTCGATGAGTAGCCATCGGTGTTTTCAAATTGAGAAGACGGACTTGAAACTGTGGACGGACTATATGGTAGGTCAGAAGTTATACCTCCTCCAGGAACGGACCTATATCCGTCTTGTTTTCCATATTGTGTTGAAATGCTATCAATGGATGGTTGATAATATTGGTGATCATACGGCAAATCAGTCCCAGTAATTGATGGATATTTTAAATCTTTGTCGGATGACATATCAGAACGCTGCCAATAAGGATGGTTGTTAACTCCATTGGATGATAAAGCAGCTCCTGATTTCGATGAGTAGCCATCGGTGTTTTCAAATTGAGAAGACGGACTTGAAACTGTGGACGGACCATATGGTAGGTCAGAAGGTATACCACCTCCAGGAACGGATCTATATCCATCTTGTATTCCATATTGTGTTGAAATGCTTTCAATGGATGGTTGGTAATATTGGTAATCATACGGCAAATCTGTCCCAGTAATTGATGGATATTTTAAATCTTTGTCGGATGACATATCAGAACGGTGCCAATAAGGATGGTTGTTGGCTCCATTGGCTGATAAAGCAGCTCCTGATTTTGATGAGTAGCCATCGGTGTTTTCAAATTGAGAAGACGGACTTGAAACTGTGGACGGACCATATGGTAGGTCAGAAGGTATACCACTTCCAGGAACTGATCTATATCTGTCTTGTTTTCCATATTTTGTTGAAATGCTATCGATGGATGGTTGATAATATTGGTTATCATTAGGAAAATCAGTCCCAGTAATTGATGGATATTTTACATCTTTATCGGATGAAATATCAGAACTGAGCCAATAAGGATGGTTGTTGGCTCCATTGGATGATAGAGCAGCTCCTGATGTTGATGAGTAGCCATCATTGTTATAAAATGGAAAAGAAGTTCTTGAAACGGAGGGAGAACCATATAGATGTTTAGAAGGATTACCATTCCCAGAAACAGATGAGTATGGATCAGGCTTTCTATACTGTCCCGAAGTGCTTGTAACATATGGTTTGTCATATTGTCGCTCATAAGGCAAAGTAGTTGCAGCTTTCGATGTATATTTATCATCGCTGTCGAATGGCGTATCAGAACTTTGCAAAGGAGAACGGTTGTTAACTGTATTGGATGGCAGAGCAGCTCCTGGTCTTGAATTTAAAATGGAGGTTGAGACATATGCTGAGTCAGGTATAAAATCATGTTTAGTGACAAATTGATTTTCGTGACGTTTCTCATATGATGTTGAATGACTTGGAAAGGATGGATGGCCATAAAGGTGATGATTTGACAAAGTTGTCCCATCGTGGTATTTTTGATCGGTTTGTGGAGTAACTCCTTGTGTTGATGAATATTTACCACTGTTGTCAGATGGAGATGAAACACTTGTAACTAAGGGTTTCCCATTTGGTAGATATCGGTTGCGATTGTCATATGGCGCCCAAGTACTTGCAATGGATGGTTGGCCATATGTTTGGTCGTATGATAAACTTGGTGAACTAGTCCCAGCAATCGATGGATGTTTTTCTTTTTTGTTGAGTAGCTTATCAAAACTAGGCAAAGAAGGATGGTTTTCAACTTTAATCGATGGAACAGCAGCTCCTGGTTTTGATGAATAATCATTCGTATTGTTGTATAACGAAGATGTTCTTGGAACGGAGTCTAAGCCATATGGTAAGTCAGAAGGAATACCAGCTCCAGAAATAGTTTGATGTCGGCTAATTTTATCATGTGGTGTTGAAAGACTTGGAACGAGATGTCCATCTTTGATTAAAGGTGTAACAGTACTAGTTACAGGAGGTGTGCCATTGGTATGAATGGGTGGCAAAGCAGATCCGGATGTAGATGTAATTGAACCTAATGGAGTGCCATATGGTATTTTGGAGTGTAAACTACCACTAGAAGGAAATGTTCCGTCGTCCTTGAGAACTGATGGCCTTCCAGAATCAGTCGCTGATTCATTAACTCCTTCAATTGGTGATTCTGGTGATTCTGATATTGTGTTACCACGGAATGCATTTATGGATTCCTTATCTGGTGCAAATGATATTTCAAAATCAGAGTGGTTTGTATAATATTTGATAAAATTTGTAATATTTCTTGTGCTTTCGAGTTTGACACATTGCATTTTTCTAAGATGTGCTTTGTTTTTGTTTTGTATATAAAATAAATATATTACCATTTTTCCTGTCCAATGCCATATGTTGTTGTGACGGTGGAAGAATTCTCATAGCAAGTTCTGTACTTGTTATGTTTGGAGTATCACTTTCTGGCTTCATTATATTATAAAAGTATATTGAGCGATCATTTAGTTTTTGTAAACTTCTGACGGCAGTCCTTGATTTAGGATCGATGAAATTTAATAAAGCTTCGAAGTAAGAGAACTAAAGAAGCATTTACAACTCACTTTAGTTTTAGTTTGCCACGAAAACAGAAAAAATATACAAACTTACTGACTTTCTGGATATCGGAATAATTTGTGGAAACAACATATAATATAAAGATTCATAGCAGGGTGGAGTGGTGATAGAACCTGTTTATATAATTACATTAGCGCAAATTTTTCAAAAGCATTTTAAATTTTACCATAATAGGTGTAAAATTGATATTGGTTGACAGCATTTACAAGTGTGGACAATGAAAAATTTGTTGGTAAATCCGTTAAGTCCTTGTATTCCTTTATTGTGCCGACTTGCTTTGAAAATTCCTCCAAAGGACCATTTTCAATATTGCTGACCTGCAATAAATTTACAAAACTGAACATAATTTGGCAGATATTCTCAACTAACTGACAATTAACACACATTTGCGAAAAATGTTAACACAGCTATTCCATCAGGCTTTGTTAGGGCTTCACGCATGTTTTTGTAAGCCTTTTTCATATGCACGATCTGCCACTCCATAGAGTAAAATTGACCTGCTAGCGAATGTAACGATCCTTTTTCCCAAAACACGTTGATGCTCACAGCGTAATAGATACCCTGTAAGCCACCACCACGCAATATTATTTTCTCTTCTTCCTTACGCTCAAAATTCATCACTTTAACTTGAAAAAAATATACAAAGTAATATAATATAAGTGCCACGTGATCAATAATAAAAAATATTTATATTTTACTCTTATGTATTTTTAACTTACTGTGGCTTCCAGAATTCTTGATCTTCCAGTTGAGCGGTTTTGAATATCCACCAAAGCGCAAGCGCTGTGCCCAATCGGTCACATTAACTGTCTAAAATGATGACGAAATCATCAATTCAAACTGTGATATTTAAGAGTTGTCACATTTTAACCTTACATTTTCGGTAACAACGTTAATTGGCGATTGCTTTTTGCTTTTGCAGTATCCTTGCCAATACGTTTCATCCTCGAACTTTAAAGCATTCGCTAGTTAATAATTCACATTTTTAATATTCAATGTTTTATTGAAAAAAAAAAAAAAATAAATACAGTAATAATTTGATTCAATATAATTGAAAGAATACCTACCTAATGACAGTCCAGCAATTATTATGTATAGGTTAAATTGTAGCATCTGCTTCTTATTTTATTTTATTTTTCTTTATTACGTGCAACCAAACAACATCTATGAACTATAAAACTACACATTGAGGAAAATACTCTATTTTATAGTAACGCAGTTGATGGGTCTTCGAATTGAAGGAAATCATTTTGTGACGGTTACTAAATTGATTTTGCATGACTAATTTTACAATGCGCCAAATGTGAATTTAACGGTTTGTTTTACAAACTGATACTGAAACAGAACGATAATGCCTTCAGAAGAATAGAATACGGGACAAACCAGTGTAAATAGGTAGTAGCGATAAAGTAGGAGCGATTTTTGTTAGTTGTAGTAGCAGTTAAAATCGTTATTTTGAAAAAAAAGGAGTAGGTGTGTAAATATAATGCCATGTAAAGCTTCTTGAGAATAAGAACATTTCGTTCATCGCCGTTCGGAGTCGGCGTTAAGCCTGTAGGTCCATTTCTCGGTCAATTGTGTACAAACTTAATAACACGCACAACACAATTGATCCTAAGAAGCTAGGTCAAAGTCCTTTCAAGGGCTGAAATGGCCAGTTATTTATTTTATTTATTAGGCGTGTAAATATGGATGCCAACGAATTTTACTTCCATACGTTGTTATGATACGAACACGTTTCATAACTTTTAAAAATTTCATCAAAATGAAAGAAAGAAATGCTGCACTTTGAACTATGGTAAAATTTTGAACAATTTAAAAAAAAAAATTCTGGATTTAAATCTTACCGTTCTAAAGTTATAGACTTTAAAGCTTTGTGAAATGAAACGTCGACTATGAAATTGCTAAAAATATGCAAAATGTAAACCTGCCCTTTCAAACAGCTGGGAGAAAGAGCAGGTTGAGCAAAAAAACCAATGTTTGGGACATGCTGCAGGTTTTGGGACAGCCAATGTCTATTCAATCACAAATGTCAGATGCTCGAAGCATGCATGCTTCCTATGTGTTTTGGCCTATAACGTCGCAACTTATTTTATTACTTTTGTCATAAGGCAAAGCATAAATTCTTCATTACTGCTTCATAAAATTTACCGTAATACATGTATTTACTCACAGAGTAATAAACGGCATTGCAAGATTGTTTTGATTGCATTTGATTGCATTTTCGATCTTGTAGCGGCTTTCTTCGCAGCCTATATATTATACAAAGCGTTAGAATTTCATATAACAAATTTGGACTTTTGTTGCTTAGGTAACTCTCTCCGCGTCCCGGTGACGTCTTTAATTTTGTTTTTTATTTTTGTCGTAGTCAATGAATTAATCTTTACTGTCATGTCATTACTTTTATCACAGCACATTTATATGTACTTATTGAGTAACAATTCCAAGCAATGCTGAAGCATTTCGGAAAAAATGCTTTTCTACATTTTTTTGGAAACCTGAGTGGTAAGACGAAACGTAGTCATGTCAAAATAATCAAAATACAATCGAACAAAGCAATTTATAATGTTCTCACGCTGAAAGCTCTGCTTCTTAAGCTGGAAGTTCATTCACTGCAATTGAATATGCGTCCGTCTACTCGCTATCGCAATTCAAAATTATATAACATTTGAAATGTACTTAATGTGGAATTATTAAAATTATAAAAAAAATATAAACATTTTTCATTTTTAAGATTAATTCATTTACATTAATCCCTGAAAGTAATAAGCTTCTGACTTGTGTCTTTTCTTTCTTCTCGCTGTTCGTTATAAGAAACGAGCTGTCAAAAAATGTAAATTACGCAAGAAAAGTTAAAATGTTTTCTACTTTTCTTGCGTAAATTGCGTTTTTCCAATGTTACGCACGTAGGCATAAAACTCTCATAAGCTTTCAAACATTTCTTTTGCATTGCGTTAAGCGAATTGACGGACGCATATGCAAATTCAGTGAATGAAATTCCAGCTTTAAGCTGGAATCAAACAAAATGTTCCAAAGATGCTAGCGTCAATACACCTAAAATTGTATTTCAAGATTAAAGAAAATATTCAATCATTTTGTAGCCCTGCTCTAAGCGCAAACTCTAAGCTCAAGAACATATTTCATTGTACGCCTCACATATTTTGTTGCGTATGCGTTTTGTTTCGGACGCAAACGCATACGCAATCATTCTACTTCTGGCTTTATGCGATGTATTTGTATTTACGTTGCGTATTTGTATTTGCGAGTAGATCACTGGCAAGAAAAATTTTGTAGAGTTTAATGAAAACGTTCGACGTTCAGGGCAGCAACATGATTGAATATTTTTATGTTTTAAAATTGATTTATTTGCTTTATTTTTCCAAAAATAATAAAAACAGTTTGATTTGTAAAATACATGATTAACATTTAACAATTAAAAAAGTATCAACATTTTTATTAATTAAAATTTGTGTTGAAACAACATCCTTCATTTTTAAAGAATGAACTCGTTTTTTTTTCTTTTTTTCACTGTTCGTTATTCGCCAGTCACAGGATGATCGTTGATCGGCGTTCCATGAACACTTTTTTACGCTCTTTTACATTTTGATTGTTGGTAGGTCACACGATGATCGTTGATCGGCGATCGACTTCGACGTTTTAATAATATTAAGTACTTTTTCTGCTCCAGGTTATTTCGTATTGTCAACACTGTTTTGATCGTGATTGCTGTCATGGTATAATAATAATACAAGGTAGCATTGATAACTACTTATTTTCTCTTCTACAAGAAAACATCATCTGTCAAAAATAGCTGTTGTGAAAATGTATCTGCTGCTACTGAGGTTGTTGTTTTTTTTTTTTTTTTACTTCAACGTTTTCAACATTGTTTTGTGTTTTCAATGGCCGATTGTGAGGGCTCTCTTTTTAAGAATTTTTTTGACAGGAGATGGTTTCCCAAGCAACTGTGAATGCTACCTTGTAATTATTATACCATGGATTGTTGTCATGTACAGCGCTTAAAAATAAATGATGGCCCTAAAAATTGTTCATCCGCTCTGGATCTCAGTGTTTTTTGACAGTTTTGCATTGAAAGCAACATCAAAAATATTTTGACCGTGATCAAACGAACATCGTGTGTCTGGGACCATATTTGTAATGAGTGCAGCGTACTGCCTCCAGTGCAGCCAGTCTGCTTCATTAGGGGAGTTATCTTGGAAGTATCAAACATAAAAGTTTATTTTTATTGAAAAACTGAACATATTCATAACATCACACAATGGTCCCAATGACTACTATTGCTGGCCAAAACCTACTTTTTTCACACTCTGTTATTGTTTTATTGTTATTGTAATCTATTAGTAAATACTTCAAATCAAACAAAAATGCACTTTGTAAGAATTGCAGTTGATTTAGTTATTGTTACAGTTAATTATTTAATTTTTCTTTTAATTAATTTTTCTTTAAGTTATGGCAACGGTCCGGTTTACCCGTCCTCGTTGCATTGGGTTTTTCTTTATATTTGTTACTAGCCGCAAGAGCCAACATGTGTCTACATGCGTCTAAGTATTCTTTTTTTTTTATGTAATAGGTTTTTATTTTAAAATAATAAGACAAGTGTTTTCTTTAAAGTTCTTTATTCGCCGACTTCTGGATGAGAAAGAATGCTAATCTTTCGTTTGTTCAACATTAAATACTTTTTCAAGTGCTCAATTGAGTATTTTATCAATTGAGCCTATCTTACTTGACTCGATATAAATCTAGAGAGGCTTAAACATACAATATATTAACGATTATGTGAGCAATTACATGAGCAATAATATGAGCGAACTTAAGTGAGCGCAACTAATTAAAACAATAATGATAACCTGTTTTGAGTAAATACAGTGATGGCAAAAGAAATTAGTATTTAATTAAACTTCAATTTTAAATAATAAATTTCTAATTCACAAAAATATAAACAGATTGATAATTTTTAAAATAAAATAAGTACTATTATTATATATTATATAATTTCATTAATCCTTCAATGGATGTCCGCTACAATCTCCCCCTCTGCTGCAGAAATCGTCCCGATGATGTGGCAGGATTTTAGGTATATTTGGTAGGTATTCTAGGTCTGAGTATTCTATTCGCTGTTGTGTTGTTTTGCTGTGTTGGACGGAGTTTTGTATCGGCAGCAATATCGTTTGTTTTGCAATTGTGTTGTGTTGTATTTAAGTTTGATGGTGTGGTTGGCTTTTTAGGGCGACCGCGTCGTCTGATAGGATACATCGGTGGCTCTTGCTGACCTTTGTAAATAGTTAAGTCTGATACGTGGTGAACTGAATGTGGAGTATTTGGAGTATTTTTTAATGCAATAGTGAAGCATGCTGAACCTTTCTTTCCAATAACTTTGTATGGTCCATCTCGACGAGGTACTAACTTTGATGTTAACCCTTGGGCTCCTTTGCTTAAAATGTGTGTTTTTACTAACACATAATCTCCAATGTTAATAATAGGTTGAGGTCTTCTATTTTTATCAGCATATATTTTGTTCTTGTCTTGACTTAGCTCTTCTGCTTCCTTTGCTAGTTTCAGTGTATCTGCAAGTTGTAGTAGGTGTGGTGTTATTTGTGGTATGAAATTTTCTGAATTGACTATTGTTTTCAAATCATATTGAACTTCTGTTAGGGTTCTTAACTCTCGACCGAAAGTGAGATATGCCGAAGTATATCCAGTGCTTGCACATTTTGCAGTGTTCATTGCAAACCGAATAGCAGGTAATGATAAGTTCCATTTCGAATGTTCTTGGCCAACACATATAGAAAGCTGGGTTTTCAGGTCTCGATTTTTTCTTTCAACCGGGTTTGCTTCAGGGTGGTAAACAGGAGTAAATGTTTGTTCAATCCCTAAACAGAATGTGAGTTTTTGCATTACTGCCGATATGAATTGACATCCATTGTCGGAGTGTATTCTCCTTGGAACTCCGTATCTTAAAATAACTTCGTTCAACAGAAGTAAAGCACAGTTTTCAGCTGTGCCATCTCTCATGGCAAAGAGTTCAACCCACCGGCTGCAAATATCTTCAACAATTAAGATCCACTGGAAGCCATCTATTGTACGTGGAAGTGGGCCAAATAAGTCGACTGCGATTATTTCAAATCTTTGGTTACTAGAAACTGTTTGAAGCAAACCAGCTGGTTTCAGGTTCGTCGGTTTGTAGCGTTTACATTCCAAACATGTTTTAACATAGTTTTTTATCTCTGTTCTCATTCCTGGCCAATAATAAAGTGGTTTTATTCGGCTTATGGTTCTATCGATGCCATAGTGGCCCGCAGTGGGCTCATCATGATAGTTTGACAAAATCTTGTTACGCATTGATTTTGGCACAACAAGCTGACCATTTTCAGACTCTTCGTCTGCACAAAATCGATAAAGAACTCCATCGATCATTATGTATCCTCGACTTGTATGCCTTAACACGTTTTCATCATTGCTTTCAAATGACATAATAATGTTTTTTATCTCTGGGTCTTCAAGTTGAGCCTTTCTGAATTCCTCCGCACCCTTGTGTGGGAAATCAATTTCAATAAACATGCATTCACAGCTTACTTCGTTATGATGCTCCAATGCACATGGTGGCCGGGAAAGCGTGTCAGCAACAACATTTTGACGTCCTGGTGTGTAACCAAACTGGATATTGTACATTTGTAGTTGTAGTGCCCATCTAGCGAGACGTCCTGTGGGTGACTTTAAGCTGAAAAGCCATTTAAGTGGTTGGTGGTCAGTGAGGATAGATATCTCAGAGCCCTCTATGTAACCGCGAAATTTTTGTACAGCCCAAACCACAGCCAAGGCTTCACGCTCGGTGGTTGAATAGTTTCTTTCAGCAGGCAATAGTAATCGGCTGGCGTATTCGATAGGGTGCTCCTGATCCTTCTCCCCCTGCAATAAAACTGCCCCAATTGCATAACTGCTAGCATCTGTTTTCAAGAAAAATGGTTTGTTTTCATCTACTTGTTGCAATATGGGTGGTGAAGCGAGAAGCTCTTTAAGCGTGTCAAATGAATATTGTTCTTCTGAAGACCATTTCCAAATCGAGCGCTTTTTGGTCAAATTGGATAAAGGCTTGGATATTTCAGCAAATTTTGGTATGAACCGGCGATACCATGAACAAGTCTGCAAGAAAGATATAAGCTGCTTCAAATTTTTTGGATTTGGGCGTTTTAAAATGGCATCCGTTTTCTCTGGATCGATTTTGAGGCCATCAATAGTAAGAATATGGCCCAAATATTTTACTTCCGGCCGACAAAAATAACACTTTTCCCTATTTAAGTGAAACCCAAATTCTTTCAATCGCTTAAACGTCTGCTGCAATTCTGAAATATGTGAGATGATATCTTTTGAGCAGATGATAATATCATCTAAATATGCAAGTATCAAAATATTTGGTAACCCTGAGCGAAATTTATCGATTAACCGCTGAAATGTGGCTGGCGCGTTTTTTAAGCCAAAAGGCATTCTATTGAAAACATAAATACCAAATGGGGTTGTAAATGCTGTTTTCAGTTTATCATTTTCCGCTATTTTTATTTGCCAATACCCAGATTTCAAATCCAAAGTGGACATATATGGCGTTGTCTTAGCTGCATGCAGAAGGTCGTCCATCCTGGGTAGTGGATACGTATCCGTTTCCGTTATAGCATTTAAGCGGCGGTAGTCCACACAAACTCTTATGCTTCCATTTTTCTTCGGAATTAAAACAACAGGAAATGCCCAGGGCGATTCTTTTTCAGAAATAATACCTTTATTAAGCATTTCATCCAACTCTGTTTTCAAGCGTTGCTTCATTTTAGGTGAGATTCTGTACGGGCTTGTAGCAATAGGTTCGTGTGACCCTGTTTTTATATGGTGTTCAATATGAGGAATCGGCGTTGTAATATCCTCAAAAATATCTATTTCGTTTTCTAGCAGATTTTCTAGGCTTATTTTTTCTTTTTTGCTTAGATGTGTTCCTTCATCTGGGCGTAGCTTTATATCAAAGGAGTTTATATTTAACGAGTGAAAAATTATATCTTGGGGTACTTGATCAGCTTTTAACTTTTTCATTGGAGGGAAAAGATTTTCGTGGTTTTTCTTAATTTTGGGTTGAAAATTTAGTGGAACTGAGTTTTCAAAAATTTTGTTAATATTCCCAGGTGAGTACTCGTAGTTGCTCGTGGCTAAGTGTTTTGGTGTTTGGTAACCTTCACTCTGAGAATTCGCTTTTTCAAACCAATTTATAAAATCGTTAATATTTTGAGAACTTGAGTTTATAAATTCATATATGTGTTTCGAGTTTGTGTTGGGATTTTTGTTGTGCTCACTTATATTTGCCTGTGTTAGTGTAATGCTGTTGGAATTCGGTTGAAGCATTTTAAATTCAAAATTTTTGGTAGGATCATCTTTGAAGTGCCAGTTTCTCTGAGCTAAATCTAACACAATCCCACATTGTTCAAGGAAGTCAATACCCAGCAAAGTTCTGTTATCTTTTGCATTTGGCAGACAAATGAAGCGAATGCGCTTAAATCTAGTTCCAATTATGATATTAACAACGGTAGAGTATACCATTTCTTTTCGTGGAATGCCGTCGGCTAATATAATTTCTGCAAATACCTTTTGAAACTCAACATCCATTTTTTTCAGTTTTTCGTATAAGTAAAACCCTGCAACGCTTGTTCTAGCAGCCGTATCAAAATATGCCTCGCCTTTTAATCCGTTTACATTTATGTCAACCGTGGGAACATTTCGTCCAACAACAGTTGTGTGTATCGCATTAAAATCTAATGGCGCTGGGCTATTTTTTGTGTTTGTCTTATTGCAATCTGGGCAGTTTGAGCGGTAATATCCTGCTGCACCGCACCCATAACAACTAATGTTTGTTTCCTGAACATTCGATTTACTCTTTCTATCTGCTTCTATTTTCTTAAAACAGTTTTCAGCTGAGTGGTTCTTTTTTCTACAAAAAGTGCAACGTGTAGGCTTATCTATGTTTTCAGAGGTTTTAAAAGTATCGTTTTCACCATTCCTAAACTTAGCCTTATTTTCATTAAGAACCATCTCAATTTCCCTGGCTTTAGCTAAGAGATCTTGAAAAGTGTTAATGCTGTCTCTGGAGACTTTTTCTCTTATTTTAAGCTGCAGTTGACAAAAAATTATGTTAATCATAGTTGTTTCTGTCAACCTTTCCGATAACTGCGCAAACAATCTTCTTTTGTTGCATATAAAACTGTCTGTTGTTTCGAAAAACTTTTGTTTTTCTTGACAAATTTCGCTAAAAATGCGCCAATCTGGCTTAGGTGGAGCAAAAGCTGTCCTTAATAGCTCCATTGCCTCATCGAAGGATTTGGCTTCATGCTTAACCCTTTGCCACCATGACGATGCATACCCTTCTAACAGCAGTGGAAAGCTAGTTAATGCGTGAACATCCGAAATGCTTTCAGCTTCTTTGTATACTAAGATAGTTGCTAAAAAATCTTCCACATTTGTTGTGCACCTCCCACCACTGAAACGAGCAGTACACGTGCTAAACGTTGATACGTTTTCTCGTCTTATGCTAAGACCTCCTAGTAACTCCCTAAACTGAAGCTCTGTTAAGTTAATATTAACTGGCCCGTTACCTTGAGTAACAGGATTTTGGTTTGGCTGACTGTTTGGCATATTTGCTTCGTTCGAAGCACCAACGCCTCCACTCGTCGGTGTATTACGTGGGCTTCTTCGCATTTTGCGTTAGAAAGAAAATTGGAATCACCTAATTATTTTAATACTTAATAGCCACAACCACCAACAACTTTTTCTTAAAATATGGTTCTATGCAGGCAGCAACTAATCTTCAACACACAACAACAATACCGATGAATAATAAATAGCAGCGAAAAATGTGCAACAACAACAACAACAACAGTATGGAATACAGCGACTGCAGCTAGGCTCCAACTATTGATCTAACGGGGATAACTGCAACGACAAATTTCCGTTGACTGCTTATGCTTCGATGGTTTTGCAATTCAATCTAACATATGTTGATTTCTTCTTTTTTTTCGCAGGTTTTTAAGTTGGGCGCCAATTGTAAGAATTGCAGTTGATTTAGTTATTGTTACAGTTAATTATTTAATTTTTCTTTTAATTAATTTTTCTTTAAGTTATGGCAACGGTCCGGTTTACCCGTCCTCGTTGCATTGGGTTTTTCTTTATATTTGTTACTAGCCGCAAGAGCCAACATGTGTCTACATGCGTCTAAGTATTCTTTTTTTTTTATGTAATAGGTTTTTATTTTAAAATAATAAGACAAGTGTTTTCTTTAAAGTTCTTTATTCGCCGACTTCTGGATGAGAAAGAATGCTAATCTTTCGTTTGTTCAACATTAAATACTTTTTCAAGTGCTCAATTGAGTATTTTATCAATTGAGCCTATCTTACTTGACTCGATATAAATCTAGAGAGGCTTAAACATACAATATATTAACGATTATGTGAGCAATTACATGAGCAATAATATGAGCGAACTTAAGTGAGCGCAACTAATTAAAACAATAATGATAACCTGTTTTGAGTAAATACAGTGATGGCAAAAGAAATTAGTATTTAATTAAACTTCAATTTTAAATAATAAATTTCTAATTCACAAAAATATAAACAGATTGATAATTTTTAAAATAAAATAAGTACTATTATTATATATTATATAATTTCATTAATCCTTCAATGGATGTCCGCTACAACTTTGTTTTTGTAAATACTAATTTACCGTTTAACCGCAAACCATCAAAGTTGAGCTTTCTGAGTAAAATTGTGAAAGTAATTGCGTGCGCGTTTTTTTAAGGTTTTTAAAATATTGTTCTTGCTTAAAAAGAAAAGTTAAAAAAAAGTAATGTATGGAAAATAACAGTGAGAGTAAGTAATTAAATTTGTATATATGTAACTTTTAAATAAAGATCTGGTGCAATGATAAAATCAGTTGCTTAAGGCAATGTATAATATTATTGTGTTTCTTTAATTCTTAAGTTTGTGTCGACTTGCAAAATTTTGCCCCAGTTTGCCCCGCATAAAACAAAAAAAAAAAAATAATAATTTGGGATGTAAACAGGTTTTGTGTTGCGATTTTTAAGAAAAACGTTTTTTTCCAGAGCCCTGGTGTTTCAAAAATTCTGAGCTTTTTCAAGTTTGGCGAAATGAGAATGCCAAAGATAAAAAACATGCCTGTGTTTTGAACTATTTGCTTAAAAAAAAATCGATGAAAATATTGATAATGTGTTTTTAGAATATTTATCAGAAAAAGTGCGCAAAATGTGCCAAAAGTTGATGATAAATTGGGAAAAGTGCCATAGGAGACTAGAAGTTTATCAAGTGTGAAGTGCTGCGTGGCTTATTTCCACAACAGTGTTTAAAATGTCAAAAGAGGTAGCAAAGGAAGAAAACCAAGTAGAAACAAATCAAGAAAAAGCAAGTTCATCAGGAGCTGGGCTTCCACGACTGGCATTTTCTGAAAAGTCAGATCGTGGTAAAAGAAGGGAAGCAGCGGAACTTTCGGCATCTATATCTAACGAGACCCAAATGAAAGTACAGATGACGACGATGAAGAAGAAGTTTGTGAAGAGGAAAAGATTATTTTGGACAATGAATTAGATATTATATAATAATTTTTAATAACTTATACACTTTAATTTCAAATTTAAAATGAATTTAAAAAAAACTTATTTCATACAATTTATTTATTTAATAAAAGGGTTGAATGGGTTAAGGTTTCGATCTAAATTTCAGAAAATAAAGTCTCATTGGAAAGTAAAATGCCTTACGAGTCTAAAAAACCAGGTATAAAGCCGTCGTTGCTGATTTAAATTTTAATACCAAATTCTGAAATCTTTAAATAGTTATCCAATATGGACTCAATAAACCATACGCTACATTGAAGTCGTCAATTAAAATTTTTTAAATTTCCAAAAACCCCTTTACACAACGATTCATACGGATACAATGAAATTTTGAAATTTCGGCCGCCATATTGGATCCGCCATTTTGAATTTTTAATTTCTGACATCAAATTCAAAATCAGCGACCCCGAAAACCCCCTTATAGACCTTTTCAGAATTTTGGCCACAAAAAGTGGTCCGCGAGCCCATTCTGCATCAGTAAGATGTTATGTTCTATCGAGGAGCGAAGCTCTATAAGCATAGTTACATTAATAAGGTTGTCGCAAGGGTGAGAGCGAGTGCCTATAAATGTCAAATCGAAGTTGACAGCTCATACAAAATCTGAAAGTGAAAATTGATAACATCCAAAGCCGATGAAGTTGTTGTTGATGCTTTTCATTGATTTTGACAATTGTGCGTACTGAGAAGAGAATACGATAAGAAATATTTAAGTTTTTTGTTTGGTATGATGAGATTCAGAATTTTTTGATGATTTGATGTCTTGATCTATTACTTTTCCTGTCTTATGGTAAATGCGCGGCTGTTTAAATGGCATAATATATTTTTTCTAGGCAAAAAATGTATCGCTAAACGACTCATCGTGTGCCGCTCTAGAAATAAATAACTATTGTCTTTAAAATTAGTATTGTCAGTCCAATTGGAGAATTGGAAAAATAAAAAGATTAGCTTTACGGGTTGTCAAATCCTCAAAAGACCATTTAATGTTATATGAAGGAAGTCTGCGAGATATTTTTAAGAAAATACTGTCAGTTCTGAACTTATTGGATAGATATTACCATTGCTAAAAAAAGAAAACGATCGTAATAAAAATATCAAAATTTAAATGCAAAATTTGTCCGCTGAAAATTCGCCAGACGACAAGTGCTCTTGGATTTTATGAATTTATTCCATTTTATACTTGTCGCATAACTCTCTGCATATTAAACATCATGGATCTATGCGGTCATAAAAAATGGAAGAGACAAAAGAATTAAGTTGAAATTCTAACATGAACGAAAAGTAATTTAAAAAAATTAAATTTTTACGATCTGCTATCAATGGTTAGATGTGTTTTTTTTGCTTAATGCAATAATTTGAAACATGAATAACATAGTTAATTGATCGGGCATAAACATTTTGGGCCATTAAAAAGCTATTAAATGACTTCAGGTAGTTTAAGGAATATTTATATAATTTTGTATGCGTTTGAAGTAAAGCCAACAAAGTTACGTGTTATGTCATAAAATTTGGAGGAAGGTGTAATTTAATTTGTTTAAAATCAGAGTCAAAATCACTAAGTGGAGTTTTTCTTCACTAAGAGTAGACACCTTGAGTTTCGATATACAAATATCAGGGCTAGATGCTGAAGAATGTTTTATAGCGCAATATTTTTTAACCACATTTCGGCCGAAACGACCGCTATTTCGCGTTCAATGTTGGCTCTGAGCTCTTCCAACGTCATGTTGAGTTCACTAAATAAGTTGACAGTGACAGTTCGATGATAAGTGAAAGGGTGCGTTCAGAAATTTAATTCAAAGTTTTCAAGACCCTATTGGAAAACCTGTAAATAAGAAAATAATAAGTATTTATATTTACAATTTTTATAAGACCCTTCCCAACAAGCAACATAAAGATTTTTCCTTAAGCTTGGAAAAAGTTTACAACCTCCAATAGATCTCCAACGCATTTTTCCAAGTCAACTCCAACATCTTGAGATGTGTTCATTATTAAAGTGGCAATACTGTTGAAGTGTCAAAAAAAATAATTTGTTTTTGTACCTGTCAACATTTGGTTGTTTTGGTTATTGTGGTTCGTGTTAATTTGTGAATAAAAATTATTTATTTTAAAGTTGCTTTAATAAATTCTTAAGTTTAAATTCTTTTCAATGAATGAAATAAAAAAAATAATTGGAAAAGCTTTCTCTTAAAGTTCTAGTTATTTTTAACCGACTTCAAAAAGGAGGAGGTTCTCAAGTTCGTTGGTTTGTCCGCTTTTTTTTTTTTTTTTTTTTTTTTTTTTTTAAATGTATGTACATCGATAACTCCTACAGCTCTTGCCCGATTTCCGTAATTTTTTGTCAACGGATAGATACCATGAACGCGGAGGTCCTTTTTTAAAAAAGTGGGCGATATTCGATAAAGGGGCGTGTCAATATAAGAAAAACACTGTATTTCAGTTAATATTGACACTAGGGTACTGAAATTTGCAGTAAAAATACTGGGGTAGGCACAATTATTACAAATTACGGTCAATAAAGTGGGCGTTATTTGACAAAGGGGTGTGGTCATATAAAAAAAACACTGTATCTCAAATAGTATTAACACTAGGGTGCTGAAATTTAGTACAGGGGTAGACACAAGTTTTAAAAATTACTGTAAAAAAGTGGGCGTTATTCGACAAAGGGGTGTGGCAATATTAGAAACACACTATATATCGAATAATATTGACACTAGGGTGCTGAAATTTAGAGCATGGGTAGGCATAGTTATTACAAATTACAGTCAATAAAGTGGGCGTTATTTGACAAAGGGGTGTGGCAATATTGAAAAAACACTGTATCTCGAATAGTATTGACACTAGGGTACTGAAATTTAGTACAGGGGTAGACAAAATTTTTAAAAATAACTGTAAGGAAAGTGGGCGTTATTCGACAAATGGGTGTGGCAATATTAGAAACATACCATATATCGAATAATATTGACACTAGGGTGCTGAAATTTAGTACATGGGTAGGTACAGTTACTACAAATTACGGCCAAAAAAGTTGGCGTTATTCAACAAAGGGGCGTGTCAATATTATAAAAATACTATATCTTAGTTAATATTGACACTAGCGTACTAATATTTGGTATGCAGGTAGGTGAGTAGGTAGAATCATTAAAAGAGTGAGCGGGATTGTACACAGCGTGTGGCACTTTAAGAAAAGTACTATATTACGGTTAATATTGATACTTGGAACCTGAAATTTGGCACAGGGGTAGGTAGAATCATTATAAGGTACGGTAAATACAGTGGGCGGGTTTAGATAAAGGGCGTGGCAGTAAAAATTTCAAAGAAGCAGAAATGAAAAATACCCAACAAAATTTCAGGAATTAACAAAACAAATTTTTTAAGAACAAAGTTGCATTTTTGAAATTTTCCCCAAGAACAACTATTACATAAAATATTTCATATTCTCTAAAAAGGAAGAAATAAAAACTTTTTAACAAAAAAAAAAAACCGACCTCAAAATCACTACAAAGTAAAAAATAATTTTAAATAACTTTTCCCATTCATTTCTTGGTCATATTTTAAAAGCTATTTATATGTATTATAATATTGGAAATCTTATCATTTTAATTTTTTATATTTTGTTTTATTATCATCAATATATTAATTGCTTTATGAACATAAAAGCTTTGAAGTCGGCGCCCATCTTTGACACACAATCATGATCTTTTACCATCCGTGCACTATTTGGTGCCTTGGTGACACTGTAGTAATTTTAAAAGTTTGTACACATTAAATTTCTCACTAAACTGGTTTGGGTGAGCTTGTAAAGCTCAAATTGAATATGACATAGTGTGTAACAGCTGCACAAATAATGCATGGAACACATTGGCTGCATTCAGCGTACTCAAAAATTGTCAACAGAAAGAAAAAAATCGCTAAGAAGCTTTTATATTCATAAAGTTAATAATATTTTTATGATAAAACAAATTAGAAAAAATTAAAATAAACAGATTTCGACATAGTAAGATTAGCGCCGACTTTAAAGCTTTTATGTTCACAAAGCAATTAATATATTGATGATAAAAAAACAAAATAGAAAAAATTAAAATGATAAGATTTCCAATATTATAATACATATAAATAGCTTTTAAAATATGACCAAGAAATGAATGGGAAAAGTTATTTAAAATTATTTTTTACTTTGTAGTGATTTTGAGGTCGGTTTTTTTTTTTGTTAAAAAGTTTTTTCATTTTGGGTGTGAGATCGCTTAGAGAAGGACCTTGGAGCTCAAGTGGAGATTCAGCCTTATCTTAACTAGAGATCGAAGCTCATTTCCCTGGAGATTGGCTTGGATCTCAAGTAAAGAACCTGCACTGCAGATTGGAGAAACGAACTGGAGCCCTACTGGTGGTCAAGCCAATCTCCTAGGTTAATGCTTATTGGGTTAGTTTGACACAACGCTCATTGTCCAATGCCCGTTCCAGTTTCCCAGTAGCAGGATATCACCAACTGGTAACTTCATTCTGAGTTTCAATGTTCTGTGACTTTTTTTTTTAAAGTTGTTCGATATCAAAAATTTGGCTTATATGGGCAAAGCCAAACCCCCTTGTCCAATGCCGTCCCAGTTTTCTAAAAGAAGGATATCACCGTGTACTAACTCTATTCTGAGTTTCATTGTTCTGTGCCTTTTACTTTCATAGCAATTCTGTATCGTAAATTTGGTTTGTATGGGCGGAGCCACGCCCTGTTATTCAATCCCTTACCACTTTTTCAGTAGAAAGATATAGTCAATTAGTAACTCCACACTGGGGTTCATTGTTATGTGACTTTTAGTCCCAAAGCTATTCGATGTAAAAATTTGAATTTTATGGGCGATGCCACGCCCACTTGTCCAATACTTGCTCAATTTTGCCATTCGAAGGACACGACTAAATAGTAAGTTCATACCAAGTTTCATTGATGTGTGACTTATAGTTCTAAAGTTATACCGAAAATTTTGGTTGCCGAAAAAGTGCTATGTCCCTAGACCAATGTCCATACACTGTTACCAATAGAATGGCACGTGTAAATTGAGGTCGAATACCGAATTACAAGTCTGAGCGACCTATAATTTCAAAGCTATTTTATATCGCAAGTCCAAAGCTATTTGGGAGATGCCCCTGAAAATTTTATAAAAATGGGTTAATCGATTTTGGAGTTTATAGCTGACATACACGACCACATTCATACACACATACATCCATTTTTACATACATACATATTAGAGCGGAAGAAAATGTGTGGAGTCAAAAAATCACATGCTTTATGCATTTTTGAAAACTCCTCATCCCAAAAATATTGTCTGCATCTTTAGTTTTTTCTGCGGCATAATTTTTGACCCTCCCGAGGATTTATGTATTTCACTACAAGGGTGATTTTTTTTAGGTATACAAAAATAAATAAAATGTATGTAAGCTCTTGAAACGCACTAAGCTGGAAAGTTTGTAAATCTACGGCACAATGCAGCACAACTTGAGCAAGTCACAGCACAATTTTCGAATTTCAGAAAAACTAAGTGCAAAGCGAGCGTTATCATAAAAAAGCGAATATAATTTCGAGCTATAAATAATCAAGTGCAGGGCTTACTTCATGCACATTATTATCAGAACGTGATCATAAGCGTTCCAAGTTTGAATATGAAGCGAAAATTCAATTTTTTTTTTGCACCCATGACAAATTTCAAAATTTTCCGAGATTAAATTAATTTGTGCAATAAGGTTATTAAATCCAATTCATTTAAATATTTTATAGCGTTATTTCGTTATTAAGAATCGTAAGCTATATATCAGCTCATAGAATCATAAAACGAAACAACTATTTATAACCAGGAGTTCCATAGATATCCAACACAAATTTTGTCATTTATTATTTAGAAGAAACATACGTATATAAGCTCACAACCACACAGTGGTAGTGAAAATATTCGTGGATGCCTAGTCGTCATGGATTTATAAGTGAATAATGCAACCATTGCCGATATGTATATCTTACGAATACACAGTTCACCGTTATTTCGTCGCATCGGTTTAACTTCCCATTCTAATGTGCGGTGTAGGAGGGTAAATAACTTTCACTTCGAAAAATCGAACATTTTTTGAAAAAAGTTCTGGGTATATAACCCCCTTAATGTCATATATGCTAGAGGATTAAAAATAGTTGCAAGTAGCTTCCCAGTGAACCAAAAATACCGTTTTCGAATTTATTTCTGAACCTTTTTGTGTAGAAACGTTCATTTTCGCCACTCGTCGGACTAAAATGCCTCTCAAAGATTAACCTAAATTTATTCGGAAATTAGGTAAAAAAAGAACATAAATTGTCCTATTTTTGTTCGGAAATGTATTATAAAAAGAACTATTAAATTAAAAAAATTAAATAACTGTCCATTTCAGCCCTTGAAAGGACTTTGACCTAGCTTCTTATGATCAATTGTATTGTGCGTGTTAAGTTTGTACACAATTGACCGAGAAATGGACCTACAGGCTTAACACCGACTCCGAACGGCGATGAACGGAATGTTCTTATTCTCAAGAAGTTTTACATGGCATTTTGATTACTCTCTGAGGTTTGCCATTGTCTGCAGAGAGGTGGCGGCCGTACAGAAAAATTATTTTAATTCAAATAATTTTCTGTCGCTGCTGGGGTTCGAACCTGGGTCTCCAGGTTCTTTGACATAGCGGCCACGCACTTTAACCAACTACGCCACGGACGCCACGTAAAAAGAACTATAGAAAAGTTATATTTCGCCACTCGTATTTTGACCTTTTTTGAATCAATCACTGGACGGAAATGCCTCTCAGAAACGAATTTATTGTTCTTCGGAAAGGAGTTAAAAAATGAACCATAGAAAAGTTCACTTATGGTGAAAATCAATTCGCACTGGTAAAAAAGTTTATATGACGTTTGTATGAATGTTAACTTTTTGATTTACTATTATAAAAATATCAACAAAGGTTTAAATTCTTTCTTTTTTAACTCATTTTAGAATATAAAAAAGTATTATTTATGATTTATTTCTGAATTCATTTATGAACAAAAAATGGTTCGTTTATGAGAAATTGTTTCTACTGATATTTTTCTGAACTCATTTAAGAATGCAAAAAAGAAGCATTTATGATTCATTTCTTAACTCATTAATAAGACAAAATAGGTTTTTTGTTTTTGTTAATTTCGCAATATAAGTACAGTTTTTATTTATGGGAAAAGTTTTCATGAATTTAATCTTCTAAAGCAAGCACTTTTAAGCGATAAAATAAAAAAATCAAAAATTAAACAGGAAAAATCCTTCGCAAAACCTTCGCTTATGGTTCAGTGGGTTATTTATAAATATCACATTAAAAATATTATTTACATAGTCATAATCATGAGGAATATTTTTTTTTTTTGTAAATTTAATATAGTATGTATATATATTTGTAAATTTAAATACATTAATTATTCTTTATCAAACCATACATTTTATTTTCTCATTAAACTGCGCTGATAAGAAATCCGACTGCATAATATGTGTACAGAAGAATAGGAGTCAAAAAAATAAAAGCTTTACTTGCTTGAATGATTGAGCCCGCAAATAGCTATGATTAAACTTTCAGTTTTCATTATTGTGTCGATATTTTAATAATATCGAAGTTATGCAAGTCTATCCAGAAGAGTTTAGACTTTGTCAAATTTAATTTTTAATTTATTTTAAATTATTTAATTTATCTTACTTATTCGTTCAGAAAAACTTTTAACTACTAAGCAAAAATGTATAAAGTCATTTTAAAATTATGAACTTCATTAAAGCATAAAATTAAATTAAATAGATCCAAAAATTAATATGCATGTCACTATTAATCCCTATTTTATCTTAACCTTATCCTTTTCCTTTTCCTTTTCCTTTTCCTTTTCCTTTTCCTTTTCCTTTTCCTTTTCCTTTTCCTTTCCTTTTCCTTTTTTCCTTTTCCTTTTCCTTTTCCTTATTCCTATCTTTATCCTTATCCTTATCCTTATCCTTATCTTTATCCTAATGCTTATCCTTATCCTTAACCTTATCCTTATACTTATCCTTATCCTTATCCTTATCCTTATCCTTATCCTTATCCTTATCCTTATCCTTATCCTTATCCTTATCCTTATCCTTATCCTTATCCTTATCCTTATCCTTATCCTTATCCTTATCCTTATCCTTATCCTTATCCTTATCCTTATCCTTATCCTTATCCTTATCCTTATCCTTATCCTTATCCTTATCCTTATCCTTATCCTTATCCTTATCCTTATCCTTATCCTTATCCTTATCCTTATCCTTATCCTTATCCTTATCCTTATCCTTATCCTTATCCTTATCCTTATCCTTATCCTTATCCTTATCCTTATCCTTATCCTTATCCTTATCCTTATCCTTATCCCTATCATTATCCTAATCCTTATCTCTATTATTATCCTTATCCTTATCCTTATCCTTATCCTTATCCTTATCCTTATCCTTATCCTTATCCTTATCCTTATCCTTATCCTTATCCTTATCCTTATCCTTATCCTTATCCTTATCCTTATCCTTATCCTTATCCTTATCCTTATCCTTATCCTTATCCTTATCCTTATCCTTATCCTTATCCTTATCCCTATCATTATCCTAATCCTTATCTCTATTATTATCCTTATCCTTATCCTTATCCTTATCCTTATCCTTATCCTTATCCTTATCCTTATCCTTATCCTTATCCTTATCCTTATCCTTATCCTTATCCTTATCCTTATCCTTATCCTTATCCTTATCCTTATCCTTATCCTTATCCTTATCCTTATCCTTATCCTTATCCTTATCCTTATCCTTATCCTTATCCTTATCCTTATCCCTATCATTATCCTAATCCTTATCTCTATTATTATCCTTATCCTTATCCTTATCCTTATCCTTATCCTTATCCTTATCCTTATCCTTATCCTTATCCTTATCCTTATCCTTATCCTTATCCTTATCCTTATCCCTATCATTATCCTAATCCTTATCTCTATTATTATCCTTATCCTTATCCTTATCCTTATCCTTATCCTTATCCTTATCCTTATCCTTATCCTTATCCTTATCCTTATCCTTATCCTTATCCTTATCCTTATCCTTATCCTTATCCTTATCCTTATCCTTATCCTTATCCTTATCCTTATCCTTATCCTTATCCTTATCCTTATCCTTATCCTTATCCTTATCCTTATCCTTATCCTTATCCTTATCCTTATCCCTATCATTATCCTAATCCTTATCTCTATTATTATCCTTATCCTTATCCTTATCCTTATCCTTATCCTTATCCTTATCCTTATCCTTATCCTTATCCTTATCCTTATCCTTATCCTTATCCTTATCCTTATCCTTATCCTTATCCTTATCCTTATCCTTATCCTTATCCTTATCCTTATCCTTATCCTTATCCTTATCCTTATCCTTATCCTTATCCTTATCCTTATCCTTATCCTTATCCTTATCCTTATCCTTATCCTTATCGTTATCCTTATCTTTATCCTTATACTTATCCTTAACATTTCAATACAATTTCATGAGATGCGATGAGAAATATATCTATTATAAAAAGGCGTAGGCAAAACAGTTAAGAAAAATTTTCTCCCGTGTTTCTCAACCGATTTTGATAATTTTTTTTTTAAATCAATAAGAGTAGGGAGAAGGAGTTCACCGAGTATATGCAACCCGAATTCGTGATATCGAATAGCTGTAGAGTTATAGGTCACAGAGCCTCGGAAATCGGTATTCGACCTCAAATAACACGTACCATTCCATTGGCAACATTTTATGGGCGTTACAAGAGGGGTGTGACACTTTTCAGCAGCCCAAATTGTCGGTATAACTTCTGAACAAATCAATGAAACTCGGTAGGAACTTCCTATTTAGTCGTGTTCTTCGACTGGATAAATTGAACGAGCATTAGACAAAGGGGTGGGGGGCATTAGACCACCCATACAATTCAAAGTTTATATATCGAATAGATTTGAAAGTAAATGTCATATAACAATGAAACTCAATATGGAGTTCCCACTTGGTGATATCTTACTTTAAGAAAGTAGAATATGGGAAGTAGAGCACTGGGACGGGCATTGGACAAAGGGGTGTAGCTCCGAATATATAAGCCAAATTTTTGATATCGAATAACTTTGAAAGTAAAAGTCACAAAACATGGAAACTCAGAGTGTTACTATTTTGTGATTTCCTGCTGGTGGTACGTATTGTGCGGTATGCGTTCAGTTACGTTTACACATGAGTGAAGAAAGAAAAAAATGTTTTCAGTAAAAATACAAAAAAAAAAAATCTATTTTAAATGGTCGAATTTAGACCAAAGGCGAAAACTTAATAATTCAGAAAAATTCTTCACCAGGTTTTCGTTGCCAGCCTGATAGATATATAGATAGATTTCGAAATGGTAACAAAATACAGCAGCAACCAATATGTTAGAACGAAGCATTACCACATTGGATTGTGTAGGCATATCACTTTAATTTTTGGAAATAATTTTGTAGTGCTTTTAAGATTAATTTTCGGTTACTATCGGCTGTATCCGGTTGTGTCCACATTTTGAAAAATGTTTAGAACTGGCCTTATCTCCTCCGGTATCAAATTTCATTTTTCGGAATACCGAATAACATTTAACGCTTTTTTATATTTTACTAAATTTGAGTTGAGTTGACCTTTTTTATAATGTAATATATAAGTATACTTTTTGTGAAGCTCTCCATACAACTTTTGAAAACATGTCTCTCAAATCGGTACAAAAGTTTTTTATTTCTATTGTTGACTAAAGACATTTGAACAAATGCAAAAAAAAACTCGTTGATTCAGAAGCTTTCTTATAAAACTCCATAATTCAATAAATTGTTTATGTCTTTAGTACTTTAAACTAAAATGTTTCTATGGCATTTTGTGTTGTTGTTTTTATGTTCGTAACTTCGTTAACTTTTTATATTTTTGTCATAGTCTTACCAATTATTCAAACATTTCCTCATTGTTGTTCACATGGCATACAACTCATTAAATTTACGAGTATTGCGCTCCACATGATTCGACAGTAGTGGCGGGAAGGAAAATTTACTTTATCACTTAAAGCTAATGATTAGCATCTGATAGAACGCAGCAGTGATGCGTTCCGAATAGGTGGCAGTAAGTACAAACGTTCTATTCGAATTCCAACAATTGATTGTTTATTTTTAAAATTTGCTTCAAATTTATCGACAACAAATTTTATGGTTCAATTAATGAAATCATTTTCATCGGACCTGCGTGTAAAGATTTTGAAATTTTGTGGTTTTTTTTTTTTGTTTTCATTTCATTTGCAACTTGTTGCCTTAACACTTGCGTCACATCAAAAACGCTTTCCTATATTCGTTAAAAGCTCAATTTTGTCGATCATTTATTTATTGGCTCAAGTCTCGGAGACGCTTAAATTAATAAATTTGCTGTCGTCGCGACGCCTGAAGTTTTTGTTATCTACGCAGAGTTATTAGCGAAGGTGTTTCGCACGTTCGAGAATTTTTGTCACCCTGTGCCGGGCAGTGAGTAAAGTTATTCGAAGTAGTTTTGCCGAAGATCGCGTACGGCACGGGCGTGATCGCTATCGATTGGCAAGGTCTTGGTTAAGTTCAAATGATTACGCGTTTGATAAATTGAAGTTTAGATCACAAGTTCTGATAACGCAATTAAGAAAGTTTGAAAAAAAAAAATTAAGATTTATTGAGAAAAAACAAGTGCTTCAAAATGATATTTTCAAAACAAATTCAAATCTGTGCTTTATTTTTAGTTTTTATAGAAGGTAATAATAGAAAGGGATTTTTTCTATCGCATCGGTTCATGTAAAAGATTATGCAACTGAATCCTTTTTATTTGAAAGTATTTATTTAAAGCTTTGTTAAAATTATTAAATTAAAAACTAAGAATATTTGTATAAAAAAATGTTTTTCAAAATAATTGCATGCCTTTCTTGTTTTTCTTTTTATTTAAAAGATTCAAGTGATTTCAGATGGAAAACCTTCTTATTTCAAAACCAAGATTTTTTCAAAAGCACGAAGTGATGAAGAAAATTAGATAGCGGTTGCTATGCCGGTATATTAAGGCCAAGAAGGGTTTTCGTGGTTAGGTTCCATAAGTTGGAAAAATGAGAATATTGGAATGAAAGGGCACATATTAAAAAATTGAATTTATTTTAAAATATTTTAATATATTTCACATTTGAAATTTTATCCTTAGTCACCAAATTATGTTTAATATTTATACAAAACAGAATATTACAAAAATTTCATCACATCTCATTTGTATTAAAATGTTAAAAACTTTAATAAAAATGATAATATTAAAAAATTGATTTATTAATAAATATTTCAATATGTTACTTTTTTTATAGCTTTAAAAGTTGAAAGAAAATATTGAAAAAGACCACCCCGACTACTAAATTTTCATTAAAAACTTGATTTGAAGTTTTTACTTCAGTGGGGAAAACCTTAATTTTGATGAAATTTTGGAGAAATATGTAAGAACTTTACCTACACTTTTCTTTTTAATATTTCAACAATTAAACAAATAATGTATGCAAGAGAAACTTGAAGACAAATTGTATTATTATATGTACAACTTCTTATTAATTATTTAAACTAGAAATTTTATTTGTTTTTTAACGTAGAATACGTTATACGGGGGTGTTGATCTGGAGCACAAAATTTTGAGAAAATGTTTGTTCAAGTATAGTCGTAACATATTTAATATGTCTTCTTTTGATTTGTATTTAAATAATCATATTGCTACACATAATTTTTTTGATTCTATAAGTAAATCAAAATTTAACTCCTTCAAATTTTGTATTAATTTTCATATGCTTTGTATTTTATGTATTATAACATCATGTGTAAGAGCAGTACGATTATCTGTGTGTTCATCACAGAACCAGTGTGAGAAAGAGAAGAAGTATAATGACCAAGTAGCGAACGATGTGTACATACACAACATTGATAAGCGAAGCAGAGAAACAAAATTGTGCTTACCCAGTTGGCCACGTCTTTAAAACATCCTCAATGTCTTACAGCCTTATTCATAAACACATTTTAGAGGCAGCGTAATGCTATGTTCACACGGAGAGTTTAGTTTGAGTTTCCAGTACAAAGTAAACTCAACAAAAAATCATGGTTGTATTTACGTAACCTTTAAACGCCAATTTCGGCGTTTAAGTTACGCAGCTCTTAAACAACTACGAAAAATGTTTATGAATAACGTTTTCTTGTTTAAAGCCCGTTTAAAGTTATGCTATGTTCGCACAGAGAGTTTAGTTTGAGTTTCCAGTACAAAGTAAACTCAACTTGTACTGGAAACTCAAACTAAACTCTCTGTGCGAACATAGCATAACTTTAAACGGGCTTTAAACAAGAAAACGTTAGTCATAAACATTTTTCGTAGTTGTTTAAGAGCTGCGTAACTTAAACGCCGAAATTGGCGTTTAAAGGTTACGTAAATACAACCATGATTTTTGTTTGTCTTTTCTTTTAATATCAAAGACATGCTCCATATGCGCCCTTTGGATTTTTTTATGCGGCGGCCATTGTAAATCCATAGGAATTCTTACTTTTTGTAGAGATTTTCTATAGTTCAGACACAAACCTTACCATCATAAGCAGAAAATGAAAAAATGTTTATGAATAACAATGTTAGCAAGGTTGCATAGAAGCTGCGTAAAGCCTTAAACAGTGCGTAACTAAACAAGCGTTTAAAGGTTGTTTAAGGAAATCTATTGAATAAGGCTGTTAATGACTAACGTATTCTACGTCTGACCTATGCACCCGTGTTATCTAACACAGGCTTGAGCTTTTTTTATACAAAATCATATTTTTCTTAAAAATACACACGCTTATAGTTCGCAGTTACTTTGTGGACAATATGTACTATTACTATGTATTAATATGTGTAAGTTGCCATTAGAACTAGATTAAATCGTATGCGTTAAGGGTTAAGGGTCAAGGGGAAGGGGGAATGGGTGGGAAGGAGAATGGAGAAGGGGTGAGTAATAGAAAGAAAAGGCGGACATACAAAGATAGAATTAAGGAAATCGACTTTTTTAAAGACGTACATCTTTGTCACAAGAATTTAAGTCTTTGATATAAAGTATATTTTTCATCATGGGAATTCAACAATCTTTGTGCCTTTGCCGTAAGGATGTTTTATATTTGGGCACAATCTAACCAATAAAAGTCTTCGTGGCAAAGTGTATTTTCTTTGGTTTTACGATTTTTTCCCTGAGTGTAATCATATATATTTTCAATAAACAACAAGGTTACAGGTGAAATAATAAGGAATGCTCTAAATTTCTACTGATTTTATTAATTTTGACATACATTTTTTGACTTAAAGGAGCATCCTGTTATCCACCAAAAAATAAAATTTTTTAAACGTTCCTTATCCAATAAGTTAAAAAATTATTTCAATCGACTTAATGCTAACACCGGGAAAATAAATTTTAAATTTCTTTATCCTTGTCCAAATCCATTCTCTATTCTTTGTGAAATTCTTTTCCTAGTCCTTATGTTATTTCTGGATCTATTCTTTGTCCCAATACTTGTCCTCATTTCTTTTCTATTCCTTGTCCTAGAGTTCTTGTCCAAATCCTTTTCCTAATACTTAACGTACAATTTGTCCTAATTTAATTTTTATTTTTTCTTGTATATTTTTATTTTGCTTTTGCTTTTGCTTTTGCTTTCACTTTTCTTTTGCGCTATGCAATATATCTAAATTCGTATGGTGTAAAAATTTAAAATATGGCGCCATTAAATGTTTTTTTTATTTTTATTATGTGGCCGAAATTCTCTTTTTTATTTTCGTTCTACAAAATTTATCGTAGGTCCTATAATCGCATAGTTATAAATCCTTGCAACATTTTTCCATTGTTGGTTCATTATTAATGTATTAAGCGGTTGCCTCCTTCCTCGGTGTCATGTCACCAACAACATTTTTTTGTTTTATTTTATTAAGTAAAATACACTATAGCATTTCTGCTGAGCGTATAATAATTCAATGCAACAATAGTGCATTTTTTTTTTGCATAAGCTACGTAAGGCCTAGTACAAATCTTTAATTTTTGTTTCGTAATGAATTGTTTGTTCATTTTTGTCGTGAGAGCTAAGATATAGTCTTTACTGGCGTATAATATTTTTTACACTAGCACATATACATAGCTATTTATAATTCCCTTTAACAAGTTTGCAGTTTCGTGGCTTAAACAGCTCCCTGCGCGTCGCGATAACGTCTTTAATTCTTTTTCTTATTAAATTTATAAAGTCAAAGAATTTACTTTTACTGCCGTACTATCACTTTTTTCTTAGCACCTATTTACTCAGTGAGTAACATTTCTATGCAACGCTGATGCCTTTTGGAAAAATGCATTTTTTAACTTTTTTTGTAATTCTGGGCAGTAAAACGTAACATGTCAAAGATGAAAATTATTTTTTATTATTTGTTCCTTCAAAAGATAATTCATAAAGACATTAAAGGGAACAAAAATTTAAATTTAAGCCATTTGATAAGAAGTTAGAGACGAACATTTTAAAAAATTTTGAATTTGATCTCAAAATAAAAAATGCAAGAAATAAACGACATGGGGGAAAAAATTTGAAAGTGGTCGTTTTGGTGTGAATGCAACATTTACTTGATTTTCATTTCGGATAAATACTAGATTTAAAATTTTTTAATCAAACCCTGGAAAATTCTTGCTAAATTTTCAAAAAGCTAGTTGGTGTGAATATATGGAAAATTACGCTGATGCAACGCGGCTGATTTATTAGCTAACAGCTATTATCAAAATTTAGTCATATTCATTAGTTAAGACCTGTCAGATAACATAATGGATTGTGTTGGATATTTAATAAAAAAAAAAAACAACTAAAATTAAAAAATACAAGGGGACACCCGGGTTTGAACCGGGGACCTCTCGATCTGCAGTCGAATGCTCTACCACTGAGCTATATCCCCAAGTAAATTATCTTACCTTTTTATGGTACACAAAGCAAATCACAAACTCATGCGGAGAATACGTTGGGCTGAAGGTTGCTTATATAAAACACCCCTTTTATAGTCTCATTTTACTTGTCTTTCTTCGTCACCGCTTACTCTTCTGTTGTTGTTAGCTTCCACGATATGATGAACTTATCGTCCATTACTCAGTTAACTTCTATTGAAAACATCGATTTATAAAGATATTCAGAAATGAAAATAGAACACATCTAAATAATTAAGTACATATACAGTGATGGAAAAAATAATAGAAACGACTTGTATGTTTATCTTTTGTATGAATATTTTTTTCTGCAATGAATTTTGTTTTCAAAGTTTACATATGACTTAAAGATTAAGACAGATATTCATCAGAATATAAAAACTAGTAAGAAATTATCTTCGACTGGGTCGAAGTTAAAATACCACGGCCGAACCAAAGTATATTCAAAGTCTTAAGCAGTTTATTTGTAAAAACATTTTCGTCATAGTTTTAACGGAAAATATTCGCATTTGTTTTTTTATAAAGTCACTTGGTATGGGGGATAGGCGTGGTTTTCACTAGATTTCGTTGAATTATATACTCAGAGTGCATATTATATATTAAAGCTTATTTACAAAATTTTATCGAATTTCGTGATGAAAGCTAGTAAATTACGGCTGTATCCGTTATCACAGACAGACAGACTGACAGACGGACAGATGGACAGACAGACGAACATGGCTAAATCAACTCGGCTGGTGATGCTGATTAAGAATATATACCCTTCCCCATACCTTATGGGCATTACAAACGGAACGACAAAATTAAGGCACCCCTTTTACGATTTTCAAACGTGGGAGTATAAAAATAAGCTTCACGCAACTCAAAACACAAAACATTTCATTTATTGTCCTTGGAAAAAATAATATAATCAAAAGACTTATAACTAACATACTAACACTTTTTTCTTAAAATCTACCAATTTTATACTGAAAACTAGTTTGACTTTAATATTTTGTTGGGGCACCGAGGTTTTTTAGAACTTCAATGCACCGACGGGCCATGGAATCCACCAGTTTGGCACAAGTAGAGGTATCAATGCCATCCTGCACTTTTTTCCACAATTCTTCTATGTTTTTGGATTTATAGCTAGCTATTTTCTTCTTTAACCCTAGAACTGCATCGCTATTTTTTTTTACCTATTCCTGTATCGCGGGGTGAAAAAACACCCCAACTTTCAAGGGCCCGTATCTCGGACACAGTGTGACTTTGATTGTTCCATGGGGGCTCATTTTTTTCGTCTTTTGACCTAGAATCACGTGAACTAAATTGTTTGGCCAAAAAATTGACCCAGAAGGGCAAAAAACGTAAAAAACAAGGAAAAATTTTATTTTTCGTTAAAATTACGATATCTCAGTGAGTTTTTGACTAAATCTAGTAATTCCAACGGGGTTCTAAAGGGGAGATACTATGTTTAAGGGGTATTATAGTGGTTTTGGCCAATTTTCCAAAAATGTTATTTATTTTGAGACATCAAAGTGCGCAAATAGCAAGAATTTGAAAAAACGATTTTGCCGCACAGATCGTTACAACGAATAAGAATTTCGTTCAAATTGGAAAAAAACATATTTATTTGAAACTATAAAGTACTACGCCTCAAAACACTTGATTAAAAAAAATTCACCATTCAAAGTCAGCTTGTATCACTGAAAACTTTAATTTCGTACTGCGTCTAATCTAATGAACGAGTAAGAATTGTAATATTTTTTATATCTTGTTAGCAGGTACCGTTTTTTTTAAAGAGAGTGCACATTTTTGGTTGTTGTTGGTAAGTACACTCAATGAGCATTTATTCCCAAGTAGTTGTTGTTGTTATTTTTTGAACTAATATTGAGAGCAGAGCATTTTTTGTTATTAAAACAAGTGAGACTAATCAAGTTGAAGGGAGCGTATATATGTATGTAAATATATGTGAAGTGGGGCCACTATACACTCATTACTTGCCCAAAAAGTTTAAACAACACGAAAATAAAAAAACTTTAAGATGACGAAAAATATACACAAACTGTATCGTGGGGTGAAAAAGCACCCCAGACGCACTTCTTATGTTCACTGCTTCAGCAAGCACGTGGTACGGATGCCGCGAGCATGACTACTCTCAGACGTTGGAACAGAATTATGGTTACGGTCCCGGGCCGTAAACGAAAGGCGTTTGTGTCTGATTAAGGTCTGGTGACTGCGATGGTCATTCTAATAAATTAATGCCATTGTCCCGCAACCATTTTTTTGCCAGTTGCGAGGAGTGTTTGGGATCGTTATCTTGCATAACTACACATTTTAACTGCATTTCTCCATTGGAAAATGGGAGCATTATGCTGATTAAAATATTTACTTAGTCTGAGGCCCACTCTTTACCTTTAATCCAATATATTAAACCTACGCCCGACCAGGAAAATTAACCCCATAGCATTATGCTACCGCCACCATGCTTAATAATTTTTAACTGTGTGCTTCAGATTATGTGTAGTATTTTTTGGGCGTTTTACATGAGGCATTCCATCGGATTCAAACAAATTCACCATTATTATGTCTGGTCACAACACGTTTTTCCAATTTTTTCGTATCAGATGATTTCTTGAAAAGGCTACTCTGTTGTGAATTTTCTTCTTTGCTCTAGAATGTGCTTTATTAATCCATTTCATTTCTTTTAATCAATTCCGTATTGTGTGACTAGTTCCTGGTGCATTTAATTCTTTTATGGGTTCTTCCGATGAAAGAAATTGTTTGTCGAACCAACAATACGTCAACAATACGTCAAATTTTGCAAGTTGCTCTTTTTCTGCCTCGTTTTTCCTTCTTTGGTTAAAAATTAATAGCAGAATACATTTTTTTATTCTTTGAACACTTCAATAGCTCTGCAATTACACATTTTATTTTGTCTTCATTTCTTAATTTTCGGATGAATTGGAGCTCAACATCTGTGCAATGTACTCCGCTTCCCATTCTAAACAAAATAGGTGCGAAAGGTAGAATACTTATTAACACTTTCTAAACGGTATTTGAAAACAATTGTAAATCACTTGTATATTTAATATTATTGACAAAAGTAGAATGCGTTTCTAGTTTTATACCCCTACGTTTAAAAAACGTAAACGGGGTATATTAATTTTGTCACTCCGTTTGTAACGCCCATAAGGAGGCGTGGTAGGTATAGAAAAGTCGATTTAGCCATGTCCGTCTGTCCGTCTGTCTGTCTGTGATCACGATTACAGCCGTAATGTTCAAGCTATCATCACGAAATTCAATATTTAAGCTTGTATCTAAAAAATAAAGGTCAAGTTTGAGAATGAGCCAAATCGGATAAAAACCACGCCTACTTCCCATACAAAGTGACTTTATCAAAACGGTAAAATCTCTTAGAATTCCACAAAAATTAATATATGGACTTGAAATTTTGCATATGAACTTTGATATGTAACATATACACTGTGTATGAAATTCGAGTGAAAATCACACCCACCTCCCATACAAAGTGACTTTATCAAAAAACAAAAGAGAATATTTTCTGTTAAAACTATGACGAACATGTTTTTACAAATAAAAATTTTTTTATCTGCTTAAGACTTTGAATATATGTATTTCAATTCGGACGTAGGGGTATTTTAACTTCGGCCCAGTCGAAGAACATTTCTTACTAGTTTTTTTTCAATACGAAATCGAGTTCACTGATTTATGGGTTTGCACCACTGAAATTTTTAACGAATAATGCGCAAAAGCGTAAACAAATAAAGCACCAGTATCTAACTTTTGCGTATAGTGGGTTACATTCATATAGTTTGCTTTACAACTTATAAGCGTTCTTCGAAATGTTCAAGTGTTTGCCCAGTGGCGTTCCTAGGGGGTGGGGGGGCGGTCCGCCCCGGGTACCACCATTTTAGGGGTGACACCATTCATTTTGATATTTTTTTTAATATCTCAAACAGAAAGAAAAAGGTACAAATACATTACGTTAAAAAATGTGTGTCGCATTGAAATTATTTGTAACAATTTGTGTATCAGTAGTTTCATGCGAAAGGAGTTTTTCAAAGCTAAAATTAATTCAGACTTATTTAAGGTCTTCCATGGGACAGGCAAGGCTTTCCGATCTTGCTATTTTAACCATTGACAACGAGCTTACAAGTAATATTGATTTCGATGAGGTTATTTCAAATTTTTCAGCTCTTAAAGAAAGAAACGTTAGTTTTTAAGACAACGCCATCTTATTAATGGCTCTTTCTTTGTTTTACCTTATACCTACATACATATACAAATATGTACCTGAAAACGTAATGTTTTTGTTCCGACAGTTTTTAAGACTGCGAAGTTAATAAGTTTTCTTTTTTACCTTATGCCTACATATCTAAATATGTAGACTAGAGTGGGTCGGTCTCCATAAAAAAAAAGTTTGAAAAGTGCACCGCTTATTTTAAAGATGACGTCGAGACAACTCTAAACACAAAAAAAAAATTTTTTTCGACCCCCGGAAAAACCGCCAAATTGATATTTTTTCCATAACTTATGCATTTTGTATCCGATTTCAAAGAATGATATACCGGTAAAAAAAGGGCTTAACTAGCACCACATTTTCTTTTCAGAGCTTTTGGACTTTTGAAGTCATATTCATCTGGTAAGCCCTGTTACCTCAATTTACCCCCTTGAAATCAATTTTTTTATCATAAAATTAAACTTCTTAAAAATTTGTTCACAAAAAGTACTTTATTTGGCCTGTTAATATGTCAAAAATGTTATAGCAGTTCCAAATTGTAGTAAAGAACTTTCTTTATTAAATTTCTTAAAACTAATAGTTTTTTTTATTATTGTTTCTTTTTGTTTTTTATGTTTGCACGCTGTCACAATTCTTGAAGAACTTTTTCAACTATTGATATATAATTATTTAGTTTAAGGTTTTTGCGGACACTTGAATGACCGTTATGTTTCAAAAACAATAAATATTCAATAACATCGCGTTTAGTAGGCAATTTTGTTTTATTAGTTTCTTTTTTTTCGAAAAACATTTTTAACTAGCACCCAAGAATTTGTAATACTATTGTGTTATTCAGTTGACATCTAATATTAGACCGTTTTATTATAATTATCAGTTATTGAGTAAAGGAGAGAGTTACGAGTTACTGATCTAGAGAATTGTCATGTAACGCATATAACAACTATAGAGATTGATTTATATAATTTATTGACAACTTATGCCCTGGTAGCAAAGATCGATATTATTTAGTTTTAATTAATTATTTTTTTGGGAAACTTGAATATAGTGTCATGATTCGTGGGCAATTTAGTTTGAATAACGTTTTTATGCCTAAATATGTTAAGGAAAATATTTTATTTTAATTTCATTACTTAATTTTTAAAAATAATTCAGTTAATTTTGTTTGGATTAAAATAAAAGTAATTCATACATAATGAAAAAAGCATTGTACCAAATATTTGAACCATTATAACTTCTTTGTTTTTAAAGCTGTAAGATGTAAAGGACTTTAATTTTATGAGAAAAAAAAACAATTTTAGGGGGCATATCGGACTAACGACGTTTACTAGTCAAATATGACCTTGGAAGTAAAAATGTTCTGAGGACAAAATGTGGTACTCGTAAAGCCCTTTTAAATGACATATCGGATTTTTTTTCGGCATTTTTTCGACACTTTTTAAGATCGGATATGTTATGCATAAGTTATGGAAAAAATACAATTTTGGCGGTTTTCCCGGGGGTCCAAAAAAAATTTTTTTTTTTTGGAGTTGTCTCGAGGTGATCTTTAAAATAAGGGGTGCACTTTTCAAATTTTTTTTCGACCCACTCTAATGTAGACATCTGAAAATGTAATATTTTTGTTCTGTTTTTTTACAAATTCTTATTGTTTGTCACATGTTGTTTGTTTTTTTTTTCGGAAAACATAAAGATAATAATAAAAACACTTAATCTCATCGAGTTGGTTTTTTTTTTGCATTTAGAAATTTTTTTATAGGGGTGACACCATGAGTATCCGCCCCGGGTGTCACCAAGCCTAGGAACGCCACTGTGTTTGCCTTTTCTATTATTTTTTCCCTCACTGTATATAGTTATTAGTTAGGAAGTGATTGTGAAAATGCATGCATACAGTGCTTCACAAAAGCATTTGGAATTTTTATTTTTTAAATCTATGGCCATATAGGTGGTATATCTTAGGATTTATAAAAACTTTAACCCTCATCCGCATTCCTTTTTTTAATACATAAAGGTATTACTGTCATCAAATTGATGACACGTAAAAATGCCAAGTTTTCACTAATAATAAAACAGTAAAACTATTTTTTTTTTAATATTTTGATTGAATCCATCTCTATTTATGATTTTAATCCAAAAATAAATATTATTTTAATTATATTACATCCATTGAATATATATTACGGTATAAATATGTATTGAATATATATTATTACCCGATAATAGTAAAACAAAGAAAATTAAAATTAAATTAAATTTGAAAAATAGTTTTCAAGAATAAATATGAAAAAAATAATACAATATTTACCCTGCAGCTTCCCTGGCAGCAAAAGAAAGAGTGGAAGAATTATTAGAACAAGAAAGTTGGAATGGTTCAGTTGAATATTGTATTATTTTGTTTTTTGATACCAATAAAATGTTTTCATCTAATACTGCTGCTTCTCTTGTTTGTTGATTGAAAAAATCACTATCTGAATCATGACTATTATAGTTATCACAATCAAATTCATTTTCACTTGGTATATAATCTGCATCTTCATCTCTTTCGAATAGATCACTATGATCAGTAGGATAATTATAGAAACATGAATTAGAATCCATTTTTGGAAATTTTATTTTAGCGGTATTCACGATCTGGAGTTATTGGTATTGTATTCTGTATTTTTTAAAAGTTTGATAATTGTAGTAAAATTCACAGTTTTACAAAAACAAAATATGAACATTTTCCAAATACTATAAATACTAAATTTTCAATGATAGAACCCTATTCTGATTTTGCATAGTATTTGTATATTTGAAAACCAGCTGACTTAACGTTCTATGGCAGCACTGCATTGTGTATATGGCAGCACTGCCAATTTAATTTGTTCTAAAAAAATATGGCAAAATTTGGTTGCTCTGTAAGTAATTTCTGCCAAGAAAAACAATAGGAGTGCTCACAATCTGTAGCAAATTCTTTTTAATTTAAATACTAAAAAAAAAAATACTAAAAAAATAAAAATACTCAAAAAACTTTAGATCGTGAATACCGCCAATATTTCTTAAAAAAAATTGCGTAAACAATGCATCTAACTGTGTATGCGTTGGGAAGCAAACAAAGACTGTCCGAAGAACAAAATAATGACGAAAAAAAGAAAGGAAATGATGCAACAAAAAGAAAGACACCTGTTAGAATATAGCGTCATCAATTTGATGACAAATACTTATTAAGGAAATTTTTTATACAGCACATATGTGACATGTGAGCACAAATCTGATACCAAAAATAAAAAATTTATATACGATTTAACCATTGAGCCAAAATCTCAGATCGATTCTATAAAAAACACAAAGAATATAAGCATTTTAAATCAAAAATGTCATCAATTTGATGACAAATCCGGATGGAGGTTAAATATAAAAATAATCAAATTGCTTATGTGACGTATATGCTTTTATTTAGTACAAATGATAAAGGTGGGAATAAATGCATTTTTAAAATATTCACATAATAAACAAAGTTAATAAAAAATCAGCTTACAAAAGTATTCGGAATTTAACTTTAAATAATAGTTAAATAGTTAAAATGAAAATTTAATAACGTGTACCGTATCCCTTCAGTTTAATATGAACAGAGCAAGCTTTCGAGTTCTTTCTGATGAAATTTTCGTCCATTCTTCTGTTATAACTCGTTTTAATATTTCCTTTGATGTTATAGGATGCTTCTGAGTAAATGGCTCCAAGCCCGGTTAAAAATTTTCGATTGGGTTGAGATTCAGCTACTAAGGAGTTGTATTTGAGCAGCATTTTTGGTTCAGGATTCAAAGTTAAGTATTTTGAGCTGTTTGCCTCGGGTCGTTATATTGTTGAAATATTTAACGACCCGAAAGCGCAAGGTTTTCGGTACTAGTTTCAAAATTGTCCTTCATAATCTGTGTGTACTGTTCAATTTTTTCAGTTATAAATTGGATGTTGCCAACTCTATTTACACTCATACACCCACATAACCTGACGTTACCACCTCCATGTTAAACAGAAAGGCATGTATTTTTTGGGTCCAAGTCAGTAACTTCTGACTTTTTCCATATTTTATTTCTACAATACGGTCCAAATAGGTTATATTGTGTTTTATCGCTGCAAATGACTCGTGACCAAAAGTCATTGTCGTGATGTATATATTTTTTCGCAAATTCTAAGCGTTCTTACGATTCTTTTCACTTATTAGTAGTCTAATTCGAAGAGTTCTTCCATTGTAACCAGCAGGTCTTAACATCCTCCGAACAGCTCCATCACTTATATGTATGTACACCGAGATATTCAGAAAGGTTTCTGTTAACCTCTACGACAAAAGTTCGAGAATGTTTCTTGATTTTCGGTATAATAATGGATTCATCTCGAGTACTTAGTTTTTTTTTTAGGCTGCATAATCGTTGTCCAATATGAAGCGCGTTCCATTTTAAAATGCTATGAATAGTCGAAATGCGCTTCTTTTTGTAGAACTGGAAATCATCATAGAATTTTACAAAATGCATACCATAGATGAACCACAGATGAATACATGGAAACTAAACTGCTGCCAATATTCCAAATACTTTCATGAGATAGATTAAATATAAGTTTTTGATTTTTGTTTAGTTTTGCAGGTTTTATTTTTTTTTATTTTATTTGATAGTTATTAAAAGTAATCAATCATATCAGTAAAAAAACACTGATGTAATTTTGAATGACAGAATTCGTTTATATTAAAAAAGAGTGATTAATTTCGAAAGATTATAATATCCGAATACTTTTGCGGGACACTGTATACATAACATGGCAAAAATAAGTTTCCACACAATCATATACAAGGTGGCGCAAAAATAACCTTCCGATGTTTTTTGGCTGTAATTTAAAAAAAAAAATGAAAAACTTTGATTCTTCTTGTGGATTATTTTTATTTGGTCTTTTAATTTTTTTTACGTCAAGTCGAGAATATGATGTCATGTAAATGGCCGCCGCCACAGTTGATTGTCATTTGAGCCCTTTTTATGGCATTTTCCATCACTTCGGCCAAAACTTCCGGCGATAGGTCCTCACATTCTTGACGGATATTGTCTTTAAGAGCTGCAAGAGTCTGAGGCTTGTTGACATAAACCCGCGACTTCAAAAAGCCCCACAAAAAGAAGTCTGGAGCGGTCAAATCAGGCGATCTTGCTGGCCAGTGTAATTCGCCAAATCGGGAGATTAGGCGCCCGGGAAATGCATCCTTCAGCATATCGGTTGTGGCTCGTGCAGTGTGTGCCGTTGCACCGTCCTGTTGGAACCACATGTTTTCCAATCCCAATTCATCAAGTTGCGGCAAAAAGGAACTCGTTGATCATTGCTCTGTAGCGCTCACCATTCACAGTAACCGTTTGGCCCGCGACGTCTTCGAAGAAAAAAGTTCCGATGACTCCTCCAGCGAAAACAGCACACCATACAGTGACTTTGAGCGGGTGTAATGGCTCTTCGTGGGTTACACGCGGATTTTCAGTGCCCCAGAAGCGTAAATTTTGCTTATTTACGTACCCGCTAAGATGGAAATGGGCCTCATCACTCATGATTATTTTTGATGAAAAATCATCTTCCTCTTGGTGGTGATTAAGGATGGCTTGAGCGTATGTTAGACGCGATTGGCGGTCAGCAGCTAACAGCTGATGCACCGTCTGATCTTGTACCAAAATTCGCTGTAAAGGCCGTCGACTGATACCCATTTGCGTGGCACGTCGTCTGGTCGATGTCGACGGCGCTTCCATGACATCCTCGGCTACAGCAGCAATATTCTCTGCAGAACGGCTACTCCGGGGTCTGCCACGCCTGGCAGCATCTCGTGTTGTGCCAGTCTCTTCGAGGCGAGCGGCTAAATGTCGCAGTGTTTCACCAGTAGGCGTTGGACGGCCAGGAAATCTGCGGCGAAATTCACGTTGTGCCAAAGTCACCGACCGATTATTGGTCAAATAAATAGTCGGCAATATTCCGCGTTCTGGAGCAGTGTAGCGTAACATTGTTTATTAACGTGTATTTCGCATGTGTTTACTACACAAATGTCAAAACAGAACTGACATTAGGGGCCAATCGCAAAATTTATAGCATTTTCTGATAGGAGGATTACTTTTGCGCCACCTTGTACATGAAGAGAAAAGAAATTCAAGAATTATATGCTTTTTCTAGATTCAATTCTAATATTTGCTTAAATTAAGAAGAATTTACTTGATTCAAATAAACAAATTGCTGAAAACTAGAAAAATTTACTTGATTTGAGAACAATTTGCTTCAACCAAATAAACAATTTTCACAATATTAGAATGCTTTGATTTTTCTTTTAAAGAGAAAAATTTGCTTGATCCAAGTAATTAATTGTCTGAAAATGGGAAAGTTTTGCTTGATATATAAAATTATATTTGATCTTGTATCTGAAATAGAAAATTGCTAGCTTCATTGTGTTTTTAAATAAAACAAAGACTTAACTTATCTTATTTTAAAAGGTTTTCTGATTTCTTGTGATAAATTAATAAAGTAATGTCTTCCAAAATTCCCATTTTTTAAAATTCTCCTTAACAAAATTTCCTCTTCACAAAAATCCCACCTCACTGTCAAGGGGAATTTTGTTAAGGAGAACTTAAAATAGGGGAATTCTATAAAGGAGAATTTTAAAACAGGAGACTTTTGAAACGGGTGAATTTTGGAAAAGGGAATTTTAAGAAGCTGAATTTCAACTCTGTGGAAAGGGACCCGCTCCCTATGTAGAAAGATGAGGGCTAAATTAAAAAAATTTGTCAAGTTTATGAAGTTTAAGATTGATTTAAATAAAATGTTAGCTGATGGCCACGGTGATGTACCTGGTTCAAGCAATCAAGTTTTGACTAGCCTTCATACCTATCATTATGACTCTTTAAGTGATGATAGAATGATTGGACAATGTCTATAAAAAAAAACAAGACAAATCCTCTTAATTGGAAAAGAAATTTGAATAAATCACAACGTTAAGAGAGAATAAATATTTAACGGATAGGGATAAGCTCAATTCGGCTAAACCAATAAAACATCCTCGTTGCCTTGATGGTTCCAAACATCAATGTTGATCAAAATATCCCGAAGATATTAGGAAAATTATCTATGACAAATTGCACTCATTGAGAACTATTGAGGCACAACGTGAATTTTTAACTAGAGACGTCGTAAGGAGCATCAAAAAGCGGACAGTTGTTATCGGTGGGCCCCGTAAAAGTTTCACAAACAGCTTTAGATTAACGAGTGGAAATGAGAGCCAAACTGTTTGTCGCTCATTTGAAAATGAAGATAAACACAGTAAAGTATCGAATGTGACATATTGGTTCGTTTATAATTAAAAAAAAGAAAAAAAAATTTTCTCGACTTTTTTTATATCATCTTGGCCCGCAGTAATCTGTCCAAAATGGCGCTCCTGAAAATTGATCTCATTGGCGTGGACAGCATTGCAACAGAACGTCTAAAAAATATCGATTTGCAAAAAAATGGCAGTCGTTTAAAATTAAAAAAAAAATTTTCGTGAAATTTTCAACAAATATTTCATGATAAAAAAAAGTAAAGGATGAAAAAAAAGTATACGCCACGCTATAGAGCCACGTTTTTTCTAAAAAATCCCGTCGGGGTCAAACGATTGGACAAGAACTCAACGCGGTCAAAAAAAGATTTAAGTTTTAGAAGACATACACCGCTCGGTCGGCATGTCAACATTTGTCGCTATTTTTGAATGCTTAGGGTTCGAATATTTTTTTGAAACTTGAAATACATATTCTTAAGAGTACAGTGTTCAAACCCTTTTAATTGATTAACAAAACTTTCTGTTCTAATTATTAATGGGGTTTTTTATTTTAAATATGAATAAACTAATTTTTATTTTAAAAACTAACCCTTTAATTGAAAAAGTTTATTAAAAGCACAAAAAACTAAGAAAATAGAGCAACATCTACAACATCTACAGTTGAAAACTTATCTTTGCAACGATCTAGCATTCACTGTCTTATACAAATAATCAATTATTTTCTATTGCACAATGCTAGTGTTAATTCTATAAAATATTCGAATTATCTCAGATCTAAAAATAAATAAAAAAAAAAAAAAAAACAAAAGAACAATAGATGCTGAGTGCAGTCGCACTCTCCATAATAAGGGATCCTTTTAAGAAACTTATGTGAAAACTTATTTTTGCTACGTACTGTATCATTTCCGATCATTTCAATTGTGGATTGTTGATTCACCATGTTCCTTCCTCAGTTGATTTAGAAGTAATTTTTGTTATGGTATTGATTTTAATTAACTTACATATTTATTATTGAAAATAAAATAATAAATACATGTAAGAGAATGAAATCTGTTTAAAGCGTGGGAATTAATTTTTTATTTGCGTCAAGTAGCTTATCAGCTCAAAGTTGTCTGATAAGAACTTCAAGTATTCGATGTTTGGCTTGGCCTAGTTTCGTTTACTGTCAAAGTTACCAAAGCAACACAAAATAAAAAACTTCTTTTAGTAAATAAAAGAAAATTTTTTTGGTGAAATAACATACGCCAAAAGTTTACACACGTTGCTATAGAAAAGTAGTAAAATCAATTTGATCATATAGTGTTCTTAAGGTGTATTCTTCTTTAAAAATGGTTAAATCAATTTATCAGATTTATAGAAATGGCATAAAATACACTTCCAGTCATCAGAATAGGTTCACAATCAAAGGGTGCTTTTTAATTCGCTGTAGAATTTCTTTTTGAAATGATCAAGGTTTTGGCTTTATTTTAAAGAGTACAACATGAAATTATTGTTTGATAATGATTTCCTTTAGACGACCACTTTTTTTTTCTGGGTTGGTCTCTAGTTCTCAAATATCTGTTTGAGCGCCATTGGTCGGAAGTTTGTGCGTGATAGCTTTGTAAACAAGTCAGTGTTTGTTGTCTTCTACGAATTTCGCTGAGCAAATGTCGAATTTAGATGAGCAAAGAGTTTGTCTGAAATTTGTGTCAAAGATGTAAATGGTAGCTTGACGATGTCAAAACACAAGCGTACGTGTGGTACAAAGAGTTTAAAGCGGGAAGACAAGAAAAAAATCGTATAGGAGGGGAGGGTTCTATACTGTACCTCTTATTTTTGGAGGAATAAATATGTAAAAAAGTCGTATTTGATAATAATTAAAGAAATTTAATGGAAAAAAAACGAGCAAATTTTTTTATCCCAGAAAAAAACTTTATTTTAAAGATATCTTTTAAATATAAATATTCGAATATGACTTCGGGCATGTGGCTCCCGTGGCTGGCGCGTATGTAGCGTAATCTGGAGGTTAAGTTCTCACACTCTTCTCGCAGTACTGGTGGAATTATTAGGGGTATTCACGGGTTGATGCGAAACACAGTTGCAACGATGCGAAAATGCAAGATTGCGAATTTTTGCTTCATTCCAACAACAAACACATTAGAAGCAATTTTGCAACTCTTGAATTACGCACTGCTCAAACCTATTGCGAGGGCACACAAACAGTGATGCGAAACAGCTGATTCATGTTATGGTTGTTTTCAAGCATAGTTGCCATCTGGGTAAAACTTTAAAAAGGCTAAGTTTGTACGTTGATTTAAATAAGTTTTTGTTATTTTGAAATAAGGTGGCAATATATTTCTTTCAGCTATCGTAAAGCATTCTTACAATTTGCTCAACGCATTCTTGCAATTCGCATCAACCCGTGAATACCCCTATTATAAAAACATTTTAAGCCGAAATAATGTATCTTTTCTTTATGATTTCAGTGTCAATTGCACATCGCTTTGGTTATTCTGAACCGAATCAGAGACGCTGGGCGAGGCATCATGGACATTGTGCGGGAAAAACTCAATCACCAATTGCGGTTCATTCTAGCAAAGTAACTTTTTACCTCCCTAATTTCTATATCAAGATAAGTATGTTTGCATGTTCAATGAAATAACTAATATTCGATATCAATATCACTTTTTACCAAAAAGGAATTTTTTTATGCCATGTTGAATTTGTATGAATTAATTTATTATATGTAATACTAGTTTATTTCCGGCGCGCGTTGCTGCACCCAGCAACTATATCGGAACATAATAATTTTATTCAAAACTTTTCTTCGACCCATAGTTTGACACCACTGTCATTTTCCATTGCCCGTTACAGTTTCCCATTAGCAGGACATCACCAAATAGTTACTCCATTTTGAGTTTGTATGTGAGTAATGTTATTTTTACTTCCAAAGCTATTCGGTTTTAAAAATTTTTATTGTATGGGCGGAGCCACATCCCCTTATTCTATATCCATCCCAGTTTTCTAGTAGATGGACATTAACCACTTTTAGTACAGTTGCCGACAGTAAGCATGCAAACTAAATTACCGAATTTTAGTCTAATACGACTAAAACCGTTTGGAATAAAGTATTTCGTTGATTTGTGGGTGTTGAAGGGGGTGTGGCAGCCCATTTTTAGTACAGTTGCCGAAAGTAAGCATACAAAACATAAAATTACAAAATTTCAGTCTAATACGACTAAAAACGTCTGATATATAGCATTTCTATTGATAAGTGGGCGTTAAAAGGGGGTGTGGCAACCCATTTTTAATAAAGTTGCCTACACTAAGCATACAAACTAAACTACTAAATTTTAGTCTAATACGACTAAAACGTCTGATATATAGCATTTCTATTGATAAGTGGGCGTTAAATGGGGGTGTGGCTACCAATTTTTAGTAAAGTTGCCGACACTAAGCACACAAACTAAATTACAAAATTTTAGTCTAATACGACCAAAACCGTGTGAAATACAGAATTTTTATTGTTTGTGGGGGTTAAAGGGGGTGTGGCAAAATTTTGTTTCCCCTAAACCATCTCGTGCTCGATACAAATCTACTGCTAAAATTTCAGCTCAATCGGCCCAGTAGTTTTGGAGTCTATAACCATCAGACAGACAGACAACGCTTTGCTTGTTATATACATATATGGATATATGTTAACATGTATATTTATTATATATATTTATACATATTATGTATATATTATATATGTATATGGGTCGTTCTTTATCAAATCGGCCACCCACTAAGCATCTGAAGTTTTGAAACAAAAAGTTCCTCGCCGGCTTAAAATTTTCCTATGTTTTGCCAAAAAATGGCCGAACTCAAAAATCTATAAATGTCGAAATGTCTTTCTTAAATAGGCACTTACTTTTTGACAAATTCTAAGCACTTTTTGTTTTATAAGTTTGTACATTAAATATTTTTTGGACCCAATTTTGCTGATAAGGGTTAATTGTTTTAGAAAAATTTACACTTGACTAAACATTTTCCTTTTTATGTAAAGAACAAGATTCTATCAGTAAATAGAAATAAAAAACTAACCTAAGCCAATTTCTTTTAACATTTCATTTTTTTACGTAGTTATTTTTGTCCAAAAAAGTGGCCAAAACATCCCTGAATTATAAAAAATTTCAAGGGCGGCAAAAAATAGAGAATTCAAGGAAAATTTTAAGCCGCCGTGGAACATTTTATCTCAAAAATTCGCTTTACGCTTTGGGGGGGGGGGGGGGGGGGAGGTCACAAATTTGATAAAGAACGCCACATATATATAAATATATACATGCAAATGCAATTTACTTCACCGCTATTGCGAACACAACCCGCCCCAAACTGTCACTCTTTGTGGATGCATCGACTTCTCGACAATAACGTACAGGTTTTCCGAGCCCCAGACTCGGCAATGTTGTTTGTTAACGTAGCCGCCGCGATGAAAATGCGCTTCGTCAGAAAATATGATTTTTCGCCCAAATCATTTCCTTTTCCAATAACGCACTGTTTGGGCTACACAGCACTTCTTTGGAAATATGTTTCCAATATTTCCCAACGTTGTTCAAGCGTAAAGCGACTCATTTCATTCCGCGGAGCTATGATACTGACTTTATGTCAAGATTTCGAGCGGGAAACAGCTGTCAATATCAAAATAACCTATGATTTAAAAAGAAACCACTAAAAGGCCCACCCTGTATAGTTGTAGTAGTAAAACATTAAACTTGATTACTATTTTTGATCAGTTGAAATATTTAAAATCTTCTGAGGCTGAATTGAGCTTTTATCTGGTTATAATTTTATAAAAATCGGAGCCACATTTATAAAAATCGGATAAAAAATGGCGTAGATACAATTTATTGACAATTGCCCAATTCTGACGTTTCCAGATGATGGCCAGAATTGAAAGGACCATAACTTTTCATCGAATGGTGATAAAAAAATAAAAGAATTTATGTTCTTAGAAGTTTAATAGGAACCTATAGCCAAAAAATAAAACAAATTAAAAGACATAAGACGGACCCTTTTTGCTTAATGCGTGGAATGGACGAATTACGTTTTTCGTCTACCGAATTATTTTACTGTTATTTTAATCGATTTGTAATGCTGTGATGTTTAAATTTAAGCTTAAGGCACAATTAAGTTTAGGAAATCGATACAAGACCCATTTCTCATTAAATATGTAATTCAATGTTTATCTTAATTGAAAATCTCAAACAATGGAATGGACACAATAAAAAAAAAAAAATCTGTGAACGCAAATAAAAATGTATTTATTATGATGGAAGGTCAAACAATGCTCGCGATTGAGTAATTTGCATTTAATTGATAGAATTTTTCGAAATTCTAAACACGAAACACACACTCACCTTTCTCATTTCTTCTTTCATTTACAGACCATTCCACTTCATATGCCTGCAATAGATATGATAGGATATCATAATTTACTGCCGCACCCGTTGACGATTATGAATAATGGGCATACTGGTAAGCAAGGCCATCGGTGTTAAATATGTACACTCAGAAAAATTGTATACCGAAAATAACATATTAGGGGTATTCACGATGCGTTGTAGTTGTGGTATTTTTTCAAACAGCTGCAAATTATATTCTAAGGCTGACTGATGTTATTCACAATATGGTGTATTTGCTCTTGTAGTTGTATTGTCTACATGTGATACTAGGGATGCCTTTTAAGTCTTGCGCCTGACAATGAAAAAACAGTGCTTTCATCATTGAAAATGCTTTTGTTGTTTTTCAAAATATTCGCTTGAACCCATTTTCGAAACAGTTTTGCTGCTCTGAAGTTGGTACCTACCTGCTAGACCAGGTTTTTGAAGAATTCAACGGCCTTTTCGGGCGTAGAAAAACAATTGCCACACATTCTTTTCCTTAATATGAGGGAACAAGAAAAAGTCATTGGGTGCCAAGTCGGGAGTGTAAGGCGGATGACCCAACAATTCCACGTTTTGAGGGCTCAAAAACTTTCTTGTTTTAGCTATTGTGTGAGAACTGGCATTGCCGTAATGGAGAATGATTTTCGGTAGTTGGTTTTTCTTAATTCTCCGAAGACTTCCGGCAAACGAATGGTTGTGTACCATTCAGCATTAACACTTTTCCGTTGCTCCAGTAGAACAGTCGCGACATAACCGGTTTTTCTGATAAAACTGGCTACCATTTTCTTGGTACTCCGTCTGCGTACTCCGTCCGCGGAGAACTTTGGTAGGGTTTGCTCACTTTCAAAGACCCAAACATGGGATTGTTGCTTTGTTTCGAACGCAGAAGCGTAGATCCATGATCCGTCATCTGTGGTGATGTTGTAGAGGTATTTCTTACCACCCCCGCTGTATTTTTTTAGCATTTCCTTGCACCAATCGACGCGAGCCTTTTTTGAGCAACCGTCAATTTATGGAGTATCCGACGGGAATAGATCTTCCTGACGCCTATATAAACATATTAAATCGAATGTATGCTAGTCCCACTAATGGCCAAGAATGACTCGATCTATGTATGTATGTAATCTAGGCTATGTCATATAACGGTCTGCTTTCAACAGTTCACGCACAGCATCAATGTTTTCTGCCACAACAGCCGTTCTTGGATGACTTTCACGAAATTCCTCTTTTAGAGAACGACGACGACGCTCGAACTAATTGAACCAGCGATTAAGAGTCGCTGAATGTGGTGTTTCATCACCAAAAGTCGAACTAAGTTGATTGATGCATTATTTTCTTGGCAATCTACGTAGAAAATCGTAAAAATTTATCCCCCGAAAATGTTCCCGTGATAAAGTGTAAACAACACAATAAGCGCACATACATCAAAACGTTGTGAGTACGTTTATGCTAAAAAATGTCAACTTATCAAATAGAACTGTCAGAATTCATCTGGCAATGCTTGGTGTTGCCGAGGCGCAAGAATATAAGACACAAGTCAAAAACTGATCCTAAACGAAATTTGGAATGTTTGGCACCGCTAGGGCCAATTTGTGGCTAAAAGGGTTAAAAATGCAACGAAAAAACCTATTGGAAAATAAATACAACTAGTAAGAAATGATCTTTGACTGGGCCGAAGTTAAAATACCCCCACGGCCGAACCAAAGTATATTCCAAGTCTTAAGCAGCCAATAAAATATCTTGTATGGGAGGTAGGCGGGGTTTTCACCCAATTTGAATTACTCCCTGAAGAACCAGCCCTGCAATAGTCTCCCCGGACAAAAGGGATTTACCTCGATACGTACCAACACATACCGACACATCTGCAACCGTCGTTCATGACTGTGATGGCAAAAACCACCATTATTGGACGTGCTACAGAGTAGACCACATACATAACTCCTGACTGTGTGTGACGCATGGTCACCATTAATTTGCACCTTTGCAAACTGGCACTCCGAGGCTACTAAGATATACGTTTACACTAAATTCTACATACACCAAATTCTACAACATATTAACCACCGTTTTAACTTTGTCTTTTTAATACATCCATAAGACCAATGCGAATGTCTATCGAGCGTAAAGACTATCCCCGTGCTAACAAATTTTAAGGATCATTGCTATTCCTTCGTAGGCATGCGCTACCGTTGATCTAGTCAAAAGGTCCACCTACTCCTCAGATTGGGCGGCCAAATCCAGGATCTGGGTAGACCCTCTACATTTACACAGGATAGGGCGAACCCGTTGCCTACGACCATCCTCCTTTATCCTGGCTTTGGATAGGCTGCTCGTGAGAACAGGCGGAGTTACGCAGACGGACAGACAGACAGATATACAGAAATCCTTAAGTGGTTTACGTAGACACCTGCCGTAATGGCTTAATTCCACGTGGTTCATGGAAATGACACCCAGAAAATTAATTTTCTCCAAATGCAACCAACGCCCCATTATAGTAGTTTCAATACCGAATACACACCACACTTAAGTTGGATATTTAAATTAATAAATATACTGTATGGATAGTTACCAGTATTGGAACGCAACAGTACCAATCATGGACGGCTAGTGTTATCACCATCCACAATTATCGGTTTAAAACGAGACCCATCTTAAATCTCTGACAATTTGAGGAATTGCCACCCGGTTGTTAACAAACGCCAGACCACCATAGGCCTTGTTCGAGACGTTGAACTACCACAGCCAGCACAATACTCCCCGAAGGACCAGCCCACAATAGTCACCCTGGCAAAAGGTTCCACAATAAATAACCATTTCAACATCACCAACTTATCAGAAAGTATTCCTCTAACACTTATATTTGACTGTGACATTTTGTCACTTAATTGTATATGACTAGGCAAAATAAACATTTACCTTTTTAGCATAAGCAGTATAACGTACTGTTATTATACTACTCCTCCTCCGTGACGCATCTTCGTTAACACAATTTAATGTGAGAACTAGAGTGACGTTTCTTCTTTTCACCAATATCCGAAGATAAAGACATTTTCACAGTGTTTTAAACACCAAAATTTTACACCACCTGAGGTCAATGATATATCAACAGCTACTCTATGTGGATGACAATTCCCGTGCTAACAAATTATTTATTGCTTTTGCTAGTGCATTCATAGGTATAAGCGCCACTTTTGCTATGTGCAATAGTCCGACCTACTCCAAGATTAAGCTGGGACACATAGCAGGCTCAAGGCGGGCCTTTTTATTTTTACACAGATATAAGGGTCAAAAGGATTAGAAAACCCCCTTATATCTGTAACCATTCTCCTTTATCCTGGCTTTGGACAGGCTGTTTGTGTAAACAGGCGGAGTTAGACAGACAGATAGATTGACATGGTTAAATCGACACGGGTAGTGATGCCGTTCAAAAATATATATAAATACTTTTCTATGCCTACCACGCCTCCTTATGGGTGTTACAAACGGAGTGACAAAATTAATTTACCCCTTTTGATTTTTTTTTAACGTGGGGGTATAAAAGTATCAAAATTATAAAAATTAATTACAAATATGTTTACAGTCTAGAAATAATGTGTATATATTTAATAAATATATCAATTATACATCACATTGTGAATACCCCTATTATTTTTTGGTATAATGTATCGTTTATTTTTAATTTTAAAACTATACCAGATTTAGGCACAACATTTTTTGTCTAATTTTTACTTACTTTTTTACTTTTTTAACGCAGTAAATCTAATTTTTACAAGCAAACATATATAATTTAACTAGGTTTTTTTTCGGTGTACCTGTACATACATGTATATTAATACTTATTAACTAAATATTTGCAATTAATTAACGAAGCAACCTTGCCTTTGTGGTTGTGCCTCGTAATTATGATAATTCAATGATTAAATAATTTCTTATTTGATTACCATATATTCCAACTCCTGTCTTATAGTATCCATAACAATTCCCAAACTCAGCGCCAGTGAAATCGAGAATGGCGAATTTATGCCCTATGTGCGTGGCGGCAAGCTACCCGGTGAGTTTGAGGTGGAGGGTATACATTTCCATTGGGGCGATAAGAACAATCGTGGCGCTGAACATGTAGTCAATGACATACGTTATACCATGGAAATGCACATAGTGCATCGGAATAAGAAATACGCGTCGCTGGCTGAGGCACTCGACTTTGCTGACGGTGCTGCTGTGCTGGGATTTTTTTTCAACGTAAGACATTAACCCTTAAACATATTAAATTTTTTATATCGCAAGAGATGTTCATGTATCAATTTGACAACATAGCCTGAGATTTTAGTAAAAGGACCCAAACAAAGCTTTTTGAAAATCAAACTAATGCATTAGAAAATTATATGAACACGAGTGTGTAGTTTCATTAAATGAAGCCAAATCTTGAATTTATAGAAACTGTCCTTAAACAAACATTCAAAACGAGACATTTAACGAATCCACCTATTTATTAAATAATTAATTTAGAGTTATTAAAAATAAAAATATGTGTAGATGTTATCAGAACTACTCACAAAAAAAATTTGGGTGTAATTGAAAAAACAGGACTGGTATCAACCATAAAATTCCTACATTTTGAATGAGGTATCCTGATAATGACAGTAAAACCAATACAAATTTATGGTACAAGGTGGGGCAAAAGTAATCACCCAGTGTTCTTTTTGGTTTTGCTTGTGAAATTTGTTTATTTAATCCATTAGAATTTATTCCATCAAGTTGAGAAAATGATATCGACCACTTGGCTACTTAGCTACTTAGCCGCCGCCAGAGTTGATGACCATACGGGCTCGTTTTATGGCATTTTCCATCAGTCTTGCTAGAACTTCGGGTGACAGGTTCTCACATTCCTGGCAAATATTCTCCTTAAGAGATTGAAGAGTCTGAGGCTTGTTGACGTACACCCACGACTTCAAAAAACCCCATAAAAAGAAGTCTGGAGCGGTTAAATCGGGTGATCTGGCCGGCCAGTGCAAATCACCAAAACGAGAGATTAAGCGACCTGGAAGTGCTTCCTCCAGAATATCGGTTGTGGCTCGAGCAGTGTGCGCCATTGCACCGTCCTGTTGGAACCACATGTTGTCCAGCCCCAATTCATCCAATTGAGGTAATTATGTCACTGTAGCGCTCGCCGTCCACAGTCGTCGTTTGGCCCACGGCGTTCTAAAAAAAAAAAAAAAAAAAATGACTCCTCCAGCGTAAACAGTACACCACGTAGTAATTTTGAGCGGGTGTAATGGTTCTTCGTCGGTGATACATGGATTTTCGGTGCCCCAGAAGCGATTATTTTGTTTATTCACGTAACCGCAAAAATGGAAATGAGCCTTATCGCTCATGATCAGCTATGGGCAGAGTGCGCTTTGGGAGCGTTGAGAGCAAGAATGGAGAGCAAAGGCTTATGTAGCAACACAAAACGCAACAACAAATCAAAGACAAAAGACAAACACAGAAACAACATAAAAAAAAAAAAATAAATAAATAACTGGCCATTTCAGCCCTTGAAAGGACTTTGACCTAGCTTCTTATGATCGATTGTGTTGTGCGTGTTATTAAGTTTGTACACAATTGACCGAGAACCGGACCTACATGCTTAACGCCGACTCCGAACGGCGATGAACGGAATGTTCTCGTTCTCAAGAAGCTTTACATGGCATTTTGATTACTCTCTGAGGTTTGCCATTGTCTGCAGAGAGGTGGCGGCCGTACAGAAAAATTTTCTGTCGCTGCTGGGGTTCGAACCTGGGTCTCCAAAGTTCGTTGACATAGCGGCCACGCACTTTAACCAACTACGCCACTGTCGCCACAGAAACAGAAACAGAAACAGAAACAACATAGAAGCTTTAAATGTAGTACTGCCCATACCCGCTCATGATAATTTTCTATTGGTGTTTTCTTTTCTACAAAAAAATGTTGCCCTACCACAGTGCAACATTTTTCAAGTGTTACACTCAACCCTCAAAAAGTGCAGGTTTTGAACACAAACCACTGCCCTGCTTACTCAATCAGCTGATATATTTGTGTGCGCCAAAAATAAAAAATTTGCTTTATAAAAAATATTATTTAAGTGTCAAATTATGAATGCATATATGTATCCTTGTCTAACACACGCATTTCATAATATTTTCGTTTAAAGCAATCCGCTGATTTTCAGGGCAACATTCTTTCCTCAAAAAGTTTCGCAGGGCAAGAAATGTGCTTTTTTTGCCCTATATAAATGTAACATTTTAAGAAACGAACACTGATTTTTTTCACCCGTTTGCACTTATTTAACAATCGAACACGAAAAAAAGAAGAGGGCAATGAAAAGGTAACATTTTTTGGTAGAAACGAAAACACCATATGAAAAGTCGTTCACCTCTTCGTTGAGATTTAGGATGGCTTGAGCGTAGGTTACACGAGGTTGGCGGTCAGCAGCTAACAGCTGATATACTGCCTTCACTTTGTAAGGGAACATCTTCAAATCTTTCACCAAAATTCTGCGTAGGGACCGCATGCTAATGCCCAATTGCGTGGCACGTCATGGGAAGCGGCCGGCCAGCCTTGGGAAGATCTCGTGTTGTCCCAGTCTCTACAAGGCGAGTGGCCAAACGCCTCAGTGTTTGTTCAGTTGGTGTCGGACGGACAGGAAATCTGCGACGAAATTCACGCAGCGCCAACACAACCGGCAAATTGTTGCGCAAAAAAATGGAAACAATTATTCCGCGTTCTTGCGGATATTCATGGCTTGTAGATTTGTATTCTGCGTTTGTTTACTTCACAAATGTCAAAACCGAACCGAACTGACATTTGGCGCCATTTGCAAAAGTTATAGGGTGTTCCATTAGTGTGATTACTTTTGCCCCACCTTGTATTTATTAATGTTTATGGCGGCCGTGGCGCAGTGGGTAGAGTGCGTGACCCATACGCCAGAGAACCCTGGTTCAATTCCATCTGATACAGAAAGTTTTTTCAATTGTATTAATTTTTCTGTTCGGCCGTCACCTTTCTGCAGACAATGGCAAAGCACAGAGAGTAAATAATGCCATGTAAGGCTAAGGTTCGTAAAATTGTCTCACGTGCAGAGACGAAGCAAAAATTCCCTAAATTGACGGAAATATTCAATGAGCTTGTTTTGAAATATTATCAGTGATATTTTTAATATTTTACAGTAAAGAAAAAGAAACAATAACACCAAAAGCAAATAAGTAACTAATGAAGTAATGTGATTATAAACCATAATAACGGTTATTATAGCAATAGTACCTGTTTTTAGCTTTGTATTAATTTGACACATGAACGCCTTTTGAGAGAAAGTTTTTGCATTTAAAGAAAAAGGAAGAACATTTGATTTTGCGAATTGTGTCAAAGTGACCCAAAATACTTTCGAAGGTTAAAATGAATATGCAGATATTGCTGCTAAAGCTGATGAAGATGTCATCACGTCAAACGGAGAATGTCATGTGATGTCTATTTGTTATGCATTGATTTCCTGCCCAATAAATTTTATTCTTATACTCAATTTTGTTTTTCTCTAGTTGGATGAAGATGAGGGTCCGGGACTGGCAACAATAACACGCCATTTGCATTTGATTCCGGATGCAGACAATACAGCCAATTTGAATGTAACATTCTCGTTATCTTCTCTGATTAGTTCTGTTGATGTGGACAAATTTTATACGTACAAAGGTGAGTTCAAAGAGTTATTCTACTTATATTCAACACTGAAGTTTTTCATCAGAATCAAATATTTTTACTAGAGTTTCAAGATATTTTATATTAAGTAGTTAGCAATCCTTGAAACCAAAAAACGTACAAACTTAGTTTATTATAAATTTCCAAATTTTGTAAAAATTTTAAAATTGTCGAGGAGAAAAGAAATAATATCCGCAACTTTAAATTGTTTCATCTTAGTGTCTACCTTCTACTTTCTAATGAATTTTGGCTTGTTGAACACAAAAATTTTAACTAAATTTTTTTCTATTAAAAAGTTTTCGAGAAAATAATATTTCGCTGATTATTCGGATATAGTCTCAAATTTTTAAACATATCTCTAGTAAAAATTTAACGATTTGCTTAAGAGGAATTATATACCTAGAAGCTGAAAAAAGGTCATGTTTGTAAATTTTTTTAAGGAAACTACGGTATATTTTTTAAATGAGGGATTTTATTCCGAACGTAAAGTAATGATTTTCGACCAAAAATTCGTTATTATTTTGCCTACAACTAATGAACGAAGCTACGAAAAAAAAAAATCCTATGACAAGTACGAGATTATTATGAATAAAATAAGCCTGCAAAAAAATCAAAACGATCGGTTCACTGAGTTTCGAGAAATTTTGGTCACTGACTTTGAAAACGCGTTTGAAAATAAAGGCCATCGCGGCGCACAGTGTGACGAGCCCATATAGCGAGTGGACAAAAATAGAAGGAGTTATCCTAGAATCATCAAATTTTGTGAAAATGAGTTTTACGATTAAAGAATTATTTTCATGAAATTTCGTTCAAATTGAATGAATGGCACGCCTACCTCCCATATAACCGAAATCGGTAATATCAAATAGTTCAAACTATTATCCTAGATCAATAAATTTGGCATATTAACTTACGGACGAGTCTTGAACTGCGTCAGTATCTATTGAAATTTCATGCAGAATAGACCTGCGGCACATACATTGTTTTTTTTGCTGCGCATACGCAACTTATGCTACACTCATAAAAATATCAGTTTTTGCTTTTTGTATGCAAAATGTCTCTACTTGAATGGGAGTTGCAATTCTGTTTTGCAGAAAATATTTTTTCTGAACCTCAATGTGTGGTGTGCTACCGGACTGTTTCTTCTCGTAAAAAATATAACATTGAACGGCATTATAATGCTTGTCATAGTTTAACATACAAAAGTATGTTAATAAAAATTCTTAAAAAATTATAAAGAAAAAAAAAGCAATCACAAATAGCTAAGACCAAGTATTCTAAATAATAAATATTGTTATTAAATTGAAAAATAATAGAAGTAAACAAACTAAAGAATTAAAAAAAAAAACAAAAAAGCAAAAAAAAGACAGTTTCGTATAGTAAGTATTGACACTTCTAAATAAAAATTGAATTTTAAAAATTAAAGTATGATATTAACCTTTACTATATTAAAGTTTTCTCCTTTTTTGTAACAGTGCATAAAATAGTGACTGTTAATATGTATCTTCGATATGAATTATGTTATTATGAACAGTAGTAAGCATACGTAAATCGCAAAAGTTTTAAAAAAAGTTCACCACCGTTGACAGATTGGGCGATTTATCGCCAATTGGGCGCTTTTTTTCTTGTTTTTGCGCTTAAATTTTCAGGAAATCGCCTGGCGATTGTTTGGGCGATTTTTGTGAAAATCACGCTTTTTCATAAACTCATCTAATGTGTTTAAAATTTCAATTAAAGAAAATAACAATTGTTTTAAAAGTGTTAACAATGTGACTGAACGCAGCTCACAAGCCTTATAGATAATTTATTTATATCGAAATACTTTTTTTTTGAGACCGTTGTTTCTTCAAAAAATCAAATCAATTAATATATATTTTTAACGAGAAAAAGTTGACTTTTTTCAAGCTTATGTTGAAATCACAACATTTATTCAAAGACTTGTTTCAAAAATTATAGAAGAAGACATTGTCAAAAATTTCAACTTTGATAATTTAGCTACATTCAGTTTAAATAAAAATTAAGCGGATAAAATCAATTTCATTATCAGTTTCATGAAGAAATTCATAAATTAAGTGATGATATTTTTATGATAGACATACTATCAAAATTAGGCTTGGGTAGTTCATGAACGAACTAGTTCAATTGAACGATTCCCACTCATGAACTATGTGAACTAGTTCAGTGTTTCTCGTTCTTTTAGTTCTTTTAGTTCATTTTAGTTCAATTGATATTGCAGCGAGTAGGAACAAAACGAACGAGGGCAAGAATAACTAAATTTACCATGGTTTGAGTCCTTGGTTTGAGACACTTTTTGTTTATGCACTAATACAAATGGTGAATTTGATGGATATCACATATTCATACCAAGTTTGTTTCATTTTGTATACCTGGACATTGAATAATTATAATATAGAATGGACACCGCCAACATTCGCCACTACGCTATCCACATGTCGCTGCAATCGTTTTGGATATCACCAAAGCTCTTCACCTGGTTTGTGCACATAGCTAAGAAAATCCCAAAACAAACAGAAATGAATCCCAAAACAAACAGAAATAAAATCCCACCTTGTACAAGGTCAGTTGCTTCTGCTTCGCTGACAAGTGTTTTCGTTTGTGTTATTTGATTTTTATGGAAATTGTCAAATTGTGTAGAATAATAATTTAATAGAATTGAGTTTTTAGGCTACAAATAATGCTGCAGTTTATTAAAAATGCATTAATAATTAATATTATCATGCTTATTTATAATATTTATGCATGTATATAAAAGTAGTAATAAATAAGACAAATATATAGAATGAATTGACAGCAAAGTATAGTTATTGGCATAGCCTTAATATATAGTTATTGGCATCAAATTAAAAAAAAAACATACTTAACTTTAAATATATGTATCTTAAAATATATTTTTATAACTGTAGTTTATTATTTTATTTTAAACTTTTCTTATTGAAATGCCAACAAAACATAACTTTGCTGTAAATTTTTCATAAAAAGAGTAACAACGTTTCTACAGAATAAAAAAACAATAATTAAAATGTCAGCACACCATTGGTAAATAAGCGATTTGTTTAAATTAATAAAGTTTTACCAAATGCATACTCAAATTTTTAGCAAACTTTTTTAAGTAAAGTAAGTAACTTTATATATGATTTAAATTGTCAAATTTTTTTAGTTTTCTTTTTGCAGATTTTACTTTAGAATTATTTTGATTTTGGCGCGTATAAATATTCAAAATTCTTAAAATATTTTCTTTGAAACAATTTGAAACAATGAATCAATGTGCTGAAATCCTTGTTCTATTCCTTTTTTGTCCTTATACTTTTCCCAATCTTGTCCCAAATATTGTTTTAGGTATGTCTTTATCTTTGCCCTTACGGTTGTCTTAGTCCTTGTCGAAGTCATATTTCCAATTCTTGTTCTAATCCTTGTCCAATTCCCTACTTAATCTGTGTTCAAATTTTTGTCATACTCGTTATCTTATCTATAATCGTATTCCTGTTCCCAATCTTTGTCTAAATCCTTGGTCTTATCCCTTGTCTATTTATCGCCCTAATGCTTAAACAAATGCTATCCTTGATGCTTTTCCTTTTTTTGCTTATTTTTTCTTTTGCTATAGCATTTGTAGCACTAAGGTTAAGTTTTCGAGATATCACAATAATTTTGATGTCAAAATAACGGAAATTTTTGGAAATTTACTATTTGTAAGCAATTTTACCATCACAATATATATTGACACTTGTTACATGAAAAAGTGCTTATTGTAGGGTAACCGTAAACGATGGTGAAAAATATCAAAGTATTTTTAGCACATCTTATGAATGTCTAAATTTCTCTCTTATATCATGTTTTTCCATCGCTTACAGCTTAGCTTTTATTTAATTAATGCTCTTTTTCCGCTCATATTTGAGGTCAAAGGTCACCAATCTAATATGCAATCATATTGTGCAGCCGGCCTTTCATCCGATACCTCATTCTTCATTCTACCTCTTCCCAGTTCTGAGATCCCTAACTAAAATTAATATAAACTTTCAACGTTAATATTTCGGGTCAAAAGTCATCAATTTAAAATCTAACATAATTCGGCACATCTATGGTGCAGTACCTTTCGAATGATATACGTTTCATTGTCCTTATTCTAAAATAAATATTGAAAAAGTGTACGACAACATTCGATGTTTGCGTATTAATATTAAAGATATATCTTTCAAATAATTTTTTAAAATAAAAAACTTCTACACGCTACCGATGCATATAAAAAAGTAAACAAAATGAGCAACAATTTAGCAATTGGAAATATTGGATAATGGAAAAAAATATCCTTAGAAAGTAACTGTTTAATTAGAAAAGGACTTTTCCATTTAACAAAACAAGTGAAACAAATACTGAGGGAAATTTTCAACATCTAAGCGAAGACAATTAATTTGGGTTAAAGAATTGGATAATTATGTGTAGTGCAAATATCTGCCACATAGCTGTAATGTCGCTTCAACGTCGGCAGTGTCACCTTCTATTTGTAATTATTCAATGACCTGGACATGAACGAGTAAACGAAATGAACTAAAAGACCTAACGAACTAAAAGAACGAACGAACTAAAAGAACTAACGAACTAAGAGAACAAACGAAGTAAAACATGCAACGAACAAAAAGAACGAACGAACTAAAAGAACTAAATGAACGAACTAGTTCATTACATACGATTGAACTAAAAAGAGCGATCTTTGTGGTGAACTAAAATGCCCAAGCCTAATCAAAATGCCAGAATTTCATTATAGTTTTAATCAAGGAAATGTTAAAACGATTACCTAGTCATTTAGAAATGTTTGAAAATGCTTTTATTGTATGTCCTGAAAGATGTTTAAACTATATAAGACCTTTTTTCCGTGAACTCCCTCTTTATTATCTATCTCTTGAACAGCAGAAATCGAATACGATTCTTTGTTGACATTTCCATGGCGCAATGTTTTCAAAAACAAAGTGCCATCTGAAAGTGAAGAATTTTGGTAATCGGCATACAAAATTAAGACAGCAGTTGGGGGAAAAATATTTGTAAGTTGGTATTCATCTTGGTTTCCTTGCCACATTCTAATGCATTTGTGGAACGTATTTTCTCCGTCATGAATTTGACCAAAACTTAAATTCTTAACAGAGTGAAATTAGATATGCTAACTTAAATCATTCGAGTAAAATGCTTCATGAAGGCTTAAAACTGTTGTTGAAAGTCGTTGCCAATATCCGATGATATGATTTCAAAAATGAATAAATCAATATATAAACTAAACAATACTTCGAGAATTGACGAAACGGAGGAAGAGTCTAATATGGCTGAGAGAGTCTATAGTCTCTAAAAAAATGTTCTTTAACGATCAAAATTCTCGTATAAAATGAAGTAGCTTTTTTATTATTTTTTAAAAATCTCAATATTATTTCAATAAATGCGAAAATAAGAACTTTTATATATCTATTACTATTAACAGATCTCAATATTATTTGAAAAAATGTATATAATTGGTTTTGTTTTTTCTAATATAATAAATTTCTTAGAAAAAATTGCGATTTTGGCGATTTTTTTTTTTCATTGGGCGATTTTGGACTATATTTTTTTTAAATCTCGCGCTTTTCTCAAAAAAGTTCTGGCAACACTGCATTTCACCCTCACGCCTCTCCCATAGATTTGTAATACACCAGATGAAAATTTTTTCCGGCGCCACTGAATAATCAAACAAGCGAACTATAGTCTTGCATGAGAGCTGGACTGAGACTTAAGTAGTATTTTTTTTCAGTGCAAAGCTTTCAATGAGCTTTTATACATACACAAAGTACACAGAAAATAAAAGAATTGATTTATTACCTAAACTAGTTTAGCTAATGTGAAAGTTTCTATTTCACCTAATCTTTTCAACAACTTTTCTACTTACACAGTTAATTTAACAATCATGCATTAGGTAATTCACCTAATTCAAATTAGTTAATTCAACTAAAATTTTGCTTATTAAATCATCTAATTCTTCTAGTTATTTTACCTAATGCAAGTTGTCGATTTGTTCGTACACTAGGGAAATAACGCATATTAGCATTATCCACGCCTCAGTATAAATTTTATATAAATATTTACGTGGATAAATCAAATGCTTTCCTTACAACTTGTTTTTTCCCCGTATTTGAATTTTTTATTTCTGTGCAGCCCAAGGAGAGCACAGCGCTCTCCTATAAAAAACATAAATAAAAACAAAGTGAGAAAATTTTACAAAAAGTAAAGCCTCATTGCGAGATTTGAACTCGGGCCGCTGGCGTTCAAGTCAAACGCTTTACCGCTGTGCTGTTACGCCGTTTGATAATTTGTGAACAAAATGTATATAAAAATATGAGGTCCACAACTCTTAAATTATGGGCATCTACAGCAATTTGATTAATTGGTATGTAGCGTAAATTCTTGTATTGGAAATTTAGCTCAGTAGATAAGGCGTTGGTTGTTGAAATCTTGAGATCAGAGGTTCGAATCTCAGCGGTGGCAAAGAAATTTTTCAGTCATTTATACAATGTATATATCTCTCTCATTCTATCTAATATAAAACAAATCTTTCTTCTCAATCATGTGACGAAATGAAGTAAAGTCACCTAAGGAGGGAAAGTTTCACTTCAAAATAGAAATTGCAAAACAAAAAACAAATTTTTTGCATATTTTTTGCACGGCATTCCCACTCTTAAGTGGGAATTCTATCTAAATAATTAGATGATTTTTCTACACTTAGTAGGTGGCTTGCCTAATCTGAAGTGGTCATAGTTTAAAAAAATTAGCTAATTCTTCTAATAAATTATGTGTCTTATCTATTTTATGGTTGAAGGTACACCTAAATATTTAGGTTTTTTTAGCTACTCTCGCAGTTAAACTACCCAATATAATTGCATATAATTAACATTTAGAAATTGGTAGCGCACCTAATCAAATTCGTTGACTGAAAATCACCGGATTACTTTAGCTGAATTGACTACATTTTTAGGTAAAAGTTCTACTCTTTTTTTTCTGTGTATGCTTGTATAGAGTTTGATGACCACTGGTTTAAACAGAAAAATTCGCTTTTGTTTTTGATAAAGTCACTTTGTATGGGAGGTAGGCGTAGTTTTCACTCGATTTTGTTAAAATTCATACACAGAGAACATGTTATATATCAAAGTTCATATGTAATTTCAAGTCCATATATTAATTTTTGTGGACTTTATAGAGTTTTAACTTTTGATAAAGTCACTTTGTATGAGAGGTGGGCGTGGTTTTCATCCGATTTGGTTGAAATTCATACTCAAAGTGTATATTAAATATCAAAACTCAAGTGCGAAATTTCAAATCCATATATTAATTTTTGTGGAATTTATAGAGATTTTACCGTTTTGATAAAGTCACTTTGTATGGGAGGTAGGCGTGGTTTCATCCGATGTAGCTTATTTTCAAACTTGACCTTTGTTTTTTTCACAAAAGCTTAAATATAGAATTTCGTGAGGATAGCTTGAAAATTATGGCTGTAATCGTGATCACAGACAGACGGACATACGGACATGGCTAAATCGACTCGGGTGGTGATGCTGATCAAGAATATATATATTTTTCTATACCTACCACGCCTCCTTATGGGCGTTACAAGCGGAGTCACAAAATTAATATGCCCCCATTTACGTTTTTTAAACGTGGGGGTATAAAAACAAAACCAAATTTGAATATGATTTGTTTTTTATATGATGTATGAATATATGTTTTGGTTCCTATAATAATTTTTGTGTGTTCCCAATATTAAAAAATATACACGATTTTGTAGCAGCGCACTGATTTTGTTGCTATTGTTTTGCGCAACACTGTAGATGGAGTTATTCTTTGTATTTGGTGGGACTAGCATACATTTTATTTAACATGTTCATTTAGGCATCAGGAAAATCTATTCCCGTTGGATACTCCATACTTTGACGGTTGCTCAAAAAAAAGGCGATGCGGTGCATGAACTGTTGGAAGCAGACCTGCATGTGACGTATCGTGAGATGGGTCATCCCTGGGCATTAGTGGAACCAGCATACATTCGATTTTACATGAGCTTTAAGGCGTCAGGAAGATGTTTTTCCGTTGATTACCCCATACTTTGACGGTTGCTATAAAAAAAGACTCATGACGATTGGTACAAGGAAATGCTGAAAAAATACAGCGGGGATGGTTCAAAACGCGTCTGCGACATCAGCACAGGTGACGAATCATGAATCTACGCTTATGAGCCCAAAACAAAGCAGCAATCTATTGTTTTGGTCTTTCAAAGTGAGCAGAACCCGACCTTACATCCAAGCAAATGGTTGTCAGTTTTATCAGAAAACCTGTCATGTCGCAACAGTGCCACTTGAGCAACGAATAACTCAGGGGCGTACCGAGGCCATTTTGATTGGGGGGTAGCAAGGAATTTCGGCCGACTGGATACTCTTAAGTCCCGACTTTTTTTTTAAATACAACATAGCTAAATTAACTAAAGTTACTCATCCGTCCGATCAATATAAATAAATCTCAAGGGAAAGTGAGTTGGCCGAGTGAAGTTCGTTAAAGGTACGACTAAAAGTGTATTGGCTGACTGAAGATAGTTTTGGGTTTGACTTAAAATGAAATGGCCGACTAAAGTTGGCTTTTGTTATGAAAATGGCAATAAAAGGTATGACTGAATTTGATGCGTTCATAATTATTGTTAATAAAAATCAATATTTTAAACAAATTCCATTAAAAAATAACAATTAGGCCGACTCTAAAAAAGTAGCCCCCCTTATCCCGCCGCTAGTTTCGCCTCTGTCAATGCTTAATGGTACACAACTATTTGTTTGTCGAAAATCTTCGGAGAATTAAGAAAAAACCAACCACCGAAGATCATCCTCCATCACGACAACGCGACAATGACACAACAGCTCAAACAAAAGAGTTATTGAGCACTCAAAACGTGGAATTCATGGGTCGTCCCTCTTACAGTCTCGACTTGGTACCCAATGACTTTATCTTCTTCCCTCACATTAAGAAAAAAATGTATGACAAGCGTTGTTCTACGCCCTAATAGGCCGTTGAGGCCTTTATAAACATTATTTCGGAAGTCCCAACTACAGAGTGGGTTTTTATCATCTTGGAGAATACTTTGAAAAAAAAAACATTTTCACTAATTAACCACTGTCTTTTCTTTGTTAGGCGCAAGACTTTAAAGGCAGCCCTCGTATAGAATTATCAATATATAGCACACACAAAGACAAGACAAATAAATGCAAACATGTAATTCCCACAAACTCAAAACTAGCTGTAATTGCACTAGAAATGAGCTAGTTAGTTTTTAGAACTGACTCCATAAAAATATTAGAATAGTCAACACTAGAGAAAAGTCATAAGAATCAAGTTTTTACTATTTATTATCTGTGCTCCATAGATTTTTATTAATTTAGTTATCATTAAAAACACGTGTTCTGCTGTCAGCTGACGACGACGTTTTGTATTAAATTGTGAATTATATTTTTACGCTATCAGATTAAATCAAGATGATTGGTAACACATAATAAAATACAATAAAATTAATTGTGATAATTTTTATTGTGATATTGTGATGTTAATTGAAAGGTTTTTGTTTGTTTACTAATTTATTTAGATAACAAATTTGATTGATTTGATGATATCATGAATCACTTATTAATCATGAATATTTATAAACCAAGAAATGTTTTTGCAATTCAACTGATAAATAATGAAAGTATTCATATGTTATAACATACTTATTTTAACTTAAGAGCATTTTGCGAAAATTTTCGTTAAATACTATTTACAGCTAAGGAAAAATAAATAGCACAAAATTTGTCTGTTAATGTTTGGGGATAGTTCCTCTTTTTAGGAATTTATATTATAATTTATATTATATATAGGGTGACTAGGGTGACAACTATGTATCTTGTACTGCAAATCTAATAAAGAATGTAAGGGAGCGTATTCGAAGAAAATGTGATCAGTGTGCACGAAAAATGGCGAAAAATCTTAACGTTAACGAGAAACAATCAGAAAAATTCTTACAACTGATCTTGAAATGTCACCATTAAAAAAAAAAAAAAAATGCACGGACTTACGGATGCCGTAATAAAAAAAACTCCTGCTCAGAAGTAAAGTGATCCTATTCTGGCATGCAGGTGACGACATAATTTTTTCTGACGAGAAACTTTTTGTTCTCCAAACTCCGCATAGCGTGCAAAACGATCGCTCGTGGGCTGTATCACTCAAGGACGTTTCAAACGATAAGAAACATATACCAAGATACCAGAATTCGTCTTCGGTTATGGTTTGGGGAGCAGTTTCAGCAGAACAGAGGAACCCTGCCACTACTTTTTATCAATAAAGGGATAAAAATAAACGCAAACTACTACTTGGAAGAGGTTTTGCAAAACCATTTGTTACCAAATGCTCGGAAGATGTACAGAGAGGATTACTTTTGTTATCAGCAAGACGGTGCTCCTGCCCATATTGCTAAGGTTGTTCAGAAATGGTGTAGTGAAAATTTAAATGATTTCATACCTAAAGAAGATTGGCCACCAAGCTCACCGGATCTGAATCCTTTGGACTTTTGTATATGGGGTTATATGTTGCAAAAGCTTAAGGATTACAAGTACCGTTGTTTGAACAAATTCAAAGTGGTAATTGAGAAAATCTGGAACGAAATACCAAGGAGGAGGCAACGCAATTGACTAATTTCTTAAGTTATAAAAAATGAAATTCTTTACATGTGTAATTAAAAAATAAAATTTCAAACTTCATTATTTTTACAGAAATTATGGTACTTTTTTGTCACCATATATAGTTGACACCCTGTATATTATAATAATTATATATTATAATTATTTATAATTATTTATAAGGTTATAACAAGGACGCAGTGAGAAAGATGTGTTTTTGTGGAATTTTTTATGGAAAAAAAAATTTGTTTGTCTTTTGTATTGCAGAAAATTTAAAAAAATTTACTTTCGTAGAAAATTAGTTCCAGTTGTTTTTTTGTGGCAGTCGTGGCTGAAGGCATTGACGCGCGTTGACAGTTCGAAGCCAATTTGACAAAGTCTTCACCTGACACAGAAGTTTTGACGTGACAACGCGCAGGTTTCTAAAGTACATTAAAAAATAATTTTTCCAAAATGCATCGGCGTTCCATGGATTTGTTTTTCACAGAGTATAGGTGCTATGATAAAAGTTATGGTTCGACAGAAATGTTGAATTCTTTGACCTTATGTCTTAAATATAAAACAAAGTAATGGTAAAGTAAATTATCGGGAGGTGGGGAGAGCTGCTTAAGTGACGAAACTACAAATTTGTTTCGTGGAGTTATAACTCGTTGATTATACGTAGGTGCAACGGTAAAAAATATTTGACGCCAGTAAAGTATCATTCTTAATCTTCAAAAATAGATAAAATATACAAAATGTACATTAAGTAATGAGGACGCAGAGAGAGCCGTTCCAAAATCGAAAATGCAACTTCAAGATCTTGTAGCAAAAATTTAAAAATTTAACATGGCGGACCACAAAATAGTCATCTTTCACTGAAATTGTGGACAATTTTCCTACACTCAGGGAAAAAAAATCGTGAAACCAAAGAAAATACACTTTGCCACAAAGACTTTTATTGGTTAGATTGTGCCCAAAGACAAAACATCCTTACGGCAAAGACACAAAGATTGTTAAATTCCCATGAAAATATACTTTATATCAAAGACTTAAATCCTTGTGACAAAGATGTACGTCTTTAAAAAAGTCGATTTCCTTAATACTATCTTTGTATTTCCGCTTTTTTTTCTATTACTCACCCCTTCTCCACTTTCCTTCCCTCCCCCTCCTCCTTCCACTTGACCCTTCACCTATACGATTTAATCTAGTGCTAATTACAACTCATACATATGAATTCATCAATTGCCTTATATTGCACATATTGCCCACAAAGTAACTGCGAACTATAAGCGTGTGTATTTTTAAGAAAAATATGATTTTGTAGAAAAAATTCTTTAAAGTTATAGACTTTGTCTTTGAAACAACGATGCTTAGCTTCAAGAAAACAAAGAAAATTTGTTGATTTTGCGTACTTTTTTCTTTGTTAACAAAGAATTAAATCGTTATTGTAAATAATTTATCTTTACGGCAAATATTTTTTGATTGATTTAGCTTCAAAGAACTTCAGTCTTTTGTTTCAAAGATGCAGCAGTTGCTTAGTTAAAGAATAAATCATTAGTACAACGATCTTTTCTTTGTAGCAAAGATATTTTGGTTAGTCTTTTAACAACTTTTTTTCTTTGATTTTAAGGCGTTAAATTTTCTCAGTGTATAAAGTCGAATATATTGAAAATACATAAATAAATACACGGCAGTTTCGGAGTCGCTGATTACGAAAGTTGAATTTTTAAATTCTTTTCTACAGGATATTAAGGTACACATCTATATGCCACCGCAAAAATTATTTTTTATCACTCTCAATAATGCATTCCAAAAAACAAAAAAAAAAACTAATTTAAAAAAATTTTAAATTTTCAATTTTTTTTAAATATAGCCGCCATTTTGGGAAAATGGTGCTCTCGAATTACGCAAACAGTCACGGAATCGAAAAGAACTTCATCAAAAATAAGGGATTCATTTCTGTAAAATGTTTTTCCAAGACTTACCATATCAAATAGATTGATGAGAAAATGTGAAAATGTATGTCACTTTGGACTGAAAAGGGTTAATGAATTCGTTCATTTTATGCGAAATATGTGCTATTAATTTTTCCAAGGCTGTATTTGTATACTTCTCTTGAATGAGAGTGTGAGTGGAGAAGAAGGGGTATGTTTTCCTGTTTACTCTCAATACAAACGGTAGACTTAATAACTTGGTTCTATTTTCTCAACAGACAACTGTGCTAATAAGATATAAACAACTGCCTCAACTGTTAAATAGTGACAACGCCAAGGTGAAATATTTCCTCACAACCATCCCCCCCCCCCCCCCCCTCCCTCTGTTGTTTCTTTACCTATGGTGTTTCTTTAGCATAAATATTTTAACGAATTTGCAATAAAAGCTGTTTTTAATTAAAAAATTAAGAACGCGGTCAAGAATAAAAAATCAATATCATTTATATCATTTCAATATTACTTCATCTACAGTGTTTCTTTTTTAATTCCATTTTACTTAGGCTCACTGACGACACCACCCTGTTCGGAAGCTGTCACTTGGGTACTCTATCCGGATCCAATACCAATTTCGCCAAAACAAGTAACTAACTATTGGCTTAGGCCTCATAAAACAAAGCTGTTCTATTATTATTATTATTCATTCAACCAATTTAACATCTTTGTAGATCTCACGTTTCCGTCAACTACAAGATACTCAAGATGGTGCTCTTGTCGATAATTATCGTCAACTACAACCCATTGGAAATCGACGCGTTTTCATGCGTCTCAGCAATACACGCCACGCCCATTTGGCTAGTCTTCTCAATGAAGTGAGTTACAAGAAGTGGGACTGGTTCCATTGACAGCGTTGCAACAATTAGTTTAAGCAAATTTTTTGTGATTAAGAGATTTTGTGTAATAAAAAGTACAGCTATACGTCTTGTTAAAACGTAACTTTTGATCAGGAGAAGAAAAGAAAATAAAATAAAATAAAATAAAAGAAAAGAAACGAAAATAAAAGAAAAGAGTCTACCGTGCAGTGGCGTAGCTAGGGTTGCTGCCAATCTGGTTGGTAGATAAAATTTCTATCCTTTAAGGGGGATACGTTTAAAAAAAAAAGAAATTAAAAAGTTGTAATTATAATTTTTGAGTTTTTGAGCGTCTAGGAAAAATTATTTTTGTAAATAAATTTTTTAAATTACGAAAATAACTTTATTTTTAGTTTTTCAGCCATTCCAAATTAAACGCATCAAAAAAACGTAAATTACGGGCTGACCACCTCCGATTTAGCTCAAGCTTTCAGAATTGAATCTTCTCGTGAAATAAAAACACCTATTTGAGTAAAATAATTTTTACATTTTTTTTTAAAGTTTTTACGTAACATTCAAATTTCGTCAGAATGGGAGAAAAAGTAAAATTGCCTTACTCTTGAAAAATCATATATTCAACAAAACTAACTCGTTTTTCACGTTTGACGTTATATTTTTATAAAAAACCACTCTTTATTGTCTTTTCGAAAATACCTCAAACGTGAAAACTTTTTCTCCCATTTTGACGAAATTTGAATGTTACGTAAAAACTTTAAAAAAAATGTAAAAAGTTTTTTACTCAAATTTGTGTTTTTATTTCATGAGAAGATTCAGTTCTGAAAGTTTGAGCAACATCGGAGGTGGTCAACCCGTATGAGTGATACGTTCAAAATGGAATGGCTGTTTTATAAAAATTATGAATAAAGCTGTTTTCATTATTTGGAAGAAAAACATTAAATTGGATTTTTCACATCAATCGGATCAGTACCAGTGGAGATAATTCATTTTAATTATACGAGGATCAGAGAAAATCCAGCAAATTACAGTACACTCTCACAAATTAGAACTCTCACAAATTCGAATTGTCCCGAAATTAGAACCTGCCATTTCAATATTTAACGCTCTGAAATTAGAACCTGGTTCTAATTTCAGAACGTTTCTTTATTTATTAAATTCATAAGTGATCTTTGCTCATTGATAGGTATAAATATAAAAAGGTGAATTATATGAGTTTTATGTTTAGAAAAAACATTAAATATTAATAAATAAAAATTATTTTGTCGTAACATACATTTTATTGAATCAGTTTCATTCTTTTCTTTTAAATTTCTGTGAAAAAAGAAAACGTCCAGAAATTAGAACATTTCAGAAATTAGAACCCCCCGTGGAACGAAGTGGTTCTAATTTGTGAGAGTCTACTGTACTAAAAATGAAAATGTGAATATTTAAAAAAAAGAGTTGGCTTGGACACACCCGTAGGTTTTGACGTGACGGTGTTTCTTTATACTGCTACTTCATGTCCAAACTCTTGTTTTAATCCATGACCAAATTCTTGACTAAATCAAATATATCGAATCTATTTCATCGTTTGGAAAGTTGTGTTTTAGGTGTGTCTTAATTTTTGTACTAATCCATCTCCTAATTCATGTCATAGTCCTTTTCCGGTTTCATAGTTCGTTGTGTTATTTTGTTGTTTGTGACCAGTGTTGGTTGCCACGAAAAAACTGTTGAAATCATAACGAACTAGATTTTTGTTGTTGTTGTTTGTTGTTATTGTTGTTGTTGTTGTTATTGTTGTCGTTGTTATTGTTGTAGTTGTTGTTGTTGTTGTTGTTGTTGATGTTGATGTTGATGTTGATTTTGATGTTGATGTTGATGTTGATGTTAATGTTGATGGTGATGGTGATGTTGATGTTGATGTTGATGTTGATGTTGATGTTGATGTTGATGTTGATGTTGATATTGTTGTTGTTGTTGGTGTTGGTGCTTTTATTTTTTTTTTATTTGTGTCTCCGTTGGTTGTGCTTTTACTTGGTGCATTAGCTTTGCCTTAGCTGCATGCAATTAATCCAGCACAAGCGATGCCTATGCGTCACATAAGGCGGTTCCCAGAGTGGCCTTCTGACGCCTTAATTTTTTTTTTATTTTTATCATGTGCCCGAAGACCTCACCTTCATTTCCGCTCCTTAAAATTTACCGTTACGCCAGTAGTCACAGAGTTAAAATTCCATGCAACGTTTTTTCATGGTTGTAGTATTTTTACTGCATTATGTGGTTGCAACCCTGAAATCATGACGATAAGTTTTTTTTTTTTTTAATTTAGTTGTGAGGCGTAATAACACATCTATGCTGTCCTAGAACAAAATTTACCGCAGCACGTCTCCTGAGAAAGTAATAATTCCATGCAACGATATTACATTTCTGTTACATAAGCTTCTATATTCACGACCTGGTGACGTCAAAATTTTTGTTTTATTAAGGCAAAATCCTTAATTTTCCTTCCTAAGCATTTATCGTAGTTTATATACTCAGCGAGTAAAAATGCTATGCAACGCCGCTGCATGGAATGTTGCATTGTCGATCTTTGAGAGGGTCTCTCTGTGTGCCCATGACGCCAGACATTTTTTGTCTAATTTTGTTATGAGGGCTTAGAAAAGGCTTTATTAGTGTATCATATTTTTAATCCTAGCACTAATACTCGACGAGTAATAATTCCATGTAACAAATGTTCAGTTGCGTTGCTTAAGCAGCTCCCATCGCATCCCGATGACATTTTGAATTTTTGTTTTGTTCTTATAATGAAGTCAAAGAATTAACCTTTACGGTCGTACCATTTTTATAATCATAGCTCTTATACTCAGCGAGTAACAATTCAATGCAACGGCGATGCATTTTGAAAAAATGTATTCTTCAACTTTTTTGGAAACCGCAGTAAAACTTAACTTCGTCACGTCAAAAAATTTTTGTTTTGAGAAAAATTTGAGAAGTATGTGTAAATTATTTTTATGTTGATTAATTGTAAAAAACATTTTCAGCCGATTCTAAAATGTCAACTTAAATAAGATGTGCGATTTGTAAATTTGTAAAAGAATGACCCATATATCCTTCGACTTTAGGTACCTCATTCAAAAAGTGCGAAATTCGAGGGTCGTATTAAAAATGCATGCAGACACCTAGTGTATTTTCTTGCATTTATTAAAAATAATCTTGGATATCCTATGAAATTAAAAAAATTAAATCTCAAAATCTCTTGTGTTAAAATATATCGCTCGTTTTCTTCAATAACGTTACAACTCAAAAAACTAGATTTTTCAGGAGAAGCATTTTAAGTTTTGAACAGACAAAGGAAATTAATTCACCATTTTCAAAATATGGACAAAACATCAAATATACAAGTACTACTGTAATGTTCATGGTTTAATCCATACAAAGTGACAAAAAAACTGGATATTATCGATATATAATACGATCTAATCGGAAATATATTGAGGTGAATGAATCACAAATTCATATATATCGTTACCAAAATTGTACACAGCATAGATCATGGTAACACGAATGTTGCTGTGTAATTAACTCAATTTGTATGTTTTTTGGATTGTAACGTTATTGAAGAAAACGAGCGATATATACTCGTATGAGCATAAATATCAACAAGATTCCACACGCTATCTGTCATCGTAAAAATTCGACAAAATTCTTTTAAGCACGTTCAAAGCTGATAAGAATTATAATTAGAAAATAAAGACTTTTAGGTATAAAATTTTATATTCACAATTGAAACGCGACAAACACCACACACCAAAACACAAGACACACATCTTGGTATGAATACCAATCAACCGTTTCCCAGATCATTCATACATTTATGCTTCAGTCGCTGCTTTTGCCGTAAAGTTGCGTGGAGGTCGGTATATCTTCTACAATAAAATTCGCTGGTATCAGGTTGAACGTCTTATGTAATAGATCCTGTAATATTCTTTCGACAGTATCTTTGATTAGAGGACGCAGAGCTTCGAAAAAGTCACGCCAATTCGCATTGAAAAATTCATTTGTGCTCTTCTCGACTTCTTTGCTGTTGCCGTTGAAAATGTTCTCGAAATTAGTTTTAACACCGGCCGCGTCTAAATCGACGCTTACTTGAGTAACATTGTAGAATGTGAAGCCACCTTTTTCGTAGAGGCGCGTCTTTGTATGCATACGAATATCCAAGTTATCTAAAATAATGAAAATTGAGTGCTTCAGTTAGGGGACTTAAGATGGGAGTGTTTACCGATATCTAAGAACATTTTTCCAGCACCATTCAAAGGAATGAGCAGAATTCTTCCGGACATTTTGTAGTTAGCATCTAAACGCATGCGGGGTAGGAAGACTTTAGTATCCCAGCTGAAATCCTTTTTGCTGACCCTTTAAAATGTATAGGAAATATTGTTATTTAAGAAGTTGTTTTCGATTCGAGTTATTCCAGACAAACCGGCTCTCCTTGATTTTTGTCTCGTTAAATCCTGTAATAACTATATCCGTTAAATTGGCTCTAATTGTGGCTACTTGATTATTATCCTGCTGAAAAATTACTTTGTCTAGTTTTATTGGATCGATTGTACCAAAACTTTCGGTAATCTCGGGAATTCCTTAAGTGAGGTGAAAAATTCAAGAGTAATTATAAGAGAAAATCGATATTTTCATAGCACTTTCATTTTTACCCTCAATCAAGAGATCAATTAACTTTTGTATGCTGTTTGTGGAGCATTTTGTAAAGCCAGGCTCATAAATTTTACACGATGGCACAGAAGCAGCTGGAAAAAAATTTATTAATATGGATTTAATAAATTTTATTAATTTAAATTATTTATTAATAAATATCAATAATTAAAAATTGTACACATTTTTAAAGTGCCATATTAAATTAAAGTAATTAGTTAAGGAAAATTATAATCATGCCACTGATCACAAAAATTTTTAAATTTATAAGATCCACAATGAGACAATCGTATAATTTCTGAACCATTTAAACTTGATGAAACGATACACTTTATCCTTTGTAGCTTTGTAGGTTGTGACATCACTTACGTTTCTCTTTAAGATAATCCACACACTGCACCTGGCTAAACCCGACTAGCACCATAAAAAGCCACAACCTTAGAACGCGATTAAAACTATTTAACTTAGCCATGGTTGGAGTAGTAACCGAAGCAACCAACGATGTGAAACGCTTGAAAGTTTTGCGGTAAATGTGTAAGATTTGCTTTCAACATCTAGTTTTCTTACAGAATGTAAACTGAAACATTAAACATCCCCTCAACATGCGAGATCTTATTGATTCTTTTGTAGCTATTAACTTTGTGTTAGATTTTTTAAATAAATATTTATAATGGGGAACTTTGTACTCGATAAACACTAAAAACGCTAATAATGCGGAACTTTGTACTTGATATACATACATACACTAAAAAAAATAGTTACAAGAATAAAGAATAGTTTCCAGTTGTCTTATAAACATTAAAAATAATTTTTCACATTTATAAAAAAGAAGCTTTTATCAGTTCAGTAGTATTATTTATAAAAAATTTGAAATTTATAAGTGATTTTTCGTTCTTAACTCAAATGATTTCTTTTATGATAAAATTTGACCTCTAACACCGCAATTTAAAAAATTTCAAGAATTAAACTTTGTTTAGTAAAACCAATGTCAAGAGAAAAGCTGATACTACGCAAGCTTTTTGTAAGAAGCATCAATTTTATTTGGAAAATTGTTTGCCAATTTTTGTTATATGTTACAATAATTGTTGTTACAATGTTACAATTTTAGTAAAAATAGATCGGAATTTGAATTTGCTAAATAGAGACCATTTAGACACCATTAAAAGAGAGGATCGCCAGGTCGCCAGAGAAAAAATAGAATAGATTCTAATCTGGCGAATGTTCGTCGCTATCGAAGACCAGCGATTTGATTTCGGACGTGTTCATATGTATTCATGGATTCTATTGCTGTTAAGGCCCTAACAGTGTGTATTTGTTGTGTATGCGTGCCAGAGAACAACTTGAGTGCATTCACGAGCTACGAATATGTCTTCTGCATTTAAATTAATGAGCGAATGTATACACCAATAGCTGTGGAACGAATGACATAGAATACGAGCGCTTGCGATTATGAATGCCAACGAATCAACCAACGAAGCAAGACATGAGCAACATTTGCCAAAAGCAATGAAAATTCATGCTTTTATGCCCATTCGCACCAAGAAAAAAATTTTTAATACACTGTTCAACAATTGTCAAAAAAAAAAAACACCCGTGGGGTTTGACGACATCGTTTAAAATTTTCGAAGCCGCTTTAACCGAATATGAAGTCAGTTTTTTCGGGTAAAACTATGTTTTCATACTACGCGGCAGGGCCGGAGAGTGTTAATATGTATGACCGATCCCCATTACTTTTGCAAAAGGAAGATTTTTCCCTTGGGGAATTATCCCTTCCTCCTACTACTCCTTACGGTCGCTCCCACACAAATTTTATGATTTTATAAAAAATGCATGCCGCAGCCGACTCTCGAGTTTTAGCGAAGCATCCGAATGTCTGCATTATCTGGATGCTGCCATTGTATAGATTCGCAATCGTGACCAATTATGCTTAACAACAATCGTTGTTTACGAACTCAAGTGGTATGCATGCATTTATTTTTGTGTGCGATTGTGGCTGACGACGAATGTTATTCCAGTGGCAAAAAATGACGAATGGCCTCATGCAGATCTCTAATGCGTGCGAGTACAGAGCAGACCAAAAAGCATAAATTAGATATAAATTGAGCATTTTTGTATTGTCCAATTACTCAAGAACCGTTGAACGGATTTAAATGCAATTTTCACTATTCTAATAACAATTGACTATAGGTGGTTCTTACTATATATACTCAGAATTTTTAAATATTTGATAGCGGAGAAGTTATTGGCTAAGAAATTGGCTTAAATCGCAATTTAAAGTTAAATTCTGTGCATTTTCCCATTTGCTGCCTAAACAGTAAGAGATAAGTGAATATAAGGTATGGACAAAAACAAAAGATCATCCCGATACCAACAAAAAAGTCAGCGGTGACATGCATCCAAGATCAATAGTTTTGACCTAAAATTAATGTTTTGGTGAACAATTTAATAAAAATTCTTGCAAGCAGTTTGCTTGTTGATTGGCTTCGACGCTGTCATTGCTTGCAGCGCACAAAATGTTGCTTTAGTTTAGCTACAAAATGCAACTCGCTGTTGTAGCATGTCGTTATGAAGCTGTGCGTTGATTATGTGTGCTTTTGTTTGAAATCATACGTGCGCTTATAGCTTTATTGCAGCAAATGTGTTTAATACAAATTTGGTAAAGTAAGTTAATAATTTAATAAGTAAATAAAACTGTACATTTTGATACAAGTATTAAGTGTTTACATTAGTTTTTGTTGTTTTTGTCGTTGTACAGTTAAGCGTAGGGAACTTTGCTCTTGACGGGGGTCCCCTGACCGGACCACTTTTTTTAGTCACGAATGCTTACTTGTTCATTATTTACCCCAAAAGCGAAGAATCAACCGATTTGAAGGTCTTATGAAGTAAAGAGCTGCACGGGTGTGTTTGCAAGACATTCGTTTGTTGTTTGCATGCTCACTCTATTCAACTCTCATCTGTAACAGCATTTAAACACTAACAATATAGAGACCAAGAACAAATGAGCATAAAGCATATCGAAAACAAGACAAACGAGAACTTCTTCAAAGCAAGCATATAAAGTAAAATTGAAATGTGTTGAAAACAACAAAAAAAAAACAACAAGTTGCCCACAAATGTGTGTTGTTATTGTTTTGTGTTTAAAAGCTTTTTCTGCTTCATATCAGAGCCATGGTATAATAATACAAGGTAGCATTGACAGTTTCTTGGGAAAACATCTCCTGTCAAAAAATATACTCAAAAAGAGAGCGCACACAATCGGCCATTGAAAACACAAACAATGTTGAAAACGTAGAAGTGAAAAAAACAACAACTTCAGCAGCTGCAGATGCATTTGCACCATGGTATAATAATACAAGGTAGCATTGACAGTTGCTTGGGAAATCATATACTGTCAAAAAATATACTCAAAAAGAGAGCGCTCACAATCCGCCATTGAAAACACAAGCAATGTTGAAAACGTTGAAGTGAAAAAAAAAACAACAACCACAGCAGCTGCTGATGTATTTCCACAAAAAGCTGTTTTTGCAAGTTTATGTTTTCCTGTTGAAGAGAAAATAAGCAGTTGTCAATGCTACCATGTATTATTATACCATGCATTTGCACAAACAGTTGTTTTTGACAGGAGATGTTTTCTTGTAGAAGAGAAAATAAGCAGTTGTCAATGCTACCTTGTATTATTATACCATGATCAGAGCAAAGAAAAGAACATTGAATGTTGTTATTTCTCTATAACATATTTGTTTTACTCGGTGTGCTCGTTGTTTTTTTGCATTAATTTGATTGTCTCGGTTTGATCGTATCGAATATATAAAGCATTTAAAAATAAGGAGAAAGTACATATCTTGGTGAGAAGCTAACAAATACTGTAGAATGAGCACTTTTTTGTAAGAAAATGCTGTATTATGTTTGCTTATACTTGAAAGAACAAAGTAAATAGAGAACAAGACAATAAAATGCTCGATGCACTTTATTGTATCAAATACATTCATGAAGCTCTTTATTACGAAGACCATCCAGTAAAAAGTAGTCTAACGGAGTCAAATCACATGACTTAGGTGGCTTATTGACAGGCCCATTTCTTGATAAGTTTCGGTCACCAAAAGTTCGTCCCAATAAAATTATGGTTTCACGCGTTTTATGGCTTGTTGCGCCATCCTGCTGAAACCATTTAGCATTTAGACGATTGATATTGACGTGGGGAGCTAAAAAGTGGCGAATCATTTACCTGCAGCGCTTAACATTAACGATAACGTTGGCTGCTTCGGCATGCAAACCACACCAGACAGTAACTTTTTCAGGATCTAAGGGAGCCTGGAAGGTCTCTTCAGGATTGTTCTCACTCGAAATATGGCAACTTTGCTTATTTACGTACCCGTTAAGCCAGAAATGTGCCTCATTGTAGAGATGATTTGACGGTAAAAATGCGGTACAACTTCCAATTGATTTTCAACACATTCATCGAACGTACGACTCAAACGAGGGTTTGATGGCTTCAATTCCTACACCAGTTGGATTTTACACGGGTGTAGGCCAAGGTCTGCCTTCAAAATCTTCCACGCACCTACTGGACGGGCAAAGGCCGACTTGTTGAGAACGGCGTCGAATCGAAAAGTTCATGTTCTCGGTCACTTTCACCTCTATAGCGACGAGGGCTTCTTCGGTAGGCACAGTATGGGCTTTTATTGGATGAAATTGTTCATAAGAGTAAACGTGCATATAAATAAAAAAGGGAACGTAGGCAATTCATTGTATTGCGTATAACCTGCTTAGATGAACGATTATGCACACCTTAATGTGTGCGAAGTAAGCATGCCGCACAGAACGCAAATTTTGGAAATAAATTTCCACGATTTTAAAAAGTTGTCCCGGTGTAAGTCTTTACAAGGTAATTTGCCAAAGTGTACTGAACATAAATGTCAAGCACATGTGTTTACTTTGATAACTGGTTTGACAACTATTTCCCTAGGAAATTCTATACATCTAAACAAAAAAAAATTGTTTGAGTAAAATGTGGAAGATATACTAATGACAAAATGAGAACGTTCCATTTAATTTCAGCATTAATAAAAAAAAAAAAAATAAATAACTGGCCATTTCAGCCCTTGAAAGGACTTTGACCTAGCTTCTTATGATCAATTGTGTTGTGCGTGTTATTAAGTTTGTACACAATTGACCGTGAAATGGACCTACAGGTTTAACGCCGACTCCGAACGGCGATGAACGTAATGTTCTTATTCTCAAGAAGCTTTACATGGCATTTTTGATTACTCTCTGAGGTTTGCCATTGTCTGCAGAGAAGTGGCGGCCGTACAGAAAAATTATTTTAATTCAAAAAATTTTCTGTCGCTGCTGGGGTTCGAACCTGGGTTTCCAAGTTCATTGACATAGCGGCCACGCACTTTAACCAACTACGCCACGACGCCACAGAAAAAAAAAAAATTTCAGCATTAATATCGCGTTTAAATTTTCTTCAAATAAATTGTAACAAAAATCACTCAAAACTAATATAAGTGCTGAAATAAACCCCTTTCACGCTAACATCTGTTGTAGGCACCGAATGAACAGTGGAATTCGACTATAATAAAGGAAATAGGTATTTTATTTTCTTTTCTCATGAGAAGATCTCTCTTCTTCCATGAGATTAACATCAATTTCAAAGCGTTTCTTTGTATTGTTGTCGATTTCAATCAAAAGCTTTTATGACACTGTCACTTAAAGCGCTTCCCTCTTTATAGGACGACTCATCTGAAATATCGATGCCCATTAGTCCAACTCATGGTATAATAATACATGGTAGCATTGACAACTGCTTATTTTCTCTTCAACAGGAAAACATAAATTGTCAAAAACAGCTTTTTGTGGAAATACATCAGCAGCTGCTGTGGTTGTTGTTTTTTTCACTTCAACGTTTTCAACATTGCTTGTGTTTTCAATGGCGGATTGTGAGCGCTCTCTTTTTGAGTATATTTTTTGACAGTATATGATTTCCCAAGCAACTGTCAATGCTACCATGTATTATTATACCATGAGTCCAACTCTTAAAGGGACTCAACTGTCGCTTTAAAGTTTAAAGGTTTTAATCATGGCCCGCTTTCCCCCCTTAAACTAAACCACTGATTCTGCCTTTATAGACACACATGATAGATGATCCAATGCGACTAGCATGTGTATTTGTTGCCATGCTACATTATTTTAACAGTTTCTGAGAAAAATGTGAGTTAAATTGTTCGTTAAATACAGGGTGAGCCAAATACAAGTTTTTTTTTTAATGGAATAAAATGAACCAAATTAAACTTTTTCCATGTATTATGGCTTTATTTGTAAGAGCAAACATTTCCATTAATTATGGAACACAACATCGTTCAAGTGGCTTCCTCGGCTGGCTTCGCAGTAGCGCATTCTGTCACTTCAATTTTCCAACACCTTGTTGATGGTTTCGGGCTGTTGCTCACGGATTGCTTGGATGAGAGTGCTTGAATCGTTTCCGGATTGTTGGCATAACATTGGTCCCCCACAAAAAAACAAAGCCAAAAGGGGTCATATCACAGCTCCGCGGCTGCCAATTGACATCGCCAAGACGGCTGATAACACGATTTGAAATTTAGTGCGCAAAAGATCGATCGTGGAATGGGCTGTGTGGCATGGCGCGCCATCCAGCATGAACCAGATGTCATTAAAATTCATGTCTAAAAATTTCAGAAAAAAGAGTCGGTTAGCATGGCTCTATAACGTCCACCGTTGACCGTAACGTTGTTCCCAGCCTCATTTTCGAAGAAAAAGAGTTGGCTGTGTCGTGGACACACCCGTAGGTTTTGACGTGACGGTGTTTCTTGTCGTTATTGTTGTTGATGGTGATGGTGATGTTGATGTTGATGTTGATGATGATGTTGATGTTGATGTTGATGTAAATGTTGATGTCGATGTCGATGTTGATGTTGATGTTGATGTTGATGTTGGTGTTGATGTTGATGTTGATGTTGATATTGATGTTGATGTTGATGTTGATGTTGATGTTGATTTTGATGTTGATGTTGATGTTGATGTTGATGTTGATGTTGATGTTGATGTTGATGTTGATGTTGATGTTGATGTTGATGTTGATGTTGATGTTGATGTTGATGTTGATGTTGATGTTGATGTTGATGTTGATGTTGATGTTGATGTTGATGTTGATGTTGATGTTGATGTTGATGTTGATGTTGATGTTGATGTTGATGTTGATGTTGATGTTGATGTTGATGTTGATGTTGATGTTGATGTTGATGTTGATGTTGATGTTGATGATGTTGATGTTGATGTTGATGTTGATGTTGATTGTTATTGTTGGTGTTGCTGTTGGTGTTGGTGTTGATGTTGGTGTTGGTGTTGGTGTTGGTGATGGTGTTGGTGTTGGTGTTGGTGTTGATGTTGGTGTTGGTGTTGGTGTTGGTGTTGGTATTGGTGTTGATGTTGGTGTTGTTATTGGTGTTGGTTGGCTGTTAGCAATTTATCCAGCAAAAGTGATGCATATGCGTCACATTAGGCGGTTCCCTGAGGGACCTCATGACGTCGTCAATTTTTTTTTTGTTATTTTTATCATATATTTATTGTACCCGAAGTCTTCCCCTTCATTTTCGTTTCTTAAAATTTACCGTAGTAGTCAAAGAATTAAAATTCCATGCAACGTTTTTTCAATTTGTAGCATTTTTACTGAATTATGTGGTGGCCACCCTAAAATCGTGACAAGAATTTTTTTTGTATTTTAGTTGTGAGGCGTAATAACACATCTATGCTGTCGTTAAACAAAATTTACCGCAGCACGTCTCCTGAGTGAGTAATAATTCCACTCAACGATATTACATTTCTGTTACATAAGCTGCTGTATTCACGACCTGGTGACGTCAGAAAGTTTGTTTTTTATTTTTGTCGTAAGGCCAAGTATAAATTCTTCATTTTCCTTTTTAAACATTTATCGTAGCTTACATACTCAGCGAGTAAAAATTCAATGCAACACCGCTGCATTAATGTTGCATTGTCGATCTTTGAGCGTCTCTCTGTCCCCTTTTGACCTTTATTGGTGTATCAATATTTTTAATCCTAGCACTAATACTCATAAATAAAAAAATAAATAAATAACTGGCCATTTCAGCCCTTGAAAGGACTTTGACCTAGCTTCTTATGATCAATTGTGTTGTGCGTGTTATTAAGTTTGTACACAATTGACCGAGAAATGGACCTACAGGCTTAACGCCGACTCCGAACGGCGATGAACGAAATGTTCTTATTCTCAAGAAGCTTTACATGGCATTTTGATTACTCTCTGAGGTTTGCCATTGTCTGCAGAGATGTGGCGGCCGTACAGAAAAATTATTTTAATTCAAATAATTTTCTGTCGCTGCTGGGGTTCGATCCTGGGTCTCCAGGTTCGTTGACATAGCGGCCACGCACTTTAACCAACTACGCCACGGACGCCACAAAGCACTAATACTCAGCGAGTAATAATTCCATGTAACAAATTTTCAGTTCCGTTGCTTAAGCAGCTCCCACCGCGTCCCGATGATGTTTTAAATTTTTGTGTTGTTTTTAGAATGAAGTAAAAAAATTAACCTTTACGGTCGTACCATTTGCTTAGTCATATATCTTACACTCAGCGAGTAACAATTCAATGCGACGCCGATGAATTTTGAAAAAATGCATTTTTCAACTTTTTTGGAAACATGCGCGGTAAAACGTAACTTCATCACGTCAAAATGGTCCAATGGTAACGGGCGGCTTACCATCTTATATTTCCCAACGTTGTTCAAGCGTTAAGCGACTCATTTCCGTTCGCGGAGGCATAATACTGATTTTAGGCCACGATTTTGAGCTGGAAACAACTGTCAGTGTCAAAATAACCCTGTATATTAATTCCTTTTGATCTTAATGTTTGATTGAAAAGATAACGATCAATAAGTATTTTTATTTAATTATTTTTGATGAAAAAAATATCGACCAATGACTGATTTTTTTTTTCTGATAGAAAAAATTACGATAAAAATAATTGGTATTATTAGATTTATATTACAAAAATCATACTTTGTTTTTACCCTGAAATAAAGTGTTAACTTAAAGCTCATATTAAAAATACTAATCAGAGGTACACTTTAAAAACCCTGATACACATGTACACATGTAGTTGTTTTGCTTTATCTATCAGCATCCGTTAATCGATACCTGTGCAATAAACCAGATTAAAAATTCAGTTATTGGCGTAAGTTGTATTATTTTCACTGAACAATTTATATTTGCATTGCAATGAATGCAATTGTAATTTGTGTAATTAATGAGTGCAATTAAATTAATATACCATAAATAAAAAAAAATAAAAATTCCAAATTGTAACATAAAAAAATGTATTATTGTAATCAGTAAAAGAAATTGCTTTTCATTACTTTCTGTAATAAAAAGCATTGCAAATAAGTAATAAATAATGTCAATCTTGGGTAAGACGACTTCAATTATATTACAAACAATAGTTTATCTATTTTTATCTTATAAATGAATAATTATGAAAATATAATTTAATTATCTTATACATTGCAGCCAGATGCAGTTCTTCTTAGAAATGTTATAAATTTGAATAGTAGTTTTCTACACAGCAGATACTGATTGTGTATGAATTTATAATTCCTAAGAATCATCACACAATTTTACGTTTCTTTATATATTTTCTTCTGCTTAATTAGATTTATTAAAATTATTAAATAAAAAGTTGTGTCAACTGTTCTATTTAAAAGTAGTTGATGTTTGATTCTTAACCCTTTCGACCCCCACGTTGCCTGAGAGCAATTTCACATGTTTGTCGTCTTATAGTTAAAGCTACGAACAATATTTTTTTCTTAAATTATGTAATGTTAATAGGTTAGTGTTTTGAGAATCGTAATAAATGATGCAAAATTTACTGTTATTGTTTCTGCTATCTTTAGAAAAGTGAAGTGAAATTGTCGCTAATAGTTTATTGTAAACTGGAGTTATCAGAAATAAGTGCACTGTTTTTGATAATAATTAAATAAAATTGTTTTGTAACATAAATACTGTATTCTACATACATCACATAATATTAATTGGAAAGTAAGTTTGAGTTGTGCGCTTCATATATAAAGTAATGATTTTATGAAACTCACAAGTTGCCTGTGGGCAACATTGGGCTATAGTGGATATAAAATATTTTGTTTTGGTTATGACGCCGCATATGAGAAGTTTGTATAATGAAGAGATTGACAATATGTAGGAGTTCGATTGGGATCAATCTGAAGATGAGGAAAGTGAAGATGACTCGGCTATTTTGACTAATTTAGAAGGTATTGTAGATTATGTACGTAGATTGTAGACTTTAAAATATTAGAATTCCTGCCTTGGATTTTTCTGTTGAGCTCATTTAAATGAGCGAATATGTCCGCCAGATATGCAAGTCTTACTAACCATTAGACCGGAACAGATAGAAGGCATGTACGCATTGAAGCATCTGACGTTTAAGTTGAAAACAAGAAAGCTTATGGAGTGACGCTCATACAAAGCAGCGCGCATTGAAGTTGGCAAACTTTCAACTTTTTTCAAGCATCAAGGCATTGACAGTTATGTTGTCAGGTCTTGCTAGACAACATATGTTTTAAATGCTTGTTATGTGTTCAAAAAGCATGCTTCAGAAGCGTCGATGCATGTGTTCTGACCTATTATTCTTTTTTAAACACAGAAGCAAAATATGAACCGTGGGCCTCTGAAAATTTCTGAGTGTCATTTTTTAGCTCGTAAATCAGAGATAGCACTTTTCTGCGAGAAAGCTATCGAACTTCTGTATGAAACAGAAGTGACTGATGATCTGCTCCCATTTCCTGACACACTGCATTAAACAGACGAGAGTTCAACAGCCGCGAGTTGAAGTAATTGACAATTTTAACAACTTTTTGTCGGACAGACAACAATTCATCAGGCAGAGATTTCGCCATCAGTGCTTCCATGTGTAAAAAACAATGTACATTTTTAATATTAGGGTGTTTTTAAGAAGCTCTGGTTACAAATCCCCTAATTTTTAAGGGTATTATCTTTACAAAACCTTGACTTTTTTCCGCGGCATACCATCTGATGACCCAGTACTCCAGTGTTCCGCGACACACGTGGACTCTTGGAGTATTTTGTTGGAGAAGTAGCTGAACAAATGACTGAAGAAGTAGAAATTGGCAGTAATATTGAAAAAAATCGACGTAAAGGTTCTAAGATGGAGATGTAAACCACTTGAAGTTTCAAAAAGTTTTGGAAAAGAAGTTTCCTGTAGAGTATTTTACCGAATTCTTCGATATTGAGGTTATTGATAGAAAGGATCAAACATATTTTTATCGTCATCAGAAATACAGTATTGAAGTAAAATATACTGGAGAGGAAATATAAGTGGTACATTCGAGTTTTACTGAAGTCTAGGCACATCAGTTACAAATGCTCGACTTCTTTACAGGAAGCATTCTAATGTGCTTAAGTATAACAAAAACATTGATTAAATTCTAGCTAACATTGCAAATTAACTGTTACAGACCACTTCTACCTTCTCCACCACACAAAATTGTTTATGTCATTCTAAACTTAACAGTACTTAGTAATAAACTCAAATAAGAATGTAGATCCTTCATATAAAAAATTCTATCTTTGAATTTACTTATGCCACTATGGCCCAAAGTTGCTTACAAGCAACTCTCTCTATGACCCAAACGGAGGGGCGTGAAGACATACAATTTTGCACAAACACTCCTTGAGTAAGTCAATCATAATTCAAATACCAACATAATTTCTTGAACAGGAAAAAATTTTGGGGTCGAAAGGGTTAATGTCTTCAAAACAACCTTAATATATAAACGGGCATAGCTATGCGTGACTGAACATAAATTAAATTAAGTTCTTCATTTAATAACACTAATTATTAGAATATAACATAGTTTTCTTAAGATCTTCTAAGCCAACAAACAACTTTATACTATTCACGAGGAACATATTTACTAAAGAGATTAATTTTTTAAATATTTTCTGAGATAATGTTTCCACTGTCGAGTATAGTCGATTGATATTCGACGGCACATGCATAAGCACTATAGGAAAAATCAATATTTCAACAACAAAACATTGAGTAAAAAGAAATTGGCCGTATTGTGGGCACACACGGAGATTTTGACGTGACTGCGTATCTTTATTCTTGTCCTTAATCTTGTCGCTATCTTTTCTTTTATTCCCAAACTTGTCCTCGTCCTTATCCTTGTTTTTTATTTTTCCTAACAAATATTCTACTTTTTGTCCAAATTTTTGATTGAATCCATGCCCATGGCGGCATGTTGAGTAGGTAGCGTGCTCGACTGCCGACCCAGAGGCCCGGCGGGTTCGAATCCCGCCCAGGCCATGGTTCTAAGTTTTAACCTTTCACATTTGCAATTTGCTCTCCTTATTTCTGATCAACTGAAATTGAAAACTCATCAATATTTACGACTTGAAGTTGTAGTTGGTGGAAGATAAGTTTGTGGATAAGATTTTTTGTTATGACTTGAATTAAATGAGGTAAAGAGATAACACTTGCCTCAGAATCAAATTCACATGTTTCTGCGGCTTTCCATCACGCTTAGAACATCTTACACATGTTTCACTTGATTGCCCCTTCCCTCCCATTGATCTATCACCCCATTTCGAACCAAGGCAGATATGACTAAATAGGTATTACACCTTGGTAAATCCTTGGTTCAAAGTTAAAAAAAAACAATCTTTGTTTAAAATCTTGTCCGTAGTCTGCCAATTTCTCTAATTTTTTTCACTTATCCGTTTTAGGTGTGTCTAAGCCTTTGCCCTTTTCTTGTCGTAGTCCTTTTCACAATGCTTATCTGTATTCTTGTCCTAAAACTTGGCTTATTCCATGCTCTAATCTCTCTAATCTCGTCCTTTTTCTAATCCTTATCCAATTCCTTGTACTAATACTTGTTCTTATTTTAATTTTAATTTAATTTTTTATTTTAATTTTTGCTTTTGCTTTTGCATTTGGTGCATTTCGGTTACTTTAACTCTTTGAGGTACGGAAAACTGGTTAAAAAAAAAATACCCTTGAGTTATTGAATGTTATTATTGAGTTATTATTATTGAGTGTATTGAATTTTGTCCCAACACACCACAAAGGTTTATTTTTCAGTGGTTCAAATTTTTTCTCATGGTACTTCAAAGAGTTAAGGGGTTATCTGAGTCGCCTTGTGACCCCAATAATTTTTAATTAAAAGGGATATATTCATTTTGTCACTTCGTTTGTAACGCCCATATGGAGGCCTGGTAGGTATAAAAAAGTGTATACAGTGGACATCTAGTGGTTTATTTTCAAATTATAGGTTATTTTGACACTGACAGCTGTTGCCAGCTTGAAATCTTGACGTAAAGTCAGTTTTACACATGAAGAATGTTGGGAATTATTGGATCTTGCATAAAAGGACCTTGAATTTTTAGACATATAATTACTATTAATATAACAATGCTCAAAAAGGTGATAAGTAAAAAAATTTTAAATTTTCATTAATACATAAATCTCGGTACATAGCAAAATTTCAACTCTGTACTGACCAGCTTCCATTGTTTATTCACTAACAAATATGCTCAAGGTAGATAATTAAAAAGGTAAACATATTTTACATCGTCAAAAGTGCATTTCTCACATTTGTGTGCTAATCATCAATATGTATTTTTCGTAAACAGAGATGTTTTCAAGTTTAGTTCTGTTTACCCCTTGAGGGGTATGAGATTATGAGACTCAAAATAGAATAGTATGAATGCGCAATACATGCGGCTAATTTGGGATAGTCTCTGATTGCCACTTCACATAAATTCCTAGTTTAATTTTATTGTTAGTAAACCATGCCAACCTGAACAACCTTACCAAATGCCGGGTAATTAAGCTTGGTGAAACAAATGGCGCCCCAAAACGGTTTGTAGTATAAGGTGATTTGTCCACGTAATACCCTTGTTACGAATTTAAGTATATCAAATGAGAGTAGAAAGTGGACCATCTCTTTTTATAGTCGAATTTCTTCCAAAAAACATCTAGAACATCTTCACTACACAGCAAATAAAAAACATAGTTTTTTAAAAAAGACTTAGGGGAAGATCGTTACCCTTCGTACGCGGGGCACATTCATACAGTCAAAATAAAACTTGAACGAAACAATGTACGGTCTTGCTTTTGTATGTGTGCGTGAGTCGAGGTACCAACTTTACTTCAACGTAGGATCGCGCCATTCGCATTGGTGAGAGTGAAGTGACAGGCACGAACGTGTTTTCGTGCTGGGTAAGTAACACAGTGCAACACGAAAAAAATAACCATATACGGACACCACTACGTGATAAAAGACTAAAAAAAAAAGACCCGTGTCTCCCAATTTTTCCCAAAGTCATGCACTTTTTTGTTTATGGGCCGCCAAAGATTTGGGGCCTCGGTATCATTTTCGCAAAAAAGTGATACTTTTCTCGGGCTCATATCTTGCAAACCGTTCAGAATTTCGATTTACTCTCTGAGGCAAAGTTGTAGCTCTTGTCATAAAGAACAAAAATTGCGAACATATAAAATCAAAAAACCTTCACCTTCCTGATCAAAATCGCAAAAAACTTAAAAAATTCGATTTTTTTTTACCTTTTTTCCCGTGTTCAGGTCCATAGGTAGCAAACCGTTCAAAATTCAAAGAAACAATCAACTACAAAAATTTACCTAAGATCTCAATAAACAAATTTCTAGAACAAATAAACTTCCTAGAGATGATTCTTAACACTGTTTAGGTAGCATAGTATCTCAATGTTGAAGTAAATAAAAAACAAATGAAATTAAAAAACTGTGTTAAGAATAATTCCCAGGAAGTTTATATGCTCAGAGAGTAAATCGAAATTCTGAACGGTTTGCAAGATATGAGCCCGAGAAAATGATCACTTTTTTGCGAAAATGATACCGAGGCCCCAAATCTTTGGTGGCCCATAAACAAAAAAGTGCAAGAATTTGGGAAAAATTGGGAGACACGGGTCTTTTTTTTTTAGTCTTTTATCACGTAGTGGTGTCCGTATATGGTTATTTTGCCATGACTTAAAAAATTACACAGTGTAATTTTTTGATCAATGTTTTTGTCTATTGTTACCGTAGATAAAAAAGGTTTTCGTGTAGAGTATTCTATCAGTAAGTAGCAAAATATACTTAAGATACGTTTTCAATACTTAATTTATGACGTTTTCCTATTAATATTAAAAGAGGTTATATTTTGTTGTTATTTTGTTAGTGGGGTACTTTCGGACGGAACTATATGGGGCACGTTTGAACGCGTACGAATGTGCCTCAACTGGTAGGTAGGTACGATTTACTGTGTAAGTGTGCTAATTGCTAATACTTGCATTAACTTTGTCCTGTGTTTTGCTATCGTTGATGTACGTATATATGTATATATTTTAATACTTATTTCTTATTATTTTTTCACAGAAACATGGTGCGGACTTACAGTGAATCAAAAAAGTTTAGAAACAAAACATTTTCTCTTAAACAATCATTGAAATTTTACACTTTTAAGCTGATGCAAAAATTTTTTTATATATTTTTATTCACAAAAAATATATAAAAACAACAAAAAGAACATTATTTCATGGCCAAAAAAGTTTAGAAACAAATTAAGAGTTGTACAGAAAAAATTAAAGAAAACTAATTTTTTAATATTTTAGTATTTAGTTCAAGCGAATCTTGGGATGTAATATGATGGTGCCTGATCCTTTTTTCAATAAGGTCCCACACATTTTCAATTAAGTTGAGATCTGGAGATGGTGGGGGTGTATGAAGCTGGTGTGGGACTTTGAAAAGCAGCCATTCTGTGACCAAACGCGACTTGTGCTTGGGGCCATTATCTTGTTGGAAAAAGAAACTGATTTCATCTAGCCCCGTTCAATCGTTTTTATTATTTTGTTAATAAACAAACAACTTTTTGCAGTGATATTGTTAGAGGAAAGTAATTTGATTTTCGTTAATTTTAAGAAAAGTCATTTAAGTTTTGTTTTACATAAGAAAAGCTATGTCATTTTTGTTGACTATAAGAAAAGTATTTTATTTTTGTTTAATAGAAGTTAAATCTTTATTTTTGTGTTTAATTTCATTGCTAATAATTTATATGTGTCGTTTTAATCGCACGTACGAAACTACCCCACAGCGTACGAAGGTACCCCCAACACTGTATATAGGTGCCCCGTTGTTGGGGCAGATTCGTACATATTCCAGATTTAGTTTAAATCATAGTTATGGTTTAAACATCAGATGAAATCATCTGTCATTTTTATAAATGAATCTCAGATAGTTAGACTATAAATTAAAGCTGTCAGGTGATTGATTCATGAAAAAATAAAAAAAATAAAAAATAAAATGTGGAAACCGTACGAAGGGTCCCCACCTTCCCCTACTTTCGCTTATAATAGTTTTCTTAAAAATCCAGAGCTTTTCTGTTAGGTAAAGTATTAAAAATAACATTACTACACAAATTAAGAATAATTGTCTCGGGGGTAAATCAAAACAATCTCAAACGAAAATATTTAATATCAGTAACACAAGCCCGAATCCCTTTTTGTCCACTATATCAGAATTATTTTTTATAGTGGTTGAAATTTGATTTTTTTTAATTAAAAAATATGAAAAATCATGTGTAAAACTTTATTCAGGGTGGTTTTTGTCCTAGGGAAACTATATTAAAATTTGCCGAGGAATATTTTCTTTGAACATTTTTACCCTCTAGTTCTAACCCGTAGTTTTTTAAAAAACTCTCTAAAAGTCAACTTTGAAGTCAGGTTAAGGATTGAAACTGCCATAAAAATATTCTCCAAAGAATTTCGTTAAGGGCCACCGGTTTGTGACAATATCGAAATAAATCAAAATATCAGTTATATGGCGAATGAAACGAATAACTAATTTTGACGTAGAATACGTCGTTCTCGGAGGTAAGTAGGGTGGTTGATAGTGATCAGGTGTCGGTATTTACATTACTTTTTGAGCCTTTGGTGGGCCTAAAGTACTAATCGTACAATGTTGATCTTAGCACTTGTTGGTCTGCTTGATCCTCAATGCGACAAAAATTCATGTTAGAACTGTCTAACTTATATCAGTTTTTGTTTGCTTAAACTTGCTACCTATTTACCGACGGCTTCCGGTTTTTTCGACGGCGAAGACAGCGCCATCTAGCGTGAAGACATAAATCTTATAATTAAAAAAAAGCATACTTTTGGGGGCATGTTGTTTTTAACAGACTCGCGTAGCCCAGTAATACTGAGTAATTTTGAGGGGCATGCTTTTTTAACAGAATCTGTTATTGAAATGTCAAAATTCCGCAGCCAATTAAATATCCGGGCATATTATCGACAGTGAAATTTTGACACATGGGTTGTTGAACTTGGTAGCATTGAACATATTTTGTTTGCTTGTTTAAGTTTTCTACCTATTTATGGACAGTTTCCGGTTTTATCGACAAAAGTATAAAATTTGTATGGGATCGCCCCTAAGGAGTGGTCGGAGGGAATAGGTGTCAAAGGCAAAAATGTTCCTTTTGCAAAAGTAATGGGGGTTGGTGATACATATTAACCCTCTCCGACACTCTCTTAATGGTCATATCCTCAGGTGTATGGAATAAATATTTTTAAAAAAGATGTCATCAAAAGTGAATTGAATAATTCTACGTCTTGTGTTACGACATAGTCGAAACTACTGTATCTTTTTTTAATTTGATCAATTCTTTACAAAATTCATAAAATGCCAAAATTTAGAATGTCAAATCTTTAATTCCTTTATGAAAATTAATGCATAAAATGCTTCAGTAACGGTACACATTTTCAAATAAAACTCAAGTACACCAGACGCTACTATATAATATTTCCGTTTATTCATGGTCTAAATCCTACATATTTTTCAGTCAATGCAGCTTTTAAAATGAATTCTTATTAAGACTGGCAAGATTAAGTTTTTTGTGTTTTCATGTTCGTTCCGTACAATTGCTGCGACGTTGGAATATCTTCGACAAAAAAATTCGCTGGAATCAAAGTGAAAACCTTGTGCATTAAATCGAACATTATATTCTCCACCGTATCGATGATGACTGGCTTTAAAGCTTCATAGAAATCACGCCAATTCTCATTAAAGAACTCATTGGTGCTTCGTTCCAGATCCTTGTTGCTGCCATTGAAAAGATTGTCAAATTGTGTTCGAACGCGTGTCATATTCAAATCGACATGTACGTTTGTAACGTTGTCAAAAGTGAAACCGCCACGCTCGTAAAGACGTGTCTTGGTAAGCACCAAAATGTCCATATTTTCTGTGTTTTTAGTGGAAACAAAACAAACGAGGCATTATTAAGAAGCATCAAACGCACCATTTATAGCAATTACCAATTTCGATAAACATTTTGCCCTCTCCTGACAAAGGTAGCAGCAGTATTCGCCCCTCCATCTTATATTTGCCATCAAGGCGCATTTTGGGTAAGAAAACTGTGGTTTCCCAGCTAAAATCCTTTTTGCTTACTCTAATTGTAGAAAAATCTTAGATCTCTTTGTGCCACAAATATGATGTATAAAGTAAGCGTACCTGCTCTGTTTGACTTGTATTTTGGAAAATCCTTTGACTATAAGCTCAGTTAGATTTGCTCTTATTGTGGCCACCTCGTTGTCATCTTGCTTAAAAATGATATCTCGAACATGCATTGGATCGAAAGGTCCAAAGTCCTCAATAACTTCGGGTATGCCTATCGCTAACTGTTCCATCAACTTTTGTATTGAGTGGGTAGAACATTTTGTGAAGCCTGGTTCGTAAATTTTACATGATGGTAAAAATGATGCTGCAACAGAGAGAAAATTGTAATTTGTCAATAAAAAATAAGTCCTTTTGGTATTTGTTTTTTTTAACAGTACGTTTTTCTGTATAATATTCCACACTAGTGGCTCCATTTGTTGTTATAAATACTATTATAACACTTAAATAATTGAAGTGAAAATGCATTTGAAAATCTAAACGTCAAACTTGAGATGTGCACTATTTTGTAGTTAGTTTTATAATAAATGCACACAATATATTTCTATGCTCTAATATAGCCAGCATAGAATCGAATTAGTTTACGACTAGCTAGTTGTTTGTATTATACCAGTTAAATTACCGCCATGACTTTAACACTTTGAAAGAAAACCTGTGATTAGTATTATTTAATTAATTCTACTCTATAAAATCATACTTTATTCAATAAAAACCTGTAATTTTATTTGAGTGCAGCTTTTGAAACATGATCTCCTTACCTTGATAATTATGTTGACTATTATGGTCATAAGCATCTATTCAACCAGCGAATAATGAGAGTTTAGCTAAAAAAAAAAAATAATCTTATGGGGTGACTGTACGACCCATCGTAAAGAGTATTTTTTTTTTTCAAACTTTTTTTATTATTTATTGAAACTTTCACTTAGAAACTAACAATAACACTGTTACACAAATATTTTTTTTAATGTTCAAGAACTTCCACCGATGTTTTATGATTTTTCGATCTATATGATGACTTTCTGCGTTTTCAGAATGTTTTCATCACTTCGATTTTTTCGTCAAGGACCTTTTTAATAATTCACTTCGATTTTCGGACTTTGCCTAACTTAAGGTATCATAACTTTGCTTCTATTCATCAAAATTGCAGTCCTCCATTTTTGTTGAAATGTGTTAAATCCATTTATTTTTTTACAAATGTAAGGTGCTTACTTGAACAGAAAGATAATTTTTCATTTAATTAACTTTTAAAAATAATCAAAAAAAATTCTTACATGATTATTTTAACTTATTGGGTATAAAAGCCAGGGTATTAGATTTTCAATGCTTGTAAAAAAAAACAAAATTTGGTTAACAAATAACTTAATTATGGACAATAACAAAATTGAACTTACTAAGTTTCTAACCTCAGAACTTAGCGTAATTTCTGGCCTCAGAAAAGCAATTGAAATTTTTGTCAATTTTTGTATTAGCTGTCAAAGTGTTTCGTACCTTTCTATCTATAGTTTCAGTACAGTGATAAATGCTGACCACAGCGACAGTGGGGTGCCCCATATAAGTTAGACGAAACAATTTATTTTATGATTTTAAATGAATGGGGAAGTAAAAACAAATAAAACTAGTAAGAAATGATCTTCGACTGGGCCGAAGTTAAAACACCCCCACGGCCGAACCAAAGTATATTCAAAGTCTAAAGCAGGAGTGCCCAAAACTTTCTTATGGAAGTGCAAACACTTATACAAGTTAAATTCGTACTTGCCGAATTAATTAAAAAAAAAGTTTTTTTATTCCGGTCTATGACCGTTCTTTATTATGAGTTTAAATCAACTGAATACAATTTTATTATTTTCTAAGTTTGATAACTTATGCTACCTTAAATAATTCAAACTGCAGCGGATGTTTAGTCAGCGATCTTTTAATGTTGTTGTTGTTGTTGCTTGGTTCTCATGAAAGCGTAGTAGACGCTGCGTCAGCATTGCACACTTTGTCAGTATTCCAGAGAAATATATTGCAGGGATCCAATTACTTTATTTAATTTTATTTTGAATATTTTACGTGTTAACTTACATACAAAATTCTACAACCTTTCGTAAACGAAAGCATACTATGTTAGACAACAACAAAATCTACGTAGAAGATCACTGTAACCAAGATGTACCAACAAAGCATACGAAAGTGTTGTTGCTTGCACTTCGGTATAAGCAACAAAATAAGATCAAAAACAAAAACAAAGAAATTTGTTTGTGTATTTTGTATTGCTTAGTGCGGAGTGCTGTGTGTGTATATTAGAATACACAGCCTATGCCTAAGTGCTTTTACAAAAACAAATGTGCACCAAGTGCATAGGGCTTGGGCACCTCTGGTCTAAAGCAATCAATAAAATGTTTATCTGTAAAAGCGTTTTCGCTATATTTTTAACAGAAAATATTCGCTTTTGTTTTTTGATAAAGTCGCTTTGTATGGGAGGTGGGCGTGGTTTTCAATAAATTTGGCTCATTTACTTGACCTTCATTTTTTAGATAAAAGCTTAAATATTGAATTTCGTGATGATAGCTTTAAAATTACGGCTGTAATCGTGATCACAGACAGGCGGACAGACAGACGGACATGGCTAAATCAACTCGGGTGGTGATGCTGATCAAGAATATATATACTTTTATACCTACCTTCTATACTTCTATACCTACCACGCCTCCTTATGGGCGTTACAAACGGAGTGACAAAATTAATATACCCCCATTTACGTTTTTTAAACGTGGGGGTATAAAAATGTATTAAGAATCAAGATCTATTTGGACCTCTTGGGAAGCTATGGGCAATTTTGAATTTTCGGGAATTTGTTTCACTTTAAATGCTCCTACAGTGAAAATTTTTGATGTGGAACTTTTTGCAAAGGCGTTTTTTTGCAAATTTTTTGCCGCGGTGAAATACTTTTAAAAAAATAAAATAAATAAATAACTGGCCATTTCAGCCCTTGAAAGGACTTCGACCTAGCTTCTTATGATCAATTGTGTTGTGCGTGTTATTAAGTTTGTACACAATTGACCGAGAACCGGACCTACATGCTTAACGCCGACTCTGAACGGCGATGAACGGAATGTTCTCGTTCTCAAGAAGCTTTACATGGCATTTTGATTACTCTCTGAGGTTTGCCATTGTCTGCAGAGAGGTGACGGCCGTACAGAAAAATTATTTTAATTCAAATAGATCCAATGTATTTTGATTACTCTCTGAGGTTTGCCATTGTCTGCAGAGAGGTGACGGCCGTACAGAAAAATTATTTTAATTCAAATAGATCCAATGCTTTAAAGGAGTGTCGACCTGGTATAATAATACAAGGTAGCATTGACAGTTGCTTGGGAAATCATATACTGTCAAAAAATATACTCAAAAAGAGAGCGCTCACAATCCGCCATTGAAAACACAAGCAATGTTGAAAACGTTGAAGTGAAAAAAAAACAACAACCACAGCAGCTGCTGATGTATTTCCACAAAAAGCTGTTTTTGACAGTTTATGTTTTCCTGTTGAAGAGAAAATAAGCAGTTGTCAATGCTACCATGTATTATTATACCATGGTACAGACGAGTGTGGAGCAACACTTCGTCTTTTTGCGTATACACGAAAGAGTAAATGAGACGAATGCCGTTGTTGTGGTTGACACCTATGTTGCCAGAAAAGCACGATAAATAGTACTTAAGGTATTTTTCAACGATTGTGGGATATTCCCATGGTATTTTGTGGTAAAAATCTCTCGCTTGGGAAAAAAAAATACCACATGTGAGATATTTACCACGCGTGGGAAAAGAAATACCTCAAATTACCACAAAATACCTCAAAATACCATACAATACCCCAAATTACCACAAAATACCACAATACTTCAAAATACCTCAAAAGAAAATTTGAGGCGTTTTGTGGTATTTTGTGGTAATTTGAGGTATTGTGGTATTTTATGGCAATTTGAGCTATTTTATGGTATTTTGAGGTCTTTTAGCGAGTGTGGTAATTTGTGGGAATTAAGTGTGAGAAAAAGAGAATTTTGATGGTAATTTCATCTGGCGACACTGGTTGACACTGCTTTAAAGTTAAACTGTTTTCTCGACTCGAGAAACGAAGTTTGTACTGACGACACGAAGTTCATTCCACGAACTTCGTAAACAGACTTGAAAATAAACGATTTGTAGGCAAAATAATTGCTTTTTCCCTACATTTAAAGTTTCTTAATTTCAAGTTTTCTACATATCAAGTTTCTTCAGTTCAAGTTTTTTACAATTGGCGACTTGGTTTTTGCTGCCTATGATTCGCGCAAACTTGTTGTTTGCCTGCCTCGACTTGCAGAGAGTTGAAAAATTAAAGGAACTTGAGACAGCAAATGAATCCATTCATGCAGATCTCTGGTACATACCTCAAGTGCCGTGTTCATCGTGTTATATCAGGTTGAGAATGTGAAAGACTTCGCCAAATACATACAAGGAGAAGCATGCATTTAAGTGAATCAATGATTTGGCTTCCAAAACTCATTCACAGAAAGGCAAGTTGTGGAAATAACATCTAAAATCTATTTAAAAAAAAAAAAATAAATCTGAAAACATGTTGAATCGTGCTTTCGTTAATAACTTTATTATTTAATAACCAATTTAATTTTTTTTTAATCAGTTCGAAAATAAAAACCATGTCTTTTGAAGAAAAATAAACAAAATGATGTCAACAGACTTCTTTTGAATTTATTTTTAAATAATAGAATATTTCTATTATTTAAATAAGAATACAAGACTGCAAGTCTTGCCTTTGTCATAATATAAAGGTTTTTAAAATCAGTTGAGCAGAAGCAATGTTATGACATACCAAGTAAGGCAAGGTACGAACATTTTTACTGATTTATTTATGAGATACTTGACAAAAAATTTGAAGAGATACAAAAATTCTGTAAATGCAGAAAGTCATCATATTTTACCACTTAATGAAATATATGTGTGGGATGTCTTGTACAGTTTTCGTGTAGAACAGTGTAATTTCTCAAATCTATACAATTTCATAACCAGCTTAGAAATAAATGTATAGTAAGCAAATATATAACAAAAACCATAATGATTTTCATTTTGTTAATTTTTAGCAATATTATAAAAGTTTCCAGTTAAGATGCACGAGGTCTCGTTGAGGATATTTCTTTGGTAATGAATAAACTATTGATTAGAGCTGTGCTCACATAGACCAGGCTAGACGTACGTGGTCAAGCTCCGACATATGCTAGGCGAGACGGGCTTGGTCTCGCTCAGGATAATCATGTTTCATTTATCCATAGTTATAATTTATATCTAGTACGACGGTAAATCCAATCTTTTGAGGAGCGTGGTATTTGTGGTTTGAGCAAGTTTTTGTGCCAAAGAATTTGGATGATGTTGAAGTCGTTCTTTGTATTTTTGATTAAGTGCAATAAGACTGCTTTTAACTAAAGGTACGTTCAGGTCTTTGTGGATATTTTCATTCTTAACAAACAAAGGCGCATTCGTGATAGTTCGTAGGATTTTCGATTGAGAACGCTATATTATCTCAACATTATAGGAACTCGCTTTTCCCCAAAGATGCGCTCCGTACGTCCAAATTGGTTTTATGATAAGGTTGTATAAAAGTACCTTATGTTCCAATTGGAGCCTTGAACTCCTGCTAAGAAGCCAGTTTAACTTTAGAGCTTTCAGTTCATTTGGGTTTTCTTGGACTAAAAATGCTTTCGCCAAGTTAACCGTCTGTCAAGATGAATACCCAAATATGTAACGTTATTCGCTTGAGGAATGGAGATTTGATTGAGCATGACAGTAGGACATGTTTTAGTCCGCAGGGTAAATGTTACGTGCGTACTTTTCAGCTCATTAATTCTTATTCTCCAGTTTCTCAACCATGTTTCCAGGGTTTCCAAATATTCATTTAGGTCTTTGGATGCAACTAAAGGGCTTGAATGGGTGCTCAAAATAGCTGTATCATCAGCAAATATTGAAGCAACCAATCGATTGCTGGTTGGTAGATCACCTGTAAATATTAAATACAAAACTGGACCGAAGACGCTCCCTTGAGGACTCTTGCTGAAATTGGAAAATTAGATGTAATAAAGTTTTTATATTTTACTCTAAATTTTCTATCACTTAGATATTTTACGTTAAGAATATTTAACGTAAAGAATAATTAAAAAATATTAATAGTTAAACTATGTTTATACTAATAAAGGGTCTCCTGGCATTGACATTTTGATTAAGTCACTCCTTTTTTGAGATAAAAGTAGAGTATTTAGTCTATGACAGCTATCAACAGCAAGCATGGGTTTTAGTCATGGAGAAATTCACGTTGTTCGAGTAACGCGTACAAATTGTGAAAATTTACAAAAATAGTGAAAATTTGTGAAGACGGTTCGCAAAACCCGCATACTTCTACAAGAGCTTCCCATGCGCCCACAACGATGCACGACTTCTTGTCAATTTTGGGCTGGTGGTGTCATCGGGTTATTCTTCTTCGAAAATGTAGCTGGAACCGCAGCTACTGTGAATGGTGCCCGGTATTGCGACATGCTGACCAATTATGCCAGAAAATCATGGAAAATGTCATGGTAAGGGCTCGCAAGGTGTGTAAGCAAGGTCGAAGCAGTCTTGTCAATAACCTTAAGTCTCTATTTTATAATTGAAAAAAAAAAACTGAACGACATTTCAACAAAACAATGCGTTTTATTAAAAATGTTAGTAACTTTTGAGACACCATTTATTTCTAAACATATGTCAATTAAGAATTTTATTTATAGAGTCGAAAATGTAAATTTTAATTGATATTTTTTTGCTTACTGACAGTTTTAACAATGACCCAACTTTCAATAATTTATTGAAATTATAAGAACATTTTATGGGTATATACATATTTATTATATTTATATCAGTAATAATTTCAATATTTTTGAAGTATTTTTTTGAAAAATACGTTGCATTAAAGCTGTTTGTGTACATTCTGGAGGTCAAGGTTTCCATTTAAAATGTCAAACTTTTTCATATTTTTCAAGTCTTCAATTGACTTTAAAGTCATGTCTTTCTTCTTTCACTTACTTACTTTCACTTACTTTAACTAATCCTTTTTTAAAATCTAAAAAAATTTAAATTTGTATTTTGACGTGACAACGTAACATTTACCGCGCAGGTTTCCAAAAAAGTTGAAATATGCATACGTCAAAAATTCATCGGGGTTGCATGGAATTGTTACTCGCTGACTATAAGTGTAAAGAGAAAAGTATCTATACCACATTATAGGTTTATTCTTTAAGTTTATGACAAAAATATAAAAAAAAATTATTAGATTCTTGGGACTCGAAGAGAGCTGCTTAAGCAACGAATCTTCAAATTTGTAACACAGAATTCTTACTCGCTATGTATATGTGCTAGTTACGTTAACTAACAGTTTACGTAAAAATAGGCTAGTTCCAAGTTCTTACGGCAAATAAAAAAGTGTTGGCTGTGTCGTGGATACACCCGTAGGTTTTCACGTGACAGTGTTTTTTTAACCTTGTCCTGTTTTTTGTCCCTATCCTTTCTTTTGTTCCGAAACTTATCCTCATTCTTCCGTTATTTTTCTATTTGTTCAAATAATTTTCCTACTTCATGTCCAAACTCTTGTTTTAATCCATGACTAAATTCTTAACTTAATCAAGGATTCCGAACCCCTTTGCTAGTTTTAAAAGGTGTGTTTTAGGTGTGTCTTAATTTTTTGTCCCAATCCATATCTTAATTCTTGTCATAGTCCATTTTCGGTTTCATAGATTTGATGTTGTTGTTGGTGTTCGTGTTGGTGTTGGTGTTGGTCTTGATGTTGGTGTTGTTGTTTTTAGTGTTGTTGTTGTTGGTGTTGTTGTTGTTGTTATTGTTGTTGACTCTCATCTATTTAGAGAGTCAAGTTATTACTCAGTAATATCTTGACTCTCACAATAGCTTGACGAGCGTATTATTTTCCTGAAGATGAACACCAAAGGTGTCCGAAATATTGAAAAATAAAAATAATAATTTTATAAAAACTAATATAAAAGTTTTTCTAAATTATAATAAAAGAAGACCAAGAGCCTCCAGAAGAAAATATAAAGATACAAAAACATACAAAAAAAAAAAAAACTTAAATTTACCGTTACGCCAGTAGTCACAGAGTTAAAATTATATGCAACGTTTTTTCATGGTTGTAGCATTTTTACTGCATTATGTGGTTGCCACCCTGAAAACATGAACATAAGAATTTTTTTGTATTTGAGTTGTGAGGCGTAAAAACACATCTATGCTGTCGTAAAACAAAATTCACCGTAGCACGTCTCCTGAGTGAGTAAAAATTCCATGCAACAATATAACATTTATGTTACATAAGCTGCTATCTTCACGACCTGACGACGTCAGCATTTTTTTGTTGTTATGTTTGTCGTTTAAATTTATTTTTTGTTGTATTTTTTGTCGTATTTTTAAATTTATTAAAGTCTCTCTTAATATAAGCTCTCTTAATAATTTACCACAACAACAAAATATTAAATAAAAACAAATAAAAGTCCATATTTATCGCGTCAAAACAAAGTGTAAACCTGCATAGTAAGCTTAGCAATTTCAAATATTTTAAACAAATGGTATCTCTCTCAAATTGGTCAAAGCACGGGAATTAGTCATAAAATTCCATAAAACAGGAAAATCGCGAAATAGCTTCAATTTTTGATAGAGGTCATAATACTTTCAAGAAAATCATTGTCAAATATTGTGCTGGCAGACCAAAACAACTCAGTGAATTTGCAAAACGATCAGTATTCAGAATAGTGTGAAAATATCCAACTACAAGCGCAGTCAAAATAGCGGATGATCTTTTCGTAACATTAGGAACCAACTTTAGTGCCAGTACAATAACACGTGCTTTAAATGTAAATGGTCTATTTGGTAAAGTTCCTCGAAAAAAGCCGATTTTGCCTACCTTTGTCCACTTATTGGCGTATAACTTACCTGTTTGCCAACCGATTTTAAAAATATAACCGGATCTTGAAAGATGATACTTGAACCTTTCTAACGATTTATATACTATTTGGGATAACTTGAAAAAGCTGTGTGTATTTACTCTGCAAATACAACTTTTTTAAATTTTTTTGACTTTTTTTAACTTTGACGACTTTTCTATACACTAAATTATATTGAGACTACACTAGTCCTGTACGGATTACGTACAAATACGCCAATAAGTGGGCAAAGGTAGGTAAATCGGTTTTTTGACTATAAGTCCAGATTTTGGGGGTGTCCGGCAAATTTCAAGTATAGAACATTCTTTAACTCAACAAGGCCTACCAGAAAAATAGCATTATCTCCCAGGTATTTCAACTTCGTACCATTTTGTCGCACTGTGTAATTGGACTGAATTTTTTTTTCTTATATACAACTTCAAGTGTACACTTTGTTTTGACTCGAAGAAAATGGAGTATTTTTAATTTTTGAATTATGTGAAAATTTGTTGTAAAATTATTTATATTTTTAGTTAGTATATAATAAGAGCATAAATTATTAATTCCAAAAATACTAAAATTTTTTATAAAATTGCTTTTTTAAATATTGAAATAAAGTAAAAAGTATTAAAACATATGGTAACACTTTGTTTTGACGCTTACTGTATGTGATACATTAAATGTAATAAATAAAAAATGAAGGAATTAAAAAAGATACAGTAGTTTCGACTATGTCGTAACACAAGACGTAGAATTATTCAATTCGCTTTTGATGACATCTTTTTTAAAAAATATTTAGCAAAATATTTATTCCATACACCTGAGCATATGACCCTTAAAAGAGTGCCGGAAAGGGTTAATCTATATATTAATACGCAAACAAAAAAGTTTTTGTTCCCTTTTTTTCTGTGTTAACTTCAACATGTTCACATAATACTTATATCAATGGATGGGTATTTTCGAGTAGATTTGCACAATATAGTTTTTAATCGAATATGTTGTCATTAAGATAGGTAAAACTGAGCAAAAGTAAAATGCTTTTTTTACCAATGGGACAATAACACCCTTATTCTGGCGTTCAAGTGACAGTGACAAAATCGTGACAAAGTGTGGGGAATGACTATTGTCATATTCCTCTATTCTAGCAGATAAGTGACAGACCAAAAATTAAATTTGTCATTGCCAGCTGTCATCACCTTCGGAGCAGGTGACAAGCTAATTTTTTAAAAGCTTTTTCTTTAGCTTTCGGTGTTTTATAAAATATTAATAACTATAATTGTATAATTTTGCGAAAAAATCATAAAAATAAATAAATCAAAAATGGCAGCAGAATTTATAATAATATATTCATTATTTCTTGCCGAAAAAAATAATAAAATCGAAAGGCGAAGGCTGCTGAAGCATTTGCGCGATACCACCAATCCCTTTTCTCTGCAGGAATCGGTGTTTAAGCAAACATTCCGGATGCCAAGAAGCCTTTGTTGGGAATTAATTCAACAGCTTGAGCCCCAATATAGTCAAAGAACGGATTTACCTTTTCATATTCACATATTTACACATGTCAATAAAGTCAAAAAGCTTTTCACCATCATGTGGGGAATTTCAAAAACTTTTTCCGTGTCACCTTTGATGCAGAATAAAATAACAAGAAGTAATAACAAGTGCATAACACGGTCGGTGACAAAATTTCAATGACAGTCTATTGTTACTTGAACGCCAGAATAGGGGTGTAAGAAACTACAAAGCGACAAAGCTCTGTTGAACATCGCTGCTGTAGCTTACAAAAGCAAGAGTAGAATGCAGGAGGGACGCAAATACTTAAAAACAGCTGAGTAGCATTATTGTTGTTGTTGTTGTTGTTGTTGTTGTTGTTGTTAGTGTTGTTGTGGTTGTTGTGCTTTCTCTTAATTTCTCTCAGCGTTAAAAAAAAAACAGTTAAACTGCTGTTTGCTTCATATAACACTTGACGCCAAACCATTGATAATTGTTTCTTTTGTTCAACACTTGGTGGATTATTTCGAGATGACGCTTGAATAGATTTTTGTTATTCACGCATATATGCTTCCTTTTTTGTCCTTTACCACTTTTTTCCTCATAGCGTCAAGGTAAGCATTAAGAATTTCCATGCAAATTAATAACAATTCATTATGTGAAAAACAACTTGAGCTTCGTTACCTTATAGATACAGATGGCCGAATTTCGGCCACAGGCGGTACTAGTATGTATAACCAACCCCCATTACTTTTGAAAAAGGAACATTTTTACCTTTGGCACCTATTCCCTCCGACCACTCCTTAGGGGGGCTCCCATACAAATTTTATTGTTTTTGTATATATATTCCATACACCTGAGCATATGACCTTTAAGAGAGTGCTGGAGAGGGTTAATATGCATCACCGACCCCCATTGCTTTTGCAAAAGGAACATTTTTGCCTTTGACACCTATTCTCTCCGACCACTCCTTAGGGGGGCTCCCATACAAATTTTATGGTTTTTGTATATTTATTCCATACACCTGAGCATATGACCTTTAAGAGAGTGCTGGAGAGGGTTAATATGCATCACCGACCCCCATTACTTTTGCAAAAGGAACATTTTTGCCTTTGACATCTATTTCCTCCGACCATTCCTTAGGGGGGCTCCCATACAAATTTTATGGTTTTGTCGATAAAACCGGAAACTGTCGATAAATAGGTAGCAAGTTTAAGCAAACAAAAACATCAAATGTTGGCTTTATATTTCATGTAATTGTGTAAAATTTATATAAGTTAGAGAGTTCAAACATGAATTTTTCTCCCATTGAGGATCAAGCAGACCAACAAGTACTAACATCAACATTGTATGATCAGTATTTTAGGCACACCAAAGGCTCAAATTGTGATATAAATACCGACACCTGATCACTATCAACCACCCTACTTACCTCCGAGAATTACGTATTCTACGTCAAAAAAAAAATGAATCAGGAAGCAGAGGTATCAGGTTATGCAAACAAACATGAAACATTGCTGCTTAGAATTATTACTTGCTTAAAAGATGTACAACGGTAATGTTTTTTTAAAGACAGCAAATATTGGGTATTTAACCTTCTATCAAAATTAAAAAATTAAGGATGAGGACAAGGGTTTATACAACGATTAAGATCAGGAAAATATAAAGATTAGGACAAGGCTTTTTTTCAAGGATTAGGAAAAGGATTTAGACAAGGATTCAGACAAGGACTTAGACAAGGATTGGGACAAAACTAAAAACAAGAATTAGTAAAAAGATTGGGACAAGGAATTAATTATGATAAGGATTCAAACAAAGACTAGATCAAGAATTTGGATAAGGAGTTAAACAAGTATAAAGTCAAAAAATATGAATAATGATAACGATGGGGTTCAGTTTAAGGGCAAGGAAAGTATACGGATAAGAATAAGAACGAGGGTAAAATTGCATTGAGGACATCATAAATTGCATGTATATTTTTATCGTGAGTGGTGGGAACCTCTAAACTTTTTTGGAAATCTGCGCAGTAAAAAGTAACGTTGTCATGTAAAAATATTTATTAGGTTATATTTTTCCATAAAAGTTTAATCATATTCGTATTTAAACCCTCATCGAGTTAAGATGGGTCTGTTATGCCCTCAATCAAGTTTAAAGAATGAGTACTTCCTCATGACTTTCGATATCATATTGGGATATATATGCATTTTACAGTTGAAATGTTTATTTAAATAATATATTAACTCAATGAAGACGGTATAATAAAAAGCGATATGAGTCAATAAATAACTTGCTATATAAGCAGTTTTCTTGATGTTTTAAATATAGGGCCTATCAAGCCTACCTTAACCGGATATGTTAGCAAAATATTTTGACCCGATCAGGGTTAAAAAATATTATCCGGTTATTTCGCTTGATACAGGAGATATAAGCAATCAAGATACAATAATTTTGCAAGTAGTAAACTAGAAAGACCTCCTCACAGGCTGTTAAATATTCTCATTTCATTGAAAATTTATAAAAAAAATCGAAATGAGTCATCTTCTGCAATTATGATTGTGTTCTTCAGGAAATAATTTAAAACGTAGCAAATTTTTGTGCGAAAATGGCATAAATTAATATTCATAATATTATATACTACGGCATAAATTAATATGCAGCCTGTATTGTTTGGATACTTTAAAATTGCTTCTTGAAACTAGCTACCGGGTTTGATTTATACAATTCTAACTAGGTGAACAAGTTTTTATCTTAAATTAGTTTTTATTTGCATTTCACATCAGTCATTAGTCATCTTGAATATATATCACTATAGACCACTTACTAAAAATCTTGCTGGCAAATAACTGAATATTTTTTTAAATCGATTCAAAGTAATTGCATCAATTGCCTCTGTGATGGCTGGACGCATGATCTGGAAAAAATCCTGCCAGTTCTCGTTGATTAACTGATTTGTAGTTTCACCCAGTGCCGGATCACCATTAAAAAGATTATTTAATTGCATGTGATACCCGCCGATGGCCTTGATATTAGAGCTTAGGGAAATAACATCGAAAAATCGCTCATCGCCAATTTGCTTCAATTGGGTCTTCATAGCAATAACGGAGTCCAAATCGGCTGAAAGAAGAGAATAAAATTATGTGTGGCAGATCTAAAGAGACAGATCTAAACATTTAAAATTTTAACTTACAAAGATCAGAGGTCATGGAGCCATGACCATCTAAATTCAGCACCAGAAGACTTCCCTTAATCTTATAGTCACTGTCAATATGTAGCTTTGGTATTTTTACGTATATCTTAAAGGTGTAATTCTTTGGATCAAAGCTGGAAACAGTGCTCTTTAGATGCTAATAAAATGGGACAATATTCAGGCTAATTACCTGGATTTAACCACTTTGCTTTTACTTAAGCCATGAGCGCTAATATTTGTCAGTTCCGCCTGTATATCGGCTACATTTTCAATAGTTTGTGCTAATCTCACTCTCTTTATGTGGAAAGGATCAAAAGCGCCAATATCAGTTCGACCAGGTGCACCTTTTTTTTTAAAAAACAATTAAAATTTCAAGCTATTCTAGAATTCGTTTGCTTTCATACCATCTTTCCAATTTGTAAACAGACTTTGCAAGGCTGTAGAGAGACACTTATCAAATTCCGCATTATTTAACTGGCAGACCTTCAGGAAATCAGCTGTTATAAGTAGGTTTTAAAATAAATAAACAAACTATCAGAATGGATTATTAATGGAGCTCATATCTTACGTGATTCTCTGAGATAATCTTTCGAACAGCTGACACCCAGTGCTAAGAGGGCGATGAGATAAGCTAAGAATACTTTCGATTTCATATCTGTGAAGTTTGACTGTTGCTTTTCAACTAAAGCCATGATGGCTTAAACTATGGTATATGATGAATTTTAGTTTAAAGCATTTCGATAGCATGCACGCAAAACTGGTTCGAATAGGATGCAAGTTGACACACAAATTAATAAAACGGTATACTTGAGTATATTAACATAATCATAGCTAGAATAATTGTAGAAGATGTCTGTAGTTTCGGCTCAAGTTCAATGAGATGGTTTTACTAAGGTTAAAAATAACATTTTAATTAAAGATTTATTTATTGTTTCTTTAGAGTACACTGTCGGCTATTATTTTATATTTGTTATTATTTGAAATTAAAAACAGACGTCACTTCTGCAACCTTCAGTGAAACATTAAGAGGTTAAAGAATTGTTTGCTTTGTTGTTAATTAATTTTTTTTTTAATAATTAAAAACTAGATTTAAATCTTTCTGAAAGCGAGTCAACCATCAGCTGCTGAGTCATTATATTTTTCAGGCACATGCTTAATTTGCAGGTGCTTAGAACTTTGCAAACCTAAGTCAGTTTTGGACTTATTTGAACCAGCGTTTTGTGTTGGCTATGTTTTTTTTAAGCTTTGGACAAAGAGTTTCAGGTGTAATACCTATTCAGTTAAGTCTGCCTTGGTTCGAAATGGGGTAATAGATTCGTGCGAAGAAAGGGACAACCAAGCGAAACATTTATAAGGTGTTGTAAGGGTGGTGGAAATGCCTTGAAGCATGTGAATTTGAATCTGATGCAAGTGTTTTGCCTTTACCTCAGTCAACTCACGTTAAAAGGAAATAATATCCATAAAATTCTTTACTACCAACTGCAACTAAAAGTCGAAAATATTGATGAATTTTCAATTCCAATTGATTAGCAATGTGGAAAGAAACGAATAAAGGTTATAGTGAAGGAGCATGGCATGCCGGGATTCGATAACGAGACCCCTGGGAGTACAGTCAATCACGTTGACTTCTCATCAGGGGCGGATACAGGGGTAGCAGAGGCTAAGGGGCCTGAAGCCCCCAAACGCTAATTTTTATACCCCCACGTTTAACAAACGTAAAAGGGGCATATTAATGTTGTCACTCCGTTTGTAATGCGCATGAGCAGGCGTGGTAGGTATAGAAAAGTATATATATTGTAAGTATACAGATTACGATTACAGCCGTAATTTTCATCATCTCGAAATTCGATATTTAAGCTTGTATCTAAAAATAAAGATCAAGTTCGAAAATGAGCCAAATCAGATGAAAACCACACCTACCTCCCATACAAAGTGACTTTATCAAAAAGGTAAAATCTCTTTTAATTCTACAAAAATTAATATATGGACTTGAAATTTTGCAAATAAGCTTAATATACACGAAATCGAGTGAAACCACGCCTACCTCCTATACAAAGTGACTTTATGACAAAACAAAAATGAATATTTTCTGTTAAAACTATGACGAAATTGTTTTTACAAATAAACATTTTATTGACTGCTTAAAACTTTGAATATACTTTGCTTCGGTCGTGGGGGTATTTTAACTTCGGCCCAGTCGAAGATAATTACTTACTAGTTTTTTAATAAAGATGTGCGACATTTTCTCTAAAAATATAACGATTCTTATACTTGTAAATGCAAAAAATATGCTTTTGTCTTTTTCGTTACAAGTTGCAATTAATTTTAAATCGTTGGATCAGTAGCAGCAGCAAATCAGTGGGTAACTTGATTTATTACTCAATGTTTTGAAAGTCGGAAGTACTAAAAAAGGTTACATCAACGCTTTATTTAATAATAATAATTATAATAATAATAATAATAATAATAATAATAATAATAATAATAATAATAATAATAATAATAATAATAATAATAATAATAATAATAATAATAATAATAATAATAATAATAATAATAATAATAATAATAATAATAATAATAATAATAATAATAATAATAATAATAATAATAATAATAATAATAATAATAATAATAATAATAATAATAATAATAATAATAATAATAATAATAATAATAATAATAATAATAATAATAATAATAATAATAATAATAATAATAATAATAATAATAATAATAATAATAATAATAATAATAATAATAATAATAATAATAATAATAATAATAATAATAATAATAATAATAATAATAATAATAATGATAATAATAATAATAATAATAATAATAATAATAATAATAATAATAACAATAATAATAACAATAATAATAATAATAATAATAATAATAATAATAATAATAATAATAATAATAATAATAATAATAATAATAATAATAATAATAATAATAATAATAATAATAATAATAATAATAATAATAATAATAATAATAATAATAATAATAATAATGATAATAATAATAATAATAATAATAATAATAATAATAATAATAATAATAATAATAATAATAATAATAATAATAATAATAATAATAATAATAATAATAATAATAATAATAATAATGATAATAATAATAATAATAATAATAATAATAATAATAATAATAATAATAATAATAATAATAATAATAATAATAATAATAATGATAATAATAATAATAATAATAATAATAATAATAATAATAATAATAATAATAATAATAATAATAATAATAATAATAATAATAAAAATAATAATAATAATAATAATAATAATAATAATAATAATAATAATAATAATAATAATAATAATAATAATAATAATAGTAATAATAATAATAATAATAATAATAATAATAATAATAATAATAATAATAATAATAATAATAATAATAATAATAATAATAATAATAACGATAATAATAATAATAAACTGGCCATTTCAGCCCTTGAAAGGATTTTGATCGAACTTTTTATGATCAAGTTGTGTTGTGCGTGTTATTAAATGTTTCTAAACAATTGATCGAGAACTGGGCTTACTAGGTTGGACCTACTAGGTTAGGTGCATGTTCTCAAGAAGCTTTACATGGCATTATTTACTCGTTGAGGCTTGCCGTTGTCTCCAGAGAAAAACTTTCAATTGAAAAACTTTCTGTGTCAGATGTAAACAGAACCAGGGTCCTCTGGCGTATCGGTCACGAACTCTACCACTGAGCTTTTTTGAGCAATTCTAATATCGTTTCGTACATAGAAAAAAAAACACTGTTTTGTTCTTTAAAAGTAAGATAAAGTGAAAGCTCAATTATGCAGCTCAATTTTCAGCTTGCATAAGAAATACCCATTTGTTACTCCCACCAGAACCCTCCAAAATCCTAATTTTCAGATTTCATCAGCATGTAGTCACGAAGCCACGTAGAAAACATTATTAACAACATTTGAAATGAGAATACTTGTGAAAAAATATTGTGAATCGCCCGCTATTGTGAATCGCTCACTTTTAAAGCTTTTATTCTTTGACATTTGACAAGTAGAAACTACGCCATTACTAAAAATGGAACGATGCACGCTTCAACAACGCATTGAAATTATTAAAATTCACTACAACTAGTAAGAAATTCTCTTCGACTGGGCCGAAGTTAAAATACCCCCACGGCCGAAGCAAAGTATATTCAAAGCCTTAAGCAATCAATAAAGTGTTTATTTGTAAAAAAATGTTCGTTATAGTTTTAACAGAAAATATTCGCTTTTGTTTTTTGATAAAGTCACTTTGTATGGGTAGGCGTGGTTTTCATTTGAGGTTGAACTTCATACTCAGAGTGTTTATTTAATATCAAAACTCAAATTCAAAATTTCAAGTCCATACATTAATGTTTGTGGAATTCTAAGAGATTTTACCGTTTTGATAAAGTCACTTTGTATGGGAGGTTGGCGTGGTTTTCATCCGATTTGACTCATTTTCGAACTTGACCTTAGTTTTTTAGATAAAATCTTAAATATAGAATTTCATGAAGATAGCTTGAACATTACGGCTGTAATAGTGATCACAGACAGACGGACAGACGGACAGACGGACATGGCTAAATCGACTCGGGTGGTGACCTTGTCGGACCGCAATACAGAAATTATCAAAAAAATTTGAGCTTTTGGGAAAAGTTAGTGACGTGAAGAATAAAACCCGTTCACGTCGCTCAATAATAACTGAGAATATTTATGCTGTAGCCCAAAGTGTTGAAGATACCCCAGGTTTGTCCATTCCTCGCCGTTCTTTGGAATTGGGCATTCCACATACGTCATTACAACGTAGTTTGCATAAAGACTTGGGTCTTAAGGCTTATAAAGTTCGGTTAACACAAGAACTCAAGCCGGCCGATGATCAACAACGTCGTGTCTTTGCTGATTGGGTCCTTGAAATGCATGAAAATGATCCAGAATTCCATCGAAAAATCATCTTGACTGATGAGGCCCATTTCCACCTCGGTGGCTACGTCAACAAGCAAAATTGTCGCATCTGGGGCTCGGAAAACCCAAGAGTTATTGTTGAGAAGCCTCTCCATCCTCAATGTGTGACTGTTTGGTGCGGTTTATGGTCCAGCGGGGTCATTGGACCTTACTTTTTCGAAAATGAGGTTGAATCAGCAGTTACGGTGAATGGATTGAGCTATCGAGAGATGATTAATGATTTTTAATGGTTGGAGTTCGATGGTATTGATCAGGACAACGTTTACTTTCAACAAGGCGGCGCTACGTGCCACACAAGCAACGAAACCATTGATCTTTTACGGGAAAAGTTTCCGGACCGTGTTATCTCTCGAAGAGGTGATCACAATTAGCCACCGAGATCTTGTGATTTAACACCTTGCGACTTCTTACTTTGGGGCCACGTAAAATATAAGGTCCACGCCAACAGCACAGCATCGATTGAAGACCTCAAAGATGGAATTCGTGAGGCTATCGAGGACATAGGGCAGCCACTTTGCGATTTGGTTATGGCAAATTTCATGAAAAGGATATTGTCCTGTAAGCGTGGTCGTGGTGGCCATTTGGCTGATGTTGTTTTTCAATATTAACGGCATACCTTCCTCTTTATTATGAAATAAACATCCGATCATTTATCAAAAAATGGCATTTTTCTTTGAATACCAAAATAACACCTCTTATTGGAAAACCCTGTATTATATATAAAAATATCCGATACTGCTACTCAAACATCGAGGCCGCCACTCTGCGTTAATTTTAAGACCGACTTGTTTCGACTCTTCCTCTAATCTGGAGAAAAATAACAAATAAATTGGCCATTGCAGCCTTTTGTAAAATTTATATAAAAATATTGAAATTGAAATCAATTTATTTGAATATTTCCCACGAGCTGCGTCCATCAAATGCCATTTGGTGGTATATTTTATTTTCTTTTTTCGTTCTTTAATTTATACTAAATATTTTTGACAGTTGGTGTAATAATATGGCACCAAATGTCAAAAATAGTATAAACTATAAAAAGAAAAAAAAGCTTGTAGCTAAAAAAATAAGCTAGTTTTTAAAAACAACTTAGTTACTATATTTTATTCATTCAGTTTAAATTTTTTTTTTAAATTTTGTGTACATAAATAAAAACAACAAAAGGAATATATTTTCATATGGTAAGGTACATTTTGATAAGTAAAAAACACTTTCAGTATACTAATAATTTTTTAAAACGGTTATGTGTTAATTAAAACAAAAATGAATTACAAAAAAAAAAGGCCAAAAAGTCAAGTTTTAAATAAATACATATATGTATGTATTAATATTTATATGAGGCACAGTTTTGTAGGTGCATACCATCACTTTAGATCTCAAATTCCATACTTTCATTACTATTATTATTTGAACTATCAGAATCTTCATTTTTGTAAATATCTTCCCGTTTCATAAATTTTACGAGATCGTCATTTATAATGTAGTCGTGGCAACATTTGTTTATTTTTTAAGATACATCTTACCCCTTTATTCTGTATCACAAAATAGGCTTACTAACGATAAGCAAAACACGATATTGGTTATATATATATATATATATATATATAACACGATATTGTAGGTTTATATATAGAAGAAAGTAGTGCTGATCGTTTCTTTTTTGTCGTTTATGCCTTGTTTCGTGATACGAATGATGGGCTTAACATACTGTGGAATTTGACATTAACAATTTAATTGAATTTCTTTGTTTTGTTTTTATAAGACTCATTATTGAAAACGTTCTCTTTTTCAGCGTTGCTTAACGGTAAAAGTAAAAAATAAAAAATGAATTTAGTAAGATCAGAGAAAGGGTTTTCGTTTAAATCACCCTTCCATTCTCTTACTTCTATCCAAAAATCAATAGGAGACGATACTTTTGTCCATGGATAAGTGTGAAGTTTTCTCCATTGGATTTCATCATATGTATAAGTTAGAGATGTCACAAAATTACGAAAATATTGCTTTTTTAATAAAAAAAAACTAGTAGTTAAAAATAGCTAAACTCGAAAAATAAGAAGCTAAAAAAGTAGCTAGGAGCTAAAACACAATTTTTGTAGCTAAATGAGAAAATAAGAAACTAAATCTAGCTACAAAGTAGCTAAAATGGCAACACTGCTCACCATCGCACTCACAAATCATATTTGCCAAACATCCAGGCTATATTACCCTTGCAACATTAACTAAATGAGAACTATAAGAAACCTGCAACTCCAAGAAATAAACTGCAGGAACAGAGTGCGATGTTGTTGCTGCTTGTCGGAATATGTGTGGATGTGTACGATGCTATTGCTGCTTGCTAGTATGGATTGTGTGTGTACGTGTGTGGTATAAATAAAATTTAAATACGGGAAAAAAAAACGAGTTGTAAGGAAAACATTTGATTTATCCACGTAAATATTTAAATAAAATGTATACTCTGGCGTGAATAATACTAATATGCGTTATTTCCCTTAGTGTACTGATGAGCTGGTGTAGCGACCAACCAAACAGAGTGTATAGTCTGCTGTGTGATTTGCTCTATACATAGCCGTTGTTGTTGTTGGTTATTGCCTTCATTGTCTTCATGTTGTTTTGTTTGTCAACTTACTTGGCCAAAAGCTCAAATTTGTTTTCAATATAAATAATGAAAGGTCATATTCAAAATTTTAATTTAATAATAAAAATAAAAAGAATATGGTTTTCATAATTCGTCTAATAGAAAAAAATTAACCCCTTAAAAGGGTTTAACTTTCTAACAGTTGGACCAACTACGTTTAATTTAAAGGATTTTGGTCTTTTATAACTGTCGTAAGACTACGCCACACAGTGCATTGAATCCATACAAAATTGGAACATAAATAGAAGGAGTGTCCCTATGATAATGACATTTTGTGTGCTGAATTATTCTAAGCTAATTAAGAAAAACTGCAAAAATGGTTGGAATTGGTCAGTTCCTAGGGGTACCTCCCTTGGACCTATATTAATTTTTTTACATTATTTTGTATGGGAGGTACATACAAAAATTGAGCGATCTTAACAAAAGTTGGTCAAAAGGCTAGGCAATTAAAGAAATAGAAGTGCACTAAAAATTATTGAAATCGGTGGGTTCCTAGGAGTACCTCCCGTCGACCTATATTGATTTTTTACATTATTTTGTATGGGAGGTATACACAAAAAATGGCCCATCCTTACGAAACTCAATTAAAAGGTTAGAAAAATTAAGCAATACATGTGTTCTAAAAATGGTTGAAATCGGTCGGTTCCTAGGGGTACCTCCCTTGGACGTATATCAATTTTGTTCATTATTTTGAATGGGAGGTACATACAAAAGTTGGTCGATCCATACAAAACTCGGTGAAAAGGTTAGTAAAATAAAGCAAAACATGTGTTCTAGAAATGGTTGAAATCGGTCGGTTCCTAGGGGTATCACCCTTGGACCTATATTAATTTTTTACATGATTATGTATGGGAGGTACATCTATTACTCATAAATACTCCAATTTGTATTAATAAAAAAATCAGTTTTTAGGAAAATTTCATTTTATTTACAATAGAAAAATAAAATTGGTAACTTATTTTTATTAACAAAATGTGAAATAAAAAAGTAATGTGTGCATACATATGTACAAACAACCAAGAACTCATCTCGCTATTGACTTCTTTGCTAGAATCACTACAAACAATATAAGAGTCATCAACTAATTGAATAAACTTCTCAACTTCGTCATCAATAATTACATTTGATTTTGATTTAATAGTTCTTTTGGATGCTAAGAGAGGCTCACATGTCAGCAACAATGTTTTCATTAAATCTGTATTAGACTTAATCCTCGAGCATTTACGGGTATGGCGGTCGATTTTTTCTTAATTATTTGTGCCTTGCTTCCAATGCCTCTTCAGACAATGTTCCAATTGGTAAGGAAAATGCTGAAATGAATTCACATCCATGTATGAGAACTTTATGAACACTGCTCGGCATATAATACCAGCCATATAAATTTATATACAACTGCCTAGTTTCTTCTAATAACAATTTGAAGTTATCCAGATATATGGGGTAGCCACTTGCCAGAACTCTCTATATATAAAAAGAATTATTCTATCAAACTTTTGTTTATGCCTGTTATCTGCGAGTTTAGTTCAACGTTATAGAAAAAGCGCCTAGCTGTGTTTCCGTCGTTAGCTGGCTTTGGTTTGTCGACCAAGAGACCCATTTTGCTCTTAAACTCAGCTTGAATTCTTTTTTTGTTTTGCGCTACCAATTCTTCATTTTCTTTTAATTGCACTTTTATATATAAACTAGCTGAATTACCCTGTGCTACTAAAATTATTTTGTTATCTAATATAACTTTCTTTTTATAAGGTCTAGATAATATTTTGGAAATCAAAAGTTAATAATTCAAATAAAATTACAAAAAAGTTTCGTCAAAACCAAAAAATCCTTTTTAGCAATTCCCTTTTAAATTTTGCTAAATTTTGAATATTTTTCCAAATAAAATTGAGCATTTTTCGCAAAAAAGTCACTTTTCGAAATCTACATAACTTTCTTTTGTAAAAGAGTGCTTTTTTTTGCAATTCCCTTTTGAATTTTGCTAAATTTTGAATAATTTTCCATACAAAATTGAGCATTTTTCGCAAAAAGTCCCTTTTTGAAATCTGCATAACTTTCTTGTTTATGAAAAGGGGCAGATAATATTTTGGAAATGGAAAGTAAATACTTTAAATAAAATTAAAAAAATGTTTCGCTAAAATCAAAGAATCCTTTTTTGAAGTGAAACTTCTTAGGCGGCGCTTCGAAATTTGAATGAGAATATTGAGGAGTGAAATTTCAAGGTCAATTTACTTCATTTCGTTACAAGATAGAGAAGAAAGATATGTTTTACAGTTGAGAGAATGAGAGAGATATACATTGTATAAAAGACTGAAAAAAATTTCTTTGTCAGCGCTGAGTATCGAACCTGCAATCTCAGATTTATAAAGTCAACGTGCTATATGCAGGGCTAAGGTCTTTATATATAAAGGGAGTCTACATACCAATTAATCAAACTACTTTTGCTGTAGATGCCCAGCGGGAAAATAAACAACAGCGCTCCTAGCGGGAAAATATAACAGCCTTATTCATAAACACATTTTAGAGGCAGTGTAACTTTAAACAAGAAAACGCTATTCATAAACATTTTCGCAACCATGTTTTTTGTTTGTCTTTTCGTTTAATATCAAAGACATGCTCCATATGCGCCCTTTGCAGCATTGTTTTTATGTGGCGGCCATTGCAAATCCATTGGAATTCTTAAATTTTGTAGAGATTTTCTTTAGTTCAGACACAAACCTTACAAACATGAGCAGCGAATGAAAAAATGTTTATGAATAAAGCCCAAGAATGATAGAAAAATAGATTGCGCAGATAGTAAAAATAATTTTCTACGATCTGCGCATCTACGTTACGATAGACTTACGATATGAGCTTACGATATGGCTTTCTGCCAAGTCTTGTTAAAAATGTGAACAAATATGAAACAATGGCAAAAGATTCAAGAAACAAACTTGGTCTTTGTTCGTAGCTAGAAATGTCAAAATGAAAAGTAAACAACAAAACGGACCTGCGCAATGCGTAATCTTTTTTTCTATCATTCTTGAATAAAGCGTAGTATGCTGTAGAAACGAAAATTTCTTAGCATTTAATTCTACACCCGAAATATTAGTGTAGAGTCAAAAATGTTTGTATGAAGAAAAAAGTAACTACAGTACGACCTTGCTCAATGCAACTAATAGAAATTCGGGCAATTGACATAGTTAACGTTGAAGAAACGCAATTAAACTTCTAAACATAAAGCTTTATGTCTCTGAATCTTAGATATTGTGGGTTAATGCACTTTGTATCCTTAAATATTGTTTGAATAGATTTTTCATTAAAAATGTATTTTACAAGCAAAGAAGAACTGAAAAAATATAAGATAAAAGTTTATGCAAGTTTACGCAAATGCAAGTTGCGATAATTGTGCAATTCTTTTTTTTTAATGTTGCGTTTACAGACAATGAGTCAACGATATACAGCCTTATTCAATAGATTTCCTTAAACAACCGTTCGACGCTTGTTTAGTTACGCATTGTTTGAGGCTTTACGCAGCCTCTACGCAATTTTGCTTAAGTTGTTATTCATAAACATTTTTTCATTCGCTGCTTAAAATATACACATTCAATAGTATGTTTAGTTTTTTTTTATTAAAAAATTAATATTAAGGTAGATACAGCACTTTTTTTAGATCGCTCTGTGAAAAAGGTGAAATGCGGTGACCAAGATTGCTCCTCCTAAATTCATCTGAAACGAAAACATTAATAATATTATTAAACTAGATACTTAAAACTCGTACTTGTCATAGCCGGACTTCCTAACGTAAAGTAACGATTTTCGACAAAAATTCGTCATTATTTTGCCTCCCACAAACAAAGTAAACAATAACTAATGAATGAAGCTACGAAAAATAAATCCTATGACAAGTACGAGATTATTGTGAATAAAATAAGGCTTCAAAAAAATCAAAACGATCGGTTCACTGAGTTTCGAGAAATCTTAGCCTAATAGCCTTATTATATAATATAAGATTATATAAAATCTTAACTAATATTTTATTAGAATACTAACGTTGGTATGTATATCCTTAATTCAATATATGAATATAACCTCTATGAATTTTGCTCATATTACACATATTAAATTATTATTCATAATATTGCGATATAAAATTATATAGAAACCCAAAATCATGAAGTATATGCTGTCGCCCATGACGCCAACTTGACATTGTGCGCAAGAAAAGTTGGAATAAGTTCTTTCAATAGATAACTATTTTATACATATCTTAGTTATATAATTTTATATCGAACTATTTACTATTAATAATAGTAAGTATAATGTGTGTGTGAAAGTTTTAGTTATCTTTTCACATTTAAAGTTTTGAACAAAAAAGTATTTATAAGGCTTAATTTTTTTAAAGCAAAAATAATAACTAAAATTTGTCCCATAGTTTTTGAGTACAAAATAACCGGTAATTTTTGATTTTTAGTTTTTAAGGCAGAAATAAAAATGAAAGTTAAGATCAAGTTTACAGTTGAGGTAGATTTATTGTTGTGACATTGTTCTGTGAAACTCCTTATTAATATGCCAAAAAAAAATTTTTGAAAAACAAATTTATAAATGCACCTGAAGCTCCCATTGGCAAAAAAATCGCTCATTGTAATCAGTGGCGTTCCTAGGCTTGGTGACACCCGGGGCGGATACTCATGGTGTCACCCCTATAAATAATTTTTAAATGCAAAAAGAAACCAATTCGATGAGATTAAGTGTTTTTATTATTATCTTTATGTTTTCCGAAAAAAAAACAAACAACATATCAATGTGAATTTTAGTGTTTTTTGGGAAATTGAGTTTAAAGATTGAGTCTCAAAAATAGCATTTTTCTCGTAATGTATTCAGTTTTTCCATATAACTCCCAGGTCAGAAGGTAAATTTCTGAAATTATTGGTTCAAGACAATAACAATGCTTTGAAAAATAAACTGCAGAAGGACTTTTGCAATTGTCTTCATTACCAAAGTTTTTATAGAGTCGCATGTACAAAATTTTCAGAATTGATAATTTCCTTTATGCCAAAAAAACCAATGTGCACATTTTTTCACTAAAACTGAGCTTGTAACCGCTACTGATGAGATAGATCAATGATTTTTTTTTTCTATTTTTGAATAAAGGTGAGGACAATGTATTCTGATAAAAAAAGTGTCAAGAAAACTCCATGTCGATTTTAGGGAATTTTTAAATCCTAAAAATGTACCATTCTTGAGAGAAAATTTAATTCTTAGCTGCTACAAAGTAGGAAGACCACTGATTTTCTTTACTTTTGATGAAAAAAAATTATTCTGAACGTATCCTCAAAAGAAAAATAAAAAAATTATTTACTAATATTGGAAATATTTAAAGTGAAAAAATGTGCACATTGGCGTTTTTGGCATGAAAAAATATCAGAAAATCAACATAGATAGTTTTAGCATGGAATTTTATATTTTTTTCTAGACCGAATTAGATTTTCTTGTTTTTGGGGAATATTCTTTGCATTAAAATGCACTAGATGCAATTAAAAACTCAAAAACCATGTATTTTCACATTGGCGTTTTTGGCACAGAGGAGACGATATGACAAACAATAAGAATTTGTAAAAAACAGAACAAAACTATTACATTTCCAGGTGTCTACATATTTCGATATGTAGGCATAAGGTAAAAAAGACAACTTATTAACTTCGCAGTCTTAAAAACTGACGGAACAAATATATTACATTTTCAGGTACATATTTGTATATGTAGGTATAAGGTTAAACAAAGAAATCTTATTAATGACGTTTTCTTAAAAACTAACTTTTCTTACTTTAAGAGCTGCACAATTTTAAATAACCTCATCGAAATCAATATTACTTGCAAGCTCGTTTTCAATGGATAAAATAGCAAGATTGGAAAGCCTTGCCTGTCACATGGAAGACCTTAAATAAGTATTCATTAATTTTAGCTTTGAAAAACTCCTTTCGCATGAAGCTACTGATACACAAATTGTTAGAAATAATTTCAACGCGACAAAATGGGACACTCATTTTTTAACGTAATTTATTTGTACCTTTCTTTTTCTGTTTGAGAAATAAAAAAAAAAATATCGATATGGTGTCACCCCTAAAATGGTGGTACCCGGGGCGGACCGCCCCCCCCCGCCCCCGCCTAGGAACGCCACTGATTGTAATTATGTAAAATAAAAAAATCCCTTTTTAAGAAATTATTCTCTTAATATGCGGAATATGCAACACTTGATTTTCTCACGATCATACTCTCGCTCTCAAACTTTCAATAAAGCTACGCTCTGAGTTTTCTCCGTAGTGCAGCGATGGGTTCTATTCCAGATTCTCTTTTGAATTTTGTTAAATTTTGAATAATTTTCCATACAAAATTGAGCATTTTTCGCAAAAAGTTACTTTTTTAAATCTGCATAACTTTCATGTTATAAAAAAGGGCAGATAACATTTTAGAAATCAAAAGTTAATGCTCAAAATAAAATTACAAATTAAAATTAAAGTTTGGCTAAAATCAAACAATCCTTTTTTTTGTTATAGCTTATCAAAACTTGCAACTTTTTGAGTTATTAGGTGTTTTTTTTTAAGGTAAAGATTTTTTATACAAAATATATACTAAACAAAATTACTTTCAGAAGCAAAATACATTTCAAAATAATCCTCTTTACTGTTTTTTAGAAAAAACATGATGTAATTTTTAAAACATTAACCCAATTTTAAATTACTTGATTTTCTTAAAATAACAGGGTGTTGTATAAAGTGATCGCATTTGTTTATTATTAAAGATATTTTATAAAATCTTTTAAATTTTATAGAACTAAATAATATAGATCTAAATTGCATACTTTTTAAAAAAAAAAAACAATTTTTTTTTTCTTATTTTCGTACCATTTCGATGTATTGTGCGCCATGGCCAAAATTCCCCTAGCATATCTTTTTTGGGAAATTTTTATTTAATTTTAATCTGGTGTTTAAAAATATATGGAGTTCTCAGAGAGACAAACAAGCTTAGAAATTATCTAACCTGCGTAGATGAAATAGATTAATTCAGTTCTAGATTCTAGTTTCTAGAATTTCAAAAGACGGCCGTCAGTTAAAAGATAAAAGGATCTCTGTAGTTTGATCTTAACGATGATAATCCCTTTAAGATAAATTAGTAGAATTTATAATAATTAGCTTCAAGTCAACGAAACGAGTTTTTTAAGTCTCGGATGAAATTGTAGCCGTCGAGAGATAAACGAAAACCTAAAAAACTAGTTCAACTTGCGAATACGAAGTTAAATTAAAAACACAAAAAATCAATAATTTTGCATAAATAAGCTGTTAGCGTCAATAAAACCAGAACTTGCAAAAAAATACAAAATTCAGTCATGAATAAAAGGCCGCAACGAACAGTTCTAAGTGATCAACTCTCAAGTACAAGCCGAGCACAATGTATATTTTGGAATTGTTTTTGGTGATTTGCCTCTTGATTATTAAAAATGGAGACGCATATTTAAAGGAAAGACGTGAGTATTTAAAGAACTTTTAATGAAACAAAATTAACAACTGTAATTTCCAGCATCATATATGTCTATTTGCAATATAAGTGATGACAAGTTTAACAGTTGCTATGCAGCTAACTTACAGACTCTCTTTCGTGAATGGAAGGATGGTAAGAAAATATTTCTGAAAAACCTAGTTTCATGATATAAAAAACACATTACTACCCAAGGTGTGCCAGGACTTAAAACAGTAGGTTCAGTGGATCCAATGCATGTAAAACGGGTGACAATTGCACAGACTGGGAATGCGAATGTCAACATAAACGCAGAATTGACAAATTTAATCGTGAAAGGAGCCAGCAATGCGGTTATTAAGGACGCCAGGTAAGCTATACAGATAGACTCCATGAGAAACATGCAAATTTTTGCCATCCAACTTAGACTGCTCACTAAGAAAGACTACAGCACCAAAATAAAGATGTTCCTACCGAAAATGCGCTATGATTGCGACTACTCGGTGGAAGGTACAGTTTTTTCACTTCCGCTCAGGGGTCAGGGCAAGGCTTTCTTCGAATCAAGTAACCACATTTTCAATAAGAACATTAGGAACTAGAATTCATAGCTAATATTTTCAGCAAATGTTTTAATGCTGATACACATTCAAAACAAGCTACGTGACGAGGACAATTTAACTTTTGCCGATGTAGACGCAGTCAAAGTGGACATCAAAGAAATCGAAGGTTTCCATGTTCGATTGGGTAATCTTTTTGGTGGTCAAAAGGACCTGGAGGATAGTGCTAACAGCTTGCTTAATGATAATTGGCGTGAGCTATGGGAAGAACTGCGTCCAGTGATTCAAAGAACTATGGAGGCAGTTTTATTCGATCGGATTAAAAAGACTTTAAACCATGTACCCTCAAATTATTTTGCGTCTGACATACCCAAGGCTAAGGATATTTATGGTTAAGCAAGGAGTGAATATTTAAACAATTATTGAAGTACAGGTTTTAAAGTCGCTAAAAAAAAAACAAAACTATTCTTTAAATTAAAATGGTACGATCTTAAATTTAAGCTCTGTGATAAAATAGTTGTTCTATTAGGAATATAATAGATATCTTTCAGATCTTTGCAAAGGTTCAAAATGAGAAATAGGCCCCGGTCAAATTTACAAACACAATTGACTTAAATTGAAAGCAATCATTTGGATTTTTCGGTATATCTTTTAAAAAGTAATGTGTAGTACTAGGTCAGCTCAGATAGCTATACCTGTCCTTGTACCGACATTAAATTTCCACGACATGTTTTGAACGATTCCACAGGCCCTATCTTGGCGTCAAATTAAGTTTATTCGCCTTCTTGCAAATTAAATAAATGTAGGGAGTAGTTTTGGTTTCTTTTTCATTCTCCAAAAATGATAATGATCTGCTAACAATTTTGATGTCAGGTTTGGACAACAATTACTCAGAACATTACTAATATCCGTCAAGAGGGACAATGCTACATGAGTGAAATAAGAAAAGCTTTTCTAACATACAGAATCTTATAAGGATAGGTAAATTGAACAATGAATAAGAAAATACTTCATAATAGTTTAAATTAAATAATATAAGTATCATCAAAATTATTTTAGTTAAAATAATATAAATATAAAAAGGAAAAAAAAATGTTGTCAAATCTGTTTGTGACGAGTGTTTGAGAGTTCGGCTGGGTAAAAAAAAAATCTGCCGATACCATTTTGTAGGGTACGTTCTCTAGATGGTTTTAAAAAATTGTTTGAAAATGTTTTGATTTGGTCGAGTTATATGTGTTTGAGTGAAGGGTTTTGGACCTATTGGAAATTTTTTTTTTGCTAATTTGATTTTAATTGATATGAAAAGTAAATGTATGAATTTTATGCAGTTCCGGAATTCGGTGTTCTACCTCAATTTACAAGAGCCGTTCCACAGGTAAAATTTTATGGGCGTTGAATGTGGGGCGTGGCACTTTTTCAGCAGACCAAATTTTCGGTATAACTTTCAAGCTATAAGTCACACATCAATGAAACTTGGTAGGAGCGTACTATTTAGTCGCGTCCTTCGACTAGAAAAATTGAGCAAGCATTGAAAAAGGGGGTGTGACACCGCCCATACATTCAAATTTATGATATCGAAAAGCTTTGGAACTAAATGCCGTATAATAGTGAAATTCAGTATGGAGTTGCTAATTGGTGATATATTTCTACTATAAAACTGGGATGGGCTTTGGAAAAGGGGGTGTGGCCCCGCCCATACACTTTAAATTTTTGATATCAGATAGCTTTGGAACTAAACGTCGTATAACAACGAAATTCAGTATGGAATTACTATTGGGTGATATCCATCAACTAGAAAACTAAGACGTCATTGAACAAGGGGGTATGGCTCCGCCCATACAAGCCAAATTTGCGATATCGAATAACTTTGGAATTATAAGTAGCATAGCCTCGAAATTTGGTTATCAATTTACACGAGTCGTTCCATTTAGAGATAGAGATAGAGATAGAGATAGAGATAGAGATAGAGATAGAGATAGAGATGGAGATAGAGAAAGAGATAGAGATAGAGATAGAGATAGAGATAGAGATAGAGATAGAGATAGAGATAGAGATAGAGATAGAGATAGAGATAGAGATAGAGATAGAGATAGAGATAGAGATAGAGATAGAGATAGAGATAGAGATAGAGATAGAGATAGAGATAGAGATAGAGATAGAGATAGAGATAGAGATAGAGATAGAGATAGAGATAGAGATAGAGATAGAGATAGAGATAGAGATAGAGATAGAGATAGAGATAGAGATAGAGATAGAGATAGAGATAGAGATAGAGATAGAGATAGAGATAGAGATATAGATAGAGATAGAGATAGAGATAGAGATAGAGATAGAGATAGAGATAGAGATAGAGATAGAGATAGAGATAGAGATAGAGATAGAGATAGAGATAGAGATAGAGAAAGAGATAGAGATAGAGATAGAGATAGAGGTAGAGATAGAGATAGAGATAGAGATAGAGATAGAGATAGAGATAGAGATAGAGATAGAGATAGAGATAGAGATAGAGATAGAGATAGAGATAGAGATAGAGATAGAGATAGAGATAGAGATAGAGATAGAGATAGAGATAGAGATAGAGATAGAGATAGAGATAGAGATAGAGATAGAGATAGAGATAGAGATAGAGATAGAGATAGAGATAGAGATAGAGATAGAGATAGAGATAGAGATGGAGATAGAGATAGAGATAGAGATAGAGATAGAGATAGAGATAGAGATAGAGATAGAGATAGAGATAGAGATAGAGATAGAGATAGAGATAGAGATAGAGATAGAGATATGGATTGAGATAGAGATAGAGATAGAGAAAGAGATAGAGATAGAGATAGAGAAAGAGATAGAGATAGAGATAGAGATAGAGATAGAGATAGAGATAGAGATAGAGATAGAGATAGAGATAGAGATAGAGATAGAGATAGAGATAGAGATAGAGATAGAGATAGAGATAGAGATAGAGATAGAGATACAGATAGAGATAGAGATAGAGATAGAGACAGAGATAGAGATAGAGATAGAGATAGAGAAAGAGATAGAGTTAGAGATAGAGATAGAGATAGAGATAGAGATAGAGGTAGAGATAGAGATAGAGATAGAGATAGAGATAGAGATAGAGATAGAGATAGAGATAGAGATAGAGATAGAGATAGAGATAGAGATAGAGATAGAGATAGAGATAGAGATACAGATAGAGATAGAGATAGAGATAGAGATAGAGATAGAGACAGAGATAGAGATAGAGATAGAGATAGAGATAGAGATAGAGATAGAGAAAGAGATAGAGTTAGAGATAGAGATAGAGATAGAGATAGAGATAGAGGTAGAGATAGAGATAGAGATAGAGATAGAGATAGAGATAGAGATAGAGATAGAGATAGAGATAGAGATAGAGATAGAGATAGAGATAGAGATAGAGATAGAGATAGAGATAGAGATAGAGATAGAGATAGAGATAGAGATAGAGATAGAGATAGAGATAGAGATAGAGATAGAGATAGAGATAGAGATAGAGATAGAGATAGAGATAGAGAGAGATAGAGATAGAGATAGAGATAGAGATAGAGATAGAGATAGAGATAGAGATAGAGATAGAGATAGAGATAGAGATAGAGATAGAGATAGAGATAGAGATAGAGATAGAGATAGAGATAGAGATAGAGATAGAGATAGAGATAGAGATAGAGATAGAGATAGAGATAGAGATAGAGATAGAGATAGAGATAGAGATAGAGATAGAGATAGAGATAGAGATAGAGATAGAGATAAAGATAGAGATAGAGATAGAGATAGAGATAGAGATAGAGATAGAGATAGAGATAGAGATAGAGATAGAGATAGAAATCATTTCCGCTACGACAGCAACGCGTCGGGTATCAGCTAGTATCATCTATACTTTTCTTGTCTACACCGATGAAAATTTTCATCGTTTCATTTCTCTCTCCGTCATGATGACCTGATATCCAAGGGCTCAGCAGATTTCGCACAAAGATCGTAATTCTTAATGGATTGATGTCTTTTGAGTGGATTGCCAGAGCTGCTTTATCGATCGCGAAGTTTACTGCTTGAATGTCGCTGCAGTACTTAGGCTGCAGGACAAAGATATTTGCATATCCTTGCCGTTCTTAATTTTAAATCCGATCTGGATTTCGTGTTAAAGAGTCTCCGTCCTTTTTGCAGGTAGGAAATAGCTACAAATTCACAATATCTATTACTCGTATTGGGTCTATGCAATCAGAAGGGAAAGTGAGATAGCGCCATGCCTTTATTTTGTGTATCAAAACGTGTTCATGGGTGCAGTACCTCGAAAGTCTTGATTTCTTTAGTTGAAACGCCGCTTTAGCTACCATGTTTTTCATGTACTCTTCTGAGACGAGAAAGTTCAACCTTCATGCCTGCTTGAGGCGTTGATCGCTGTGTCCTATTTATTCACAAATAAGCCATAATCTTAATTGGGAAGAACACGATAACATCTCAGAGGGTTGAACATCCCTCTTCTCTTGGTTGAATAATCCAACATGGCTTTCTCAAGGGAAGATCCACTACTACCAACCTCACAGAATTCGTTTCGAATACCCTATGTTCTCTAGAAAGTGGTTATGAAGTCGACGTTGTCTCGACTGACTTTAGCGACAAAATCTCGCACACTTTCATCCTTCTGAAACTAAAAGCTTTCGTCTTTCAACCCACATTTATTACTTGGATTAAATCTTACCTCGAAGAACGCCGATATAATGTCATCTTTAGGTTTTCAAAATCCGAGTTTTTTTACAGCAACTTCTGGTGTACCTCAAGGCAGCCACCTTGGTCCTCTGCTATTCGTCTTAACAATAACAGATGTCGATGATGCCATCAAATACTCTAATCTTTCTGTTTATGCTGACGACATGAAAATCTATCGACGCATACATACTAATACTGACTCTTGCCGTCTTCAAGATGACCTAATCAGTTTTTCTTCTTGGTGCCAAAAAAACTTCCTGGAAGTCAATATCAGTAAATGTCAAGCTATCACATACTCGTGGAAGAGACTCCAATCTCCATCACGAATTTATTACATATTAGGTGAGCAGGTTCCCTTAGTAAGTTCTTTGCGAGACTTGGGTATAATTTGCGATAAAGAGCTTAATTTTTGATCCCATATCGATAATATCATTAGTAGAGCCAACTCTACTCTTGGTTTTGTGAAACATTGGTCCAGGGAGTTCTCCAACCCATATGTTACAAAATCCCTCTACCTTATCTTGTGAGGCCCATACTCGAATACGCCAGCCAAGTTTGGTCACCGCTTTATGCTTCTCATTCGTTGAGTATCGAAGCTGTACAACGACGATTTATTCGATTTGCGTTACGAGGCCTCCCTGGTTCCGATAGCTTCAATTTACCTCCTTATGCTGATCGTTTGATGTTGATTAACATGCAAACTCTTGAAAAACGCAGGGTAGTTGCTGATGTCCTTTTCATTCATCAATTACTAGATGGCACCATTAATTGTCCTACCCTGCTCCAATTTGTATCCCTTAATACCAACCCACGCAACCTAAGGTCTGAACCTCTCTTCCATCACAACTTTCATCGCATCGTCTATGGTTGTGGTGAACCTATAACTAGGATGCTTCGTCTAACCAATAACATGGTCAATGAATTCGACTTCCATCTCAGTAGATAGATCCGAGCTCCGTAATATCCTTCTTAGCTCCAACCCCACTTCCTCCCTCTGAAACAAATTTTTTCATATGTCTTGTGGGCAGACTATAGCCCACATAGTATTATATGTAATATTTCTACCCTAAAAAAAAAAAAAAAAAAAAAAAGTCCTAGCATTAAGAAATAAATGTCTAATTATAAGTTTTAGTTCTTAAGTATAAATTGCTTGTATTAAGCTTACCTAAATAAATAAATAAATAAATTTGGCTTAACAACATTTGTACCTACGATTCCATCTTCGACTAGATATTTTAACTTTTCGTCTTATTTCCGCAGTAATACCAAAACTTTAATTTTTGTTTTTAAGAAAATAAAATTCCGTAAAAAATCATTCAGCTTTGTGAAAAACGTTTTGATTTCATCCGTAGGAAAAAAAGTAACAGCGAATTTAATTTTCGGTCAAGTAATCTATTCCTTGGTCAGGAGAGTTGTCATTCTTTATTTCATAAAAATTCTTTTAATATTTTAAATTCCGTCATATTTTAAATTGTTTCGGTTAAATTTACGATCGGTAAAAAACTGACGAAGTTATACAAAAAAGACAATTTGGGGAAGATTTTGGGTCCACCTAAAAAAAAAATTGTATAGTACTAAAACCCCCTTAACATAAGCTTTCAAATGAGGGTGGTCTTTTGAAATATTTTTTTTTTTCATATGTGGTGACGCACCTTACTACACTCAGGGAAAAAAAAAATCGTAAAAACAAAGAAAATACACTTTGCCATCAAGACTTTTGTTGGTTAGATTGTGCCCAAAGATAAAACATCCTTACGGCAAAGGCACAAAGATTGTTAAATTCCCATGAAAAATATACTTTATATCAAAAACTTAAATTCTTGTGACAAAGATGTACGTCTTTAAAAGAGTCGATTTCTTTAATACTATCTTTGTATGTCCGCCTTTTTTTTCTATTACTCACCCCTTATCCACTCTCCTTCCCACCCCCTCCCCCTTCCCCTTAACCTATACGATTTAATCTAGTGCTAATTACAGTTTATACATACTAATACATCAATTGCCTTATATAGTACATATTGCCCACAAAGTAACTGCGAACTATAAGCGTGTGTATTTTTAAGAAAAATATGATTTTGTAGAAAAATTTCTTTAAAGTTATAGACTTTGTCTTTGAAACAACGATGCTTAGCTTCAAGAAAACAAAGAAAATTTGTTGAATTTGCGTACTTTTTTTCTTTGTTAACAAATTCTTGTTAACAAAGAATTAAATCGTTAAAGTAAATAATTTATCTTTACGGCAAATATTTTTTATTGTTTAAGCTCCAAAGAACTTCAGTCTTTTATTTCAAAGATGCAGCAGTTGCTTAGTTAAAGAATAAATCACTAGTGCAACGATCTTTTCTTTGTAGCAAAGATATATTGGTTACAGTCTTTTAACAACTTTTTTTCTTTGATTTTAAGGCGTTCAATTTTCTCAGTGTACCCATGATATAATTATATAATTATTCTATCATGAGCCTAACTTGTTATTCAACCATCCAACATCAAGTAAATCCAACTATTATTTTTTTGCTCTTGATTTTCTAATCAGTCAGTCAGTTTTTTCTAACTTGTGTTTACACTCGATATCAGGTCAATTAATGTATTTCCAAAATGTCTGCTTTAAGTGTGATAAAAAATAATGAACCCAAGAAATTCGATTTGGCGAATAAGGATACTGTACGCACAGCATTGATAGAATTCTGCATATATCTCTTCTTTCTGACAGTAACAACGATTGGTACGTGGTTAACAACGATATTATTTACTCAATTATTTCTTAAGTTCTAATTTCTCTCCACAGTTGCGCTGTCTTCGCGCCATCTTTATATGTATTACTTCAATAAGACGGTCTATGACATGTTCTTGTCTACTGATTTAAGGATTTTTTACCAGGACTCTGTGTTATTCGATCAGATTGTAACAACAGCAGATTGGTGGAATTTTCTGGAATATACGGTGTTGCCAGAATTGCATGGATCAACGGGCAAGGCGGAGGACACAGAAGAAGAAGGCGATGACAAACCAAAGGGTGAGGCCAAACCAGATGGTGAGGCCAAACCAGAAGGTGAGGCCAAACCAGAAAGTGGCACTGATACTGAGGGAGCTAAAGATGAGAGTACTGGTGAGGGTGCGACTGTTGAAGAACATAAACTGTTGCGCGAGAATCTATTGCTGGGACCACCACGCTTGCGTCAAATACGAGTGCAAAAAAACAGTTGCAACATTCATAGCGCCTTCCAGAGATATTTTGACGCCTGCTATGCTGAATATGCGCAAAGTATAGAGGATAAGAGTGAGGAATTTAAAGGGTTGGGAATCTTTTCAATTTTGTTCCATACTTTATTGACACTTTCCTCCAATCACAGCACAAAATTTTACACCTTAGGCGAATTGAGTGCCTTGTCCTTGTGGGCCAAATTTGGTTCTTATCGCGGCGGTGGCTACATTAAAGACTTAACCTATAGTTATGAGGAAAATGAAAAATTGTTCAAAGAATTAAAGGCTCTGAAATGGATTGATCGTAGCACAAGAGTTGTACTATTAGAATTTACCTTGTACAATGCTAATACGGAATTATTTGACAGTGTCAAGTAAGTATTGCGAAGACATCTATTTATGTGTAAATTCAGGCATCTTAACGGACTATCGCATTAGGTTTATTGGTGAAATACCACCTACCGGTGGCGTCATACCCTCCTATCATATACAAGCTGTGAAGCTGAATTCGATTTGGACGGAAGGCAATTATTTCGTTGCATTGGCTGCCGTCTTTGTCTACATCTTAGCCATATACTATGCTGTCGAAGAATCACTCGATATTCGTCGCATGGGACCCTTGCAATATATACGTTCGGTTTGGAATTTGGTTGATTTTTTCATAATAGTGGTGAGTATAGCGTATATGTTAGTTAGTAAAAATAACTCCCAGCATAGCCAGCAACTGGTTTTTTTTTTATTTCAATACCACAATTTTCGACCTAAAGCCATGTTTATAAAATTCTCAGCTGGTGTTTCTTTCCTTCGTCTACAATATTTGGCATCCGATTTATTTGAAGAGCATTCTGGAAACTCTGGCAAATCAACCAGAAAAATATCAATCCTTGGATAAAATATGTTTCTGGAACTTAGTCTACATTGATATGATGGGAATTCTGACGTTTATTGTTTGGATGAAAGTTTTCAAGTTTATCAGCTTCAATAGAACTTTGTTGCAGTTTCGCAACACTTTCAAAAGAGTAAGTTGATTGGGGTCTAGAGGAAAAAAGGAGTATTTAAAGGTAACATGCTATTGATCGAATGACTTTTAACGCAGTGTGCTAAGGATATAGCTGGATTTGGGGTCATGTTCATGATCGTGTTCCTGGCCTATGCTCAACTAGGACTATTGTTGTTCGGCATGAAGCATCCGGATTTTCGTGACTTCAAGCAATCTTTTCTCACCATGATGCGCATGGTTTTGGGTGACTTTGAGTATTCAGCCATTGAAGAAGCAAATCGAGTTTTGGGTCCAATATTTTTTCTAAGCTTCACCATGTTGGTGTTCTTTATACTGTTGGTGAGTTTTCGATACTGTCGACTGAATGACTGATATTAAAACTTTTGCTATTGTTTAGAATATGTTTCTGGCAATTATTGCTGAAACCTACTCACAGGTTAAAAATGAAATACAGCACGGACAAAATCAAATGTTACCATTCATCAAAGAAAAGTTTGCTAAGCTTGTTGCTCTTATGAAACAGTATATAGATCGCATTCGAAAGAAAGAGACGAACGAAATGGAACAGCCTGTTGAGTCGCACAAGAAGGTTAGTTACAAATGCTTAAATCAGACAATATTACGGCAGCGTACTTTATTCTTTCTACGTCAAAGGAAAAAAGAGAGTCTGCGGAAAAGCATAAAGAGAGTGAAAGCATAATTGATATGACACCAGAGGAGTCCAAAACTGAGCCAACTACTACTTATCCCAGATCTTCGACAGCGAGTCAAAAAACATCCAAAACGTTGCCGTTACGTGTGCGTGAAAGTGAAGTTTTTTCGGAGTAGGTCAAGGAAACTTTTTTGATATTTAACTTAATAAAGTTTAACTACTGCTCCTTAGGTTTTTTGAAGAAGTAGATATGGCTGTTGCGAAGGACAGCCAGGAACTCAAACGGTGAATTTTTGTGCTGAGCCTGTATAGAAATGAATTTATTTTTATGATTTTTGATATTTTTTAGACTTACACAACGCGTTGTTCTTGTGGAGAATGTCATGGAAAAGCTTATTTTAAGCTTAGATCATATTTTGAAGAAAGTCGAAGCGAAGAATAACTCAAAGGGATGATATTTTACAAAGAGTCGAGGAAATGTTGTGTAGATTATTGTTGAATTTTGTTCTTCTTCTCTGTTGTTTGGGCAAAAATATATAAAAAAAGGAGTTGGCTGTGTCGTGGACACACCCGTAGGTTTTGACTAGACGGTGTTTTTTTATACTCCTATTTCATGTCCAAACTCTTGCTTTAATCCATGACCAAATTCTTGACTTAAGGGTGGAAATATACCCAGAGGCTAAAAAAAAGGTCATGTTTGTGCATTTTTTTAAGGAAATCTAAGGGATATTTTTAAATGAGGGTTTTATACCTTAAAATATACGCATTCAAGAGTATGTTAATTTTTTTTTATTAAAAAAAAATTAATATGGTAGATACAGCATTTTTTGTAGAACGCTTTGATAAAGCGGTGACCAAGATTGCTCCTCCTAAATTCAACTGAAACAAAAAAATGAAAAATATTATTAAACTTTATACTTAAAACTCGTACTTGTCACAGCTGATTTTAATAATATTGATTTTTCACAAAATGGCGGACTTCCGAACGTAAATTAACGATTTTCGACCAAAAATTCGTCATTATTTTGCCTATAAAAAATGAACGAAGCTACGAAAAAAAATCCTATGAAAAGTACGAGATTATCTATATATATAAAACAAAGTCGGGTATGTTACACCATTTATTACCATTTATTACTCAAGAACGGCTGGACCGATTTTAATGCTATTTTATTTGTTGGATTTGTGTTCATCCCGAATAGCAGAATAACTATTAAAATATCGGAAAAACTCAGGGGGCGTGGCACCTCCCATGCAAATCAAATCTTCTATATCGAATAGATTTGGAATTATAGGTCGCACAGCAACGGAATTCGGTATTCGACCTTAATTTTCACTTGCCGTTCTACTGGTAAAATTTTATGGGCGTTGGACGTAGGTTGTGGCACTTTTTCAGCAGTCTAAATTTTTAGTATAACTTTCCAGCTATAAGTCACACATTAATGAAACTCGGTTAGAACGTACTATTTAGTCGTTTCTTTCGACTGTATGGGTGTGGCTCGGCCCATACAAGCCAAATTTTTGATATCGAATAGCTTTGGAAATAAATATCAAATAACAATGAAATTCAGTATGGAGTTTCTTATTAGTCAGGCCTTTCTACTGGAAAACTGGAACCGGCATTGGAAATTGGCGTGGCTTCGCCCACACAAGCTAAATTCAAACTATGTATATATCGTCACCTAAAATGTAAAATAACGTAACATCACTTTTGATAAGTTTACAGGAGAAGCAAAAAACGATATAAAATTCAAACAACTTGAGATATTGAAACGAAATTTTCAAATCAAATAACTTGGTTATATTTGGTGGCAGAAGTTTAAAATTCATAACACCCATATAATATAATGTAGTGAATCGTAATCAATAAAAAACACAATTTCGAATTTTTTGATCATACGTTTTTTTGCATTTTATGTGACGATATGTATATAAAAAGAAGTAAACATTTTGATTGCCACTCCATAACTCGAGAATGGCTCGACCGATTGCCATAAAATTTTTAGGGAAGGTGCAGGGAGGAGTGATGATGGTTAGTTGATTTTGAAATCCAAAATCGGTCTAGCTATTCTCGAGAAATTACGTTTTTCCTGAAAATATTCCACATTTTAAAAAAAAATTTCATTTTCGGTCCGACCTAACCGAAATCGATATAATACTACAAAACCATAAAAAAATCGATTCAAACTAATACACAAGCTCATACATACATACATTCATTCATTTGATTGACAGCATATACATGTCAAACAGATGAACCTGTCAAAATGCACATGTTTGCCAATTTCTTTCACTCTTGGATTCTGATACAGCCGGTCATACATTCGTTGCTTTCCAATTGAAAATTTATTACAAGTGATTTTCTTTTTGAGTTTCATAAATATTGGTATATACATTTATAATTTAAAAAGTGATCTTAAGTGTGTGCAGTGCAAAAAATGTGTTTGGATTCAAGAAAACATAGTGAAAAGTGATTGCTCATACGATTTCTGATATAAAATCGTTAAAAATCAGTTTTTCGTTCTTTTTGACAGCTCTCATTGGTTTGAGTTTCCATTTGCGAGAAAAATGTAGATAGAAAAAATTTGCCACACCCCCTTTTGACGCCCACAAATCAATACAAATGCTATATTTAAGACGGTTTTGGTCGTATTAGACTAAAATTAACTTTGTATGATTACTTTGGGCAACTTTACTAGAAATGGGCGTGGTCGAAATTTATATACGCCGACCTTTTAGAAATCATTATAATTGCTTTGGAACTAAATATCGTATAATAATGAAACTCAGTATGGAGTTACTTCTTGATCAGGTCTTCCCCAGCAAACATTGAGTTTTGAGAATGATTTGATATCAAATGTATTTCTCAAATGTTAAACGTTTGATATCGATTTGAGATTGATTTGAGAATGATAGCATTCTCAACAAAAAGGGGACTTTGTTCTCAAACTGAGAAATACGTTTATTCTCAAATTGATATTAAATGTTGATCTCAAACCTGTTTCAAATGTGATTTTCAAACTGTTCAGAAAAATATTTACTCTTATAAATCAACCTTAAATCGAACTCAAATATTAATTATCGATTTGAAAATAGTTTGAGAATCACATTTGAAATCAACCCAACAGTTATTTTGGAGTCAATTGAAAAAGTGAACTAGTTCATTTCTAGTGCAGTTCGCAGTAGCTCTGAAAAAGTACAAAAGGCGTTCAGTGTAGAACAGTTATATTTGCTTTTGTTTTCAGAAGTATTGCTGACAAAAATAAACGCGTTCTGGCTTCTTTTTAAAATTTGCTGCGCACAAAAAAAAATAAAAAAAAAATGTTTATAGACAAAATGTTTTCTGGATTGTGGATGGAACAATGGTACAAATGAGATCTTTAGGACCTTTCCATTGCACTAAATTCTTACACTTTTGGTATGTTCACTTTAAAACTAGTTAAAAAAGAACCACTTTTAGGCTACTGCAAAAGCAAACAGTTTAAAAATGTTCCTAATGCAACTAGTTCAAATATAGGGAAAAAGGAGTGTTTCTGGAGACAATTGTCTTTTCCTATGAAATCAACCCGCAAAAAGCGTCACTTCGTTCAATGTTAAAGGGTATTGTAGTGGAACTAGAACTGGTCCTTTTTGGAACTAGTTCAGAACTATTTGAAATTTGGTCCACTTTTCTGCTGGGAAATTTAAGAAAACAAATTCTCAAACCTTTGAATTGCCAAATTTACGATACAGAATAGCACAGAATAGAACATTGAAACTCAGAATGTAGATACCATTTGGTAATATCCTGCTACTGAAAAATATAAAGTGCAAACAATTTACGATAGAGGGCGCTGCTATAGACTCCAAAACTACTGCACCGATTGAACTCTAATTTGGGCAATAACTATGTTTCGAGTACGAGATGATGGTTTGGAAATAATATCGTTGAAGGCATTGTAACATTTTCCGGTACTTATGTAGACAAGGTGCAGCAAAGCGTACCGGGATAAAAGCTAGTTATAAATAAAATAAGCCTGCAAAAAAATCAAAACGATCGGTTCACTGAGTTTCGAGAAATCTTGGTCACTGACTTTGAAAACATGGTTTCGAGAAAAACGCGTTTGAAAATAAGGGCCAGCACTGCGCGCTCTAGAAGGCGGTTCACTGACTAGGCTATAACTTTGTTATTTTTTGAGATATCGACTTGAAAATTTCACCACATATTCTTGAGACTTAAAGCTTTAAGAAAATATAAAAATTTTTGAAAAAAAAGTTCTGGGCATATTTCGCCCCTTAATCTTACAACAACTTAATTGTTGTTGCTGTTTCTTACAACTTAATTGTTGTTGGTGTAAGTGTTGTTTATTTTTTTGTTGTTGTTGTTGTTGTTGTTGTTGTTGTTGATGTTGATGTTGATGTTGATGTTGATGTTGATGTTGATGTTGATGTTGATGTTGATGTTGATGTCGATGTTGATGTTGATGTTGACGTTGACGTTGATGTTGATGTTGATCTTGATGATGATGTTGATGATGTTGATGATGTTGATAATGTTGATAATGTTGATGTTGATGATGTTGATGTTGTTGTTGTTGTTTTTGTTGTTGTTGTTGTTGTTGCTGTTGTTGATGTTGATGTTGCTGTTGATGTTGATGTTGATGTTGATGTTGATGTTAATGCTGATGTTGATGTTGATGTTGATGTTGATGTTGATGCTGATGTTGATGTTGATGTTGATGTTGATGTTGATGTTGATGTTGATGTTGATGTTGATGTTGATGTTGATGTTGATGTTGATGTTGACGTTGACGTTGATGTTGATGTTGATGTTGATGTTGATGTTGATGTTGATGTTGATGTTGATGTTGATGTTGATGTTGATGTTGATGCTGATGTTCATGTTGATGTTGATGTTGATGTTGATGTTGATGTTGATGTTGATGTTGATGTTGATGTTGATGCTGATGTTCATGTTGATGTTGATGTTGATGTTGATGTTGATGTTGATGTTGATGTTGATGTTGATGTTGATGTTGATGTTGATGTTGATGTTGACGTTGACGTTGATGTTGATGTTGATGTTGATCTTGATGATGATGTTGATGATGTTGATAATGTTGATGTTGATGATGTTGATGTTGTTGTTGTTGTTTTTGTTGTTGTTGTTGTTGTTGCTGTTGTTGATGTTGCTGTTGATGTTGATGTTGATGTTGATGTTGATGTTGATGTTAATGCTGATGTTGATGTTGATGTTGATGTTGATGTTGATGTTAATGTTAATGTTTTTGTTGTTGTTGTCTTTGGTGTTATTGGCTTTGCTTGTTTTTATATGTTTCTCCATTGGTTGTGCTTTTCCTTTGCCTTAGCAGTATGCAATTAATACAGCAAAAGTGATGCATATGCGTCGTATTAGGCGATTCACTGAGGGACCTCATGACACCGTCGACTTTTTTTTTTATTTTTATCATGTGCTCGAAGACCTCACCTTCATTTTCGTTCCTTAAAATTTACCGTCATGCCAGTAGTCACTGAGTTAAAATTCCATGCAACGTTTTTTCATGGTTGTAGTATTTTTACTACATTATTTGGTTGCCATCTTGAAATTATGAAGATTTTTTTCGTATTTTTGTTGTGAGGCTTAATAAGACTTCTATGCTCTCTTTTTAAAATTTACCGTAGCACGTCTCTTGAGTGAGTATAATTCCATACAATGATATTACATTTCTGTTACATATGCTGCTATATTCACGACCTGATGACGTAAGAATTTTTTTGTATATTTTTGTCATGAGGCCAAGTATAAATCCTTGATTTTCCTTTTCAAACATTTATCGTAGGTAATATACTCACCGAGTAAAAATGCAACGCCGCTGCATGAATGTCGCATTATCGAAAAATTAATTTTTCAACTTTTTTGGAAAAATGCGCGGTAAAACGTCACTACGTCACGTCAAAATAATCGATTTTCAAGAACCTACTCTGCGGTCTTTTCCGTAAAACTGTACCTAAGTGCAAATTAACGCTAAAGCTTATTGAAATGGAATGAGCTTTTCAAAGTACCTGTTGCGCACCCGCTCAGCATCTAACCAGCAGCCATTAAACTTTTAATTTCTTCACTTCACCCAAGATAGTTTGTTTGCAATCAATACGTAATACTCTGAAGCTTAAAGCTTATCTGTTGCATACCAACAAATGCTGCAACAAGACAACTTCTAGATGCAGGAATAGCAACAACAAAAACTCTAAAATAAGCTTGAATACGACTGCGACTTACAATGTTTTCTTAACACCGCGGCTGATCGCTTGGCTCTACGCCATGGTTCAATATTTAAAGCAAAATTTTTCAAATTTTTTTTTTTTAATTCCAACAATTTAGACTCATTCACGCTGAGACGTTTGTGGTGGTTGTGTTGGCAGGTGGTATAAAAGCGTTTAGCGCCTTGATTTTCTTTTGAGTTCGTTGTTACGCAGAGTCTCGTGCAAGTGCGAGAAGAGAATTAAAGAATCTCGGTTGTAGTGCACTAGAAAAATATAAAAAAAATACTTCATTTTTAAAAAAAAAAAAAAAAAATAGACATCAAAATAAAAAGAGTTAATGAGCGATAAGCGTAATAGAACAATCGAGAACAATTGAACATTAAAAGTGAAACGAAAAATCGAAACGTAGAGACTGACATTTATCGAAAATTGGTGCTGAATAAAGTTTGATTCTCTAAGTTTGCTCAAAATTTTAGTGTTTTAAAGATTTTTATCGAGACAAAGTTAATTAATTTTAATTTACAATAATGAACAAATGGGTAAGTTCTAAAAGTGCAATTTAATTTCTATTAATAAAAATTTGATTAAAAATTCTAAAAAAAATCCAATAACTAAATTTATAATTCAACTTCAACAACATCTCTTCGATATATTTAGGAAGGTGCTAAAAAATTCGAATGGTTTTAATAATCAAATTGTAGTTGTAAAAGAAGTTACACTTCTAACAAAAAATTTAATAACGGGCGGGTTCTTAAACGTAATCGCACCATTTTTTGTGTCAATATTAGTCATAGTTTCCGAAAATATCGTGATTACAGGGAAGACTGACCAACTGAAAAAAATAGTTCGTGAGAAAAAGCAAAATAAGTTTTTGTTTAAGGACCTAGTGTTTCCTTTTAAATTTGGTCTTAAAAAAGGACCAAAGGGATATTTTTACCAGAAATATTATTTTAGACATTCAGTATTACCACAAATTTTTTAATAACTTTCTGCATTATACTGCATCAAAAAGTAAAAAACCGAATTTTCGTAGATGGTTAGTTTTTTTTTGTAAGCCGACGATATTTCCCCTGCATTTTATTAGAATACTGTCATATTTGGTTTTTAAGATTTTCTTAAGGCAACAAGAAAACAAATTAGTTTTTTTTTTTCAAAAAGTGAACAGTCACAACTGGTAGTTTTTGTCCAATATGCATGTTCGATAGCTCATTTTAACGAAAAATTAATTGAAAAATTGTTTTTTTTTCGCAAATTAACACGCTTAAAAGTTATTGGGTTTTTTTTTTTTAAAATTCCACTTTTTCCCCATATAAATCCAATTGACCAACAAAAACTTCTTGCGGCAATTCTAAATCTTCTTCGATAGAACTCATATCTGAGATCCATTATTTTTTCAAGAAATGGAAACTTTTTTAGGAGTGTGCTGCACATAAATAAAAATTTTTGCTTACTCGATACAACTTCGGATATATAATGGGTTATCTATTCTCTCCTTCGGAAAGTTAATTTTAAAAAACAACCTTAAAAAATGCAGATTTTAATAAATAGAACTGCCAATAAAAATACAATACCACTCAAATGTCCTCCCCGTGAGTTTTTGCAGTACTCAATCCTTTTGAGAGTTTTCAATGATTTTGGTGCATAACTCGGGCACTAGCTCGATCATGACGTAAACCCAATCCTTTGCGTAGACCCACAAAAAAAAAAGGTCAGAGGTATTAAATCACATGAGCTCGGAGTTAAATTGACATCGCAATATCTCGAAATAAGTTGTCCTGGAAATTTTTGTTGCAAAAAAGCCCTAATTGATGCTGTTGCGTGGCTTGTGGCCCTATCTTGTTTAAACCACAGATCGTCCAGATCTATATTTTCAATTTCAGGCAGAAAAAAAAAATCGGTTAACATGCGGCCATAGCGCTCAGTATTGACTTTAACAGTTGCTTCTTGATCGTTTTCAAAAAATTAGGGACCAATGATACCACTAGATGATAATGCACACCAGACAGTTATTTTTGGCGGATGCAATGGCTTCTACGTAATCACTTGGGGATTTTCAGAGCACCATATACAGCAATTTGACTTGTTCACGTATCCACCTAGCGTGAAATGGGCCCCATAGCTGAATAGGATTTGCTTCGAAAATTCATTTAATGTAGGGATGTTACGGAGGTGAGTCTACCAAAACCGGAGACGGAAACGGAGTTTTTAAATTTGATTTATCGGAGCCAGAGTCGGAACCGGAGCTGAAGTCGGAGTTGGTATCGGAGTAAAAGAAAGATGTGTTTTTCCTCAAAAAAAATCGAAAAGGAAAAGGGAAAAAAAGAAAACGAAAATAAGTAAACGTTAACGTTGAAGCACAATGTTGTCAGAGATTTTCCAAATAATTAAAATTCGAATCGATCGAATAGCTGCGTTTCGATCTTCGTTATAACTCCGATTCAAAATCATCGGAACCGAAGTCGGAGTCGGAGGTGTAAAATCAATCGGAAGTTCCGACCTTTCGGAACCGAATTCGAAGCTTCGTTACATCCCTAATTTAATGCATATTGTTCCAGTACCCAATCGGCGTATATTCTGTACTGTCCATGATCGGCGGACTTCAATTCTTGTGTGTCTTTTGGACTTTGTGTGGATGAAGTGCATGAATCCAAATGCAGGCTACGCCATATCAGAAATAAGTGAAAAAGCAATAATTAGTGCCAGTTCATTTTGCGCCATTTCTATTCCAGCGCTTATGTCAAAGCACAAACACGGCTACCAGGGCGCATTCATTTTTCATGGTGTCATTATTTTCAGGGCGCCTTTTGTTAATCACACAATTTTTGACAATATTTGAGCTCAAATGAGAGCAAATAATTTTAAAAATGCTTTATGAGGGGTTTATTGAACGTTCAGCCATTTTTAAAAATCCTCTCATTTATAAACACACATTTTCAACAACTTTTTTTTGACATTTTCTTTGTTTTTGATATATTTTGAAACAATTTGATATATTTTTTACATAATTTGTGCTCAGATGAAAACAAAATAAAATTTAAAAATGCTTTATCGAGGGTTTATTAAAGGTTTCATCCATTTTTTAAATTCTCTCATTTATAAAGCATTAAAAAGAGACTTTTAACGCTATTAAACGTTTATGAATAATGTTTTTAAATTTTTTTCGATTTTTTCCTTATGAAGGCTTTTAGTCCAAGATCCCAGGCCCCCCAGACACTCGTTATTTTCAAAGTTTCAAAATCATGACGAACGAACAGTGCAATCTATACTTGAGAATGTATGCGTACCTGCTAGCTTGAGTAGACGGCCCGATTACAGGTAACAAGTAGAAAAGGTACGCAAAAACATTACATACTTTCTGTAAATTTAAACTGCAAAATTTTTTACATGTTTTAAGGAATATTGATATTTATCAATATTTAGTATTGCCAGACACTTCTTGTCGGCAGTAATTTCTGCCAGACGCTTTAAAGTTGGCAAAAAAATGACTGAACCTTACTTATTTTCTGAGTCGCAAAATTTAAATATAGTATTTAGGGGACTATTTTAAAACATTCTGTAAAGAGCCAGACACATGCGATGGGCAAAACATCCCCCCAGACACCTGTTAAGTGTTAACCGTGTTACAAGTAAATTTCAATAAAACTTTTAAATTTATATTTTTAATTAAGCAATTAATTTAATTAAACGGTTATTTATTCAAAATTTCAGTTTACAGTGATGAACGATATGTGTATTATGAAATTATTAAACATATAAGCACATTATTACACATGAAAATGCTTGAACTTCAAGTAGGTTTTTACAGTGAGTCTCAGATCGCGTAGCTTTTATTGTATTTTGTTTTTCTCTGCTATATACAACGCGAGTGATGAAATGGTTGAGGAAATTTAACGAATACAAACATTACCAACATCATCATTTAAAATCGAAAATGAAGAACTTGATCAATTATTAATTCACTACAATATTTACAAACAGAAGCTCTCAACGGTGAGTTCGGAAAAACACCAAAATTTTATTTAATATACATCAATCTTGTACATTATTATTTAATGTTATCAAGAAGCATCCGAACAGGAGATTTTGAGCTATTTAAATTCGTATTGCCAAAAATTACAAATTTATTTTTCATATCCAATCAACAAAATTATGCTCGCTGGGCTGTTAAATATTGCGCTAATTTGCTAAACGTTGCTGAAACTCATCCTGATTTGTTTCAAGAATTTCAAAAAGGTTTCTTTGGAATACAAGGAACTACAAAATCTTTTTCAAGGCAACCAATTGACTTGGTTTTAGAACAGACAATTAACGCAGATGCTGCCAGGAGACTTACAGGTAATCCGCGTTAAGAAATAATTATTTGAATTCAGTAGTGACCTCATCAATAAATTAAATTTTCCACTAACCAATATTCTTTCAAATACTTTTATTTATAAATTTAATTATTATCTATATTAATCATTAATTAATTATGATTACTCATATTATTAAAAAAAAAAAAATAAATAACTGGCCATTTCAGCCCTTGAAAGGACTTTGACCTAGCTTCTTATGATCAATTGTGTTGTGCGTGTTATTAAGTTTGTACACAATTGACCGAAAACCGGACCTACATGCTTAACGCCGACTCCGAACGGCGATGAACGGAAAGTTCTCGTTCTCAAGAAGCTTTACATGGCATTTTGATTACTCTCTGAGGTTTGCCATTGTCTGCAGAGAGGTGGCGGCCGTACAGAAAAATTATTTTTATTCAAATAATTTTCTGTCGCTGCTGGGGTTCGAACCTGGGTTTCCAAAGTTCTTTGACATAGCGGCCACGCACTTTAACCAACTACGCCACTGACGCCACACTCATATTATTATTATCATCATTATTATCACCATCATCATCATCATTATCATCAACATCATCATCATCATTATTATTATTATTAATATTCTTAATATTATTACTGTTATTATTATCATTATTATTATTATTATAATCATTATTTTTATAATTATTATTATTATTATAATTATTATTATAATTATTATTATTACTATTATTATTATTACTATTATTATTAATTATTATAATATGATTATTTTTGAGGCATAATACAATTTACTAATTCCATCTCAGCACGCCAACGATGGGCCCGAAGCCATGATTTCAGATCAACCATAATTAGCTATGTTTATAAAGAGTTGGATTTACACAAAGACCAAGACGTTACCGCTGAGTTGACTAATCATAGTATCAAAAATAGTAGCAACCAATTACAAAATTTTATTGATACCTTTGATCTATTTATTAACCCATTCGACATTGAAGTAGTACATAATGATCACTTGTTAAATATTTCATCTGGCAAAGCAGCCTCAAAGCCGGTTGGAAAATTTCTTCTTAATATTGAAGAAAATTGAGACATTAAACGTAAAACCTTTATTGAAGAATGTGAAGCTGATATAAGTAGGTTTGAGAAGAGCATAAAAAGAACGCCACTAGAAAACTTTTCTGTTGATTATTCAAAAAAACAAAAAGTAAAAATAGGGGGTAAAGTGCAAGAGATACGTATTCAAAGGGATTTATTTGGACGAATGCTTGGCATATCAATTGATCATAAAGTAGATATTGCAAAAATCTTATCTTATCCTATAACTCCAGTACCATTATCCATGTGTCATTTTGATGGTGCTATTTGTAAAACCCAAAAATCTGCTTTGATGAAATGTTTAGAGAAAGACGTTGAACATGCTGAACCTTCGCAAATAGATGTTTCAATAATTGTTGGTTTTTTTTTACTTCATACTATGAAAAATGTTCCTAAAACTTTTGGAAATATTTCAAAAAAATTATTACAAATGGTAACACAACTGAATGCGATAAGATTCGACGTAATTTTTGACCAATATTTTACACCTTCAATCAAGGATTATGAAAGATCTTTACGGCATGAATCTTCACAACTGGATTTTACCATTACTAATCACTACAAAATGAATCAGGTATTTTATTTTCACTTCATAATATACTCGTATTTGTAGCTACTTGAATCTTATTTTATTTATTTGTTTTTACAGACGAATTTAACGACGATGCTGATGATGAGGACGATGATTTAAATATTCAGTTCGATGATTGGCTTCATGGTAACGAAAAAAACCCCAACGTTGACGACGAAGAAAATTAGTAGTCAATAAAGTAACAATACTAATTAATAAATTAAAATTTTGTGCAAATATGTAATAATTTTATAACACACATATCGTTCATCACTGTAAACTGAAATTTTGAATAAATAACCGTTTAATTAAATTAATTGCTTAATTAAAAATATAAATTTAAAAGTTTTATTGAAATTTACTTGTAACACGGTTAACACTTAACAGGTGTCTGGGGGGATGTTTTGCCCATCGCATGTGTCTGGCTCTTTACAGAATGTTTTAAAATAGTCCCCTAAATACTATATTTAAATTTTGCGACTCAGAAAATAAGTAAGGTTCAGTCATTTTTTTGCCAACTTTAAAGCGTCTGGCAGAAATTACTGCCGACAAGAAGTGTCTGGCAATACTAAATATTGATAAATATCAATATTCCTTAAAACATGTAAAAAATTTTGCAGTTTAAATTTACAGAAAGTATGTAATGTTTTTGCGTACCTTTTCTACTTGTTACCTGTAATCGGGCCGTCTACTCAAGCTAGCAGGTACGCATACATTCTCAAGTATAGATTGCACTGTTCGTTCGTCATGATTTTGAAACTTTGAAAATAACGAGTGTCTGGGGGGCCTGGGATCTTACTCTATTTATAAGAGGTTCATAATTTTTTATGAATACAGCCGTATATTTGTAAATTAATATCTTTTAATGTTGCATACTAATATTTATCTGTGTTTAAGGATGAAATAGGCCAACAGGGGAACCGAACACTCAAAAAAATCGGTAACGCACCAAATTGTATACCTCAAGGGTGATGTGGAAATACAATAATAGAATAATTTCACAATAAAATAAATCATTGACTTAACTTTTATATGTTAAAAAGAAACTTGTTTAATACATAATTCCAATTAGAAAAACTGCGCCTAGCTGTACGCTACAACCGAATACGGCCCTGAGTAAATGTAAATGTATTAGTGTAAACATACATCAGTAAGACAATTGCCGCACTTTTATTCCAGAATACCACTTCCTTATCTCTCATTTCTATGGTTTTAGTATGCTGATTTCTTTTTTATCAAACAGCTGTTTCAAGACAGTGGTACCAAATTGTTCTAAAGTTGAACTAAAGTTGTTCCACTGAGATTTGATCTTATCCAGAGCCATGGAAATGCAGCTAATATTTGTCTTATTAACATTAAACTTTTCAAAATTGTATTAAAACAGATTTAATTTACTCTTGTCATTCTATGAAATGGGACTTTTTTAGTAAGACTATATTAAAGAGTAAATGAATTAACCACTTAAAAACAAACTTTTTGGGTTAAAGTTTTCACTTCTACCGTGCGTGGTGGCCACACACATATTCTTTTTTTTTTTTTTTTTTTGTCAGTCCATGGTGTAATTAATAAGGTTATCCTGAATTTTTTACCTATCTCAAAAAGATTTTATCTTCACTTTTCAAAAACAGGATATGTTATAATCTAAGCAAAAGTTACAATTTTTTATTGAGCGTAAGTGATTGCACATTTTTTGACAGTAGTAATCGATGGTCTTCTCGATTAGCGGGGAAATGGAAATTTCACAAAAGGAAATTTCCATCAGAAATTATATAAGAAAATGTCCCGATAATATATCTCGGTCATTGTGCATTTTAGAACAATTTCATTTGGATTGTGGGACGTGGGCGAAGAAACGATTATTTAAAAATTGTATTGTAATTATTGATCGAGTAGAAAAATATGTCATTATTAAATATGTAGAACAAAATCGAAGAAAATTGATAATTTCAAAAATTTTTTAGGTAGGTTATCAATAAGATTTTTTATCAAGAAAAAAAGTGATGATTGGTATTTGTTTGAAGACATTTCAATCTTCGACTACACTGAAATATTTCTTTGTTAAAGTTATAGTGGATTGCAGGATCAAAGGTATGTTGAGTGCAGGTTAAAGAACGTTATGAGACTTAAGCTCAGAATTGTCTTGACTGTAAATTCTCTCAAATCATAATAGCTTTGAAAACATTTCGAACAGTTAGTAGCGTATCTCCCCATAAACTTTCTCATTTAGTCATTATACAGTGGCTCACAGCTTATTTCGTACATTGTATATTTTAAAATGAACATGTCTGCAACCGTGAAACTTATCGATAAATTTTGACTACAAATGTGTAGGAACATCTTCAGTAACCATAATAAAAAATGGGGATTCCCAAAAAATGTTGCGTTATGTGATGCCATAAGTGAAAACAGATACACCGCTGAAATCAAGCTCACAGCTTATTGCACTGAACACATTGACGACGGCAACGACATTACGACATCTGTCAAATTTTTTTACATGTATTTCTTATGGAGAGAATTTGGTCTAATGTCGCAATGTCGTGTCGTCGATTTAGAACTATTCCTAATTTGACAGCTTGTCGTCGTTGTCGTCGTCAATGTGTTCAGTACATATGTTATCTTTGGTACATATTTCATACAGACACTTCTTTGCGAACACAGGTAACAGAGATAAAGAGATTGGAAACTTCTGAAAAAAAGAGATAGCCGTATGCTAAAATGCAGTCAATACTAATGCAAATATTATAAATGTGTTAGTAAAATTTAATGAAAAACTCACCCCTCTCGATGGATTCTCGATGAATTCACCCCTCTGGATGGACATGAGCGCTGGTGAATATCTCACTTTCGACAGCTTAACCACCAGTGTACACATAGGGAAAAACTAGCTTACAATTTTTGTTCAAACAAATTCATGCATTTTAAAATTAGAACAGAGTTTTTAAAACAAGAATACAACTGTGCTTGAAAGAAATTGAATTATGTTTTTCTGCTAACAACAGCACTTGTAAATAGAACAAGTGTTTTTATTTTAAATTCAATTTTTTTCTGTCGAAAATATTTTTGTGTATTATCAAAGCAACTCCATAAATTAGAATGGTAATACTGACACTTCTATATTAACAAAAGTTCTTTATCGACTATTATTAAAAATATTCTTGCTCAGCTAAAAACAATTTTCTTTTAAATATGCAAGACTTTTTTGGGTGTATGACCTATTTTTGACAAATATGAGGTGAACTCACATACACAATACGTGATTGCATAAAAAATTGGAGAAGAAGCATTTTTAGCTGTCAAAATCAACAGAATTCACAATAAAAACGAAGTTTCCCATCTCATTATCTCTGACAGGTAATTTTGTTGTAACGCTAATAAGTTTTTTTTATTCTGTGAGTTTTTAATTGTTTTTAGCTATTATACAACGTAAATTTTCAAGTGATTTCACAAGTTAAAATTCTGTAAATTTACTTACTTTGCAATATGGGTCGCCGTACAAGCATTGAGCAGCGTGAACTGGTAATTAACCATTTTACGAAAGGGCAACGTGTTCGGAAAATTGGTGAAATGGTCAACTTGAGCGCTTCTACGGTCAAGTACATAATTCAGGGCTTCAAACATGAGAATCGGGTACAAAACAAGGGCAGAAATGTAGCGAATAAAATTTTCAACGCCTCAGACGAGCGCTATGTTGTAAGTAAAATCAAGGCAGATCCGAAATTATCCACTCCAAAGTTGGCTGCTCAGGTTCACCAAGAATTAGGAAAGTCCTGCAGTGCTGAAACCGTCCGACGTGTGCTTCGTAGTCAAGGTTTGAACGGCCGAGTAACACGACAAAAGCCATTTATCTCCAAGAAAAATATTCAAAGCCGTTTTGCCTTTGCCAAAGAGCATTTTGCTAAGACTTCGGAGTTTTGGAATACTGTTATTTATGCAGCCGAGTCAAAGTTCAATATTTTTGGCTCCCACGGGATGTCATATGTCTGGCGCAAGGCAAATACCGTGCTAAGCAAGGAGAATCTCAAACCAACTGTAAAACATGGTGGCGGCAGCGTGATGGTTTGGTCTGCTGGAGTGGGAAATTTGGTATTCATTGAGGGAATAATGGATAAAACAAAGTACCTCGATATACTCAAAAACAATTTGCTCCAAAGTGCTGACAAACTAGGTTTACGCGAAAAATTTCGGTTCTACCAAGTTAACGATCCGAAGCATAACTCAGGAATTGTCCAAACCTGGCTTATTTGGAACTGTTCACACTTGATGTCACCACCGCCATAGTCACCTGATATGAACGTTATAGAGAATCTGTGGGTTGTTTTGGATAACAACATTAGAAACCACAAGATTTCGAATAAAAAAGACTTAAAGAAGATGTTGCTTGAGGAGTGGCAGAAAATAACCCCAGATATTACACAAAAATTTGTTGACTCATTGCCAAATAGGCTTCAGGCCCTTCTTAATGCTAAGAATAATCATCTTCTATCTATATATATAAAAAAGGAGTTTATGTTTGTAAGGCCGCAATAGACTCCTAAACTACTGATCCGATTAGCATGAAAATTTGTGTATAGAAGTTTTTTGGTACGGTGCGTGTTTGTGGGCTATCAATTTTGATCCACTTTGAACACCAGAGGGCGCTGTAGTACAAATTTTTTAAAAACTGCCTAAAACTCACAAACTGCTTATGCGATTAGAATGAAAAGTGGTATACAGTGGGTTTCATGTACGCTGAGTGTTTTGCTGCTATCTTTTTTGACCTATCTTGAACACCAGAGGGCGCTATAGTACACATTTTTTACAAAACCACCTAAAACTCCCAAACCGCTCATGCGATTAGATTAAAAATTGCTATATAGTAGTTTTTAGGCACGATGATATTTTTGACGGACTTCTTTGAACCACCTTGGACACCAGATGGTGCTGTAGTACAAATTTTTTACAAAATCGCATATTTTTAGTTGTTTTCTTAGGTTACATATTCAGATATTTACAAAATATAAAATATTTCTTAAATTTAGTAAAATTAAAAAAATTTCCGTTATTTTGACATCAAAAACATGAACATATCTTGAAAACTATGAAAAATTTTACTACAACGATATATGTATGTATTTAATGCAAAATCGTTGCTTAATAATGAGAAAAAAAATTCAGAAATTTAATTTTGTGACTTTCGATTCAAATATCTCCGCTGCATTTGTATACATTTGGTTAAATTTTTTTTTGTCTTAAAGCTTCATCAAAGTACTATGAAAACCTTATTGCAAAAATACCGTTAGTTGAGTATATATACATATATTAAATTTTTTTTTCAAAGAAGTTTTAAAGTTTTGGATTTTTCCTCAAAAAAAGGCTCAAAATTTGTTTTTGTTGTAAAACTACTTTAAATTCATATTCACAAATTGTCAACTCTATTTAAAAGTTATAACATTTGTAAACAAAAGTTATTTCAATTTTACGAAAAAATTAAAAACCATTTTTGTGATTCAAAAAGCAAAGCCTATCCCTTGATTTTTTCGAAGAAAAATTTTTTTTCCATTATTGTGTTTTTATATTTTTGTAAAAATATAAAAGCTAAGAAATTAATTTTTTAGAAAAAATTATCTTATTATCTTTTACCAATCAAAAGTTATAACCAATAATCTTTATTCAAAATATATATACAAAAAGCAAAACGCTGTCTGTGTGATGGCTGGAAACTTCACAATTACTGAGCCGATAGAGCTGAAATTTTGGCAGCACATTTTTTTCAAGTACAAGATGGCTTAAATTTCTGTCACACCCCCTTTTACCGCCCACAAATTAATAAAAATGCTATATTTCCTACGGTTTCCGTCGATTTGGCTACATTTTTGTAATTAAGTTTGAATGCTTACTGTCGGCAACTGTACTAAAACAGGGTAATGTCCATCTACTAGAAAACTGGAATGAGCATTATAAAAGAGGGTGTGGCTCCGCCCATACAGTTAAAATTTGTATTATCGAATAGCTTTGAAAGTAAAAGTAGCAATACTTGCATACAAACTGAAAATGGAGTTACTATTTGGTGATCTCCTGCTACTGGGAAACTAAAGGGCAGTGGAAAATAACAGTGTTGTCAAACTATGAGTCTAAGAAACGTTTTGAATACACCTATTATGTTCCCATATAGTTGCAGGGTGCAGCAACGCGCGCCGGAAAAAACTAGTACTAAATATTAAAATGAATTACAACCTAATTCTGTAAATTGTCATTTAAACTGTATGAAATAAGCTGTGACATGGAATTTAAAATTTTTTTTCGTTTTAGTTTTTTAAGGTGTTAAACACCAAGTTTTTTATTAAAAAAAAGTTTCTTAAATAAAAGACAAAGGTTTCTTTTAATAACGGCATAAACAATTTTGTTTTATTGTTACTTAATATGGAGTTATTCCAGCCAAAACTAAAAATTTCTTACTGTACGAAATAAGCTGGGAGCCACTGTACCTATTTTGAGTTTAGAAAAGCTGGTCAAATGAGTATAACACCTGCATTTTATGGCTCAACTTGAAGAAAAAAAGTTGTAACAAGAAGAAGAAGAAGAAGGCGGGAGAATAAGGTGTTATGCATGGAGAGAAAAACAGAAAAAAAAAACAGAATATATAAACTAATAAGATCACAAGCGGATAAGCTTTCCTGAGTTGACTGACACAAAATACATGAATACACGAAAAACACCCAAAAAAGTGTGTGGGCTAAGGTGTGGACAAAATCTAGTTGAGCAATAAGTGGATTAAATGCAGCTGTATCTAAACACCAATAATGGTAATCGCTAAAGTGTAAACAGCAATTGCTGAAGTGTCATTTGAAACAATTTTTGAGAGATATGCTTTTTCATTCAATTAATTAAGTACTCGTACATCAACAATTTAAGCTTGATCATTTACAAGTGACGAAACTTTGTATATCGGAATTTTTTAACGTGATAAACTGATAACTTCAATACGATAGACTGGCGTACCATGCCATACCATGCGGAAATTTTGAAATTCTTGGCCAAACTGGTTCAGGAATTTATTTATGACTAGAATAATGTTAACCATAGCCGCAGCAATAGCTATTGGCATATAAAACCATAACAATAACAAAGAAAATGAATTTGTTTTACACAACAAAACAAGTACGCCCATATTACCATGGCTTAGATGTAAAAAGCCAAACTGGTTTCTAATGCGATCGATTAAGGTCTTTCAGTGCATGTCATGTACAAAGTGTACTCGTACAAAGAGAATTACGCTGTTATTGCTGCTTATAATGTGAAAGTGAAATCGCTAGATTGTTAATGGAATTTTTACAAGTTTTTCAGAATGACTGAGAGTAAACGACCTTGATTAACTGCTACCAAGTGGTATAATATTGTGTTGTTGTACCTTAAATTAAATTTTTTTGCATTATTTTAATTTTAATACAATTAATGACCAGTCGGTAGTTGGAATTGTGATTCTAATACTTACACGCACCGCATTTCGAACCAAGGCAGATTTGAATGAGTAGGCTTAACATCTGAATTTCATGGTTCAAATCTAAAAACAAAACGCGATCATTGCTTTTGATAAGATATATGCTCGTCAATAATTATTTATGTATAATTTATAGAAATTTTTCACTGAAGTAAAATCGATTTCAGTTTTTAACATTTTTAAATATAACGAGGGCTGCCCTATAAATACTGCGCTTCGGCAACACTAAATATTGCCAAATGAATTTTGACAGTTCCATTCGAAAATTTGACATTTTTCAGCAAAAACGTATTCACAAAGTTTTGATGCGCCTATTGTGTTGTTTACAGTGGTTTGAAAAATGTATTTCAGAAAAAAAAAAAAAAAGTGGAATTAACACGTGAACATTTTCGTGGGATGATTTTTTACTATTTTTGACGTGAATTGACAAGAAAAGAATGCAACGATGAACTTAGTTCGACATTTGGTGATAAAGCACCACAACCAGCGACTGTTAAACGGTGGTTCAATGAGTTCGTTGTTCTCTCCAAGACGATTTTCATGACGATCATCCAAGAACGGCTGCTGTGGCAGAAAAAAATTTATGTTGTGTGTGAACTGTAGGAAGAAGATATACGTCATACCTTGAGATGGAGTCATCCTTGGGCATTAGTAGGACTATCATATATAGAGTATCTCATGACCCTAAAAGGTTTTGGATATCATGTGCTATTATAAAAAAAGAAAAAAATAAAAAAGAACTTGTACTGTTAAAGTAAAAAACTATAACATATAAAACTTTTTTTATCAAAATTATTTCTATCTATATATATAAAAAAGGAGCTTATGTTTGTAAGGCCGCAATAGACTCCTAAACTACTCATCCGATTAGCATGAAAATTTGTGTATAGAAGTTTTTTGGTACGGTGCGTGTTTGTGGGCTATCAATTTTGATCCACCTTGAACACCAGAGGGCGCTGTAGTACAAATTTTTTACAAAACTGCCTAAAACTCATAAACTGCTAATGCGATTAGAATGAAAAGTGGTATACAGTGGGTTTCATGTACGTTGAGTATTCTGCTGCTATCGTTTTCGAACTATCTTGAACACCAGAGGGCGCTATAGTACACATTTTTTACAAAACCACCTAAAACTCCCAAACCGCTCATGCGATTAGAATAAAAATTGGTATATAGTAGTTTTCAGGTACGATGAGTGTTTTAGCACTATCTTCTTTGAACCACCTTGGACACCAGATGGTGCTGTAATACAAATTTTTTACAAAATCGCATATTTTTAGTTGTTTTCTTAGGTTACATGTGCAAATATTTACAAAATATAAAATATTTCTTAAATTAGTAAAATTAAAAAAATTTCCGTTATTTTGATATCAAAAACATATCTTGAAAACTATGAAAAATTTTACTACAACGATATATTTAATGCAACATCGTTGCTCAAAAATGATAAAAAAAGAATCAGAAATTTAATTTTGCGACTTTCGATTCAAATATCTCCGCTGCTTTTTTATATATTGTGTTAAATTTTTTTTTGTCTTAAAGCTTCATCAAAATACTATGAAAATCTTATTGCAAAAATACCGTTAGTTGAGTAAATATATTTGAAATTTTTTTTTCAAAAAAGGTCTGAAATTTTGGAGTTTTCCCTCAAAAAAAGGCTCAAAATTTGTTTTTGTTGTAAAAATAATTTAAATTCAAATTCGCAAATTTTTAACTCTATTTAAAAGCTATAACATTTATAAGCAAAAGTTATTTCAATTTTACGCAAAATTTAAAAACCATTTTTGTGATTCAAAAAGCAAGGCCCTTGATTTTTTCGAACAAAATTTTTTTTTCCAATATTGTGGTTTTATATTTTTGAAAAAATATACAAGCTAAAAAATTGATTTATTAGAAAAAATTATCTTAGTATCTCTTACCAATCAAAAGTTATAGCCTATAATCTTTATCCAAAATATAAATACAAAAAGCAAAACGCTGTCTGGCTGGAAATTTCAAAATGACTGAGCCGATAGAGCTGAAATTTTTGGCACAACATTTTTTTCAAGTACGAGATGGCTCACAAATCAATAAAAATGCTATATTTCCTACGGTTTTCGTCGATTGGGCTACATTTTGGTAATTTAGTCTGTATGCTTAATGTCGGCAACTGTACTAAGACTGGGTAATGTCCATCTACTAGAAAACTGGAATGAGCATTGTATAAGAGGCTGTGGCTCCGCCCATACAGTTAAAATTTGTATTATCAAATAGCTTTGAAAGTAAAAGTAGCAATACTTGCATATAAACTCAAAATGGAGTTACTTTTTGGTGATCTCCTGCTACTGGGAAACTGTAACGGGCAGTGGAAAATAACAGTCAAACTATGAGTCTAAGAAAAGTTTTGAATACACATATTATGTTCCCATATAGTTGCAGGGTGCAGCAAAGCGCGCCTGGAAAAGGCTAGTTTGATATAATATTCAAATAAAGAAATCCATTATTTTTGCATGAAATTGAAGGCTTTATGAAGGCTATGAAAAATAGTTATAATGATCTGATTTCGGTCAAATATGCAGCGTTTTAATTGTTGCCATTTTGTAGATAATTTTATCATGCCTCTCTCATGGCCTCTCTTAGGCAAAGAGCTGGGAGAGTCGACTTTCACATGCTTCCCTTGAGGCGATGTTCTCACCAGCAAAATCATTCGCCATAGAATTGAACAAGTAGTAATCACTTGGTGCCAGGTCTGGACTATATGGTGGATGCATAAGAACCTCCCAACCAAGCTCCATTAGCTTCTGGCGAGTCACTATCGATGTGTGTGGCCTGGCGTTGTCCTGTTGGAACACAATACAATTCCTCCCTTATTGGCCAAAGCTGGCCGCTTCTGGGCATTTGCTTCCTTCAGACGGTCCAATTGTTGACAGTTCAGGTCCGAATAAAGAGTTTAGCCGTAAGGGAGCAACTCATAGTAGATGACTCCCTGCCAGTCCCACCAAACACACAGCAAAACTTTCCTTTCCGTCAATCCACCGTCATGGCCACCGTTTGCGCCGGCTCACCGCAATTCGACCACAACCGTTTTCACTTGACGTTGTGGTAATTGACCCACTTTTGATCACCAGTCATCATTCGCTTCAGAAATGGTTCGATGTTATTGCGATTCAGCAGCGATTCGCAGATGGAAATCCGGTCCATGAGGTTTTTTTGCGTTAACTCATGTGGTACCCATACATCGAGCTTCTTTTTGTATCCAGCCTTATTCAAGTGGTTCCAAACGGTTGTTTGTGCAATGTTTAGCTCCTGGGCAATCGAAATCGTGCTTTCATGACGGTCGGACTCGACGATTTCCATGATTTTATCGACCTTCTCTACAATTGACCTTCCAGAGCGTGGGGCATCTTTAACATCCAAATTACCAGAACGGAATCTACGAAACCAAGATTGCACGTGAATGACTGTTACAGTATCAGGACCATAAACACTATTCACATTTTCAACAGCCTGCCTTGTGTTTTAATCTTTATTGAAGAAGAACTCTAAAATATGGCGTATTTTTTCTTTGCTGGTGTCTATCGTTGACGCACGCTCAAACAAAACCGAGTCAAGCAATCACAAAACTGTCTGAGAAAATTTTTTAGTACGAAATCTTATCTTTCTAACGCCATCTAGCGTAACCCGATCGCACTTATACCAAGCAAGTTAAGCAATAAAACCATCTAGTGGAAAAATAATGATTTTCTTTTTACTAAACCTAATATTACTGAAAATTCTTTTATCAACAAACATACATTTTTTTTTACAAATATTTTATAAAAAAAAAAATTAGAAATATAAAAAAATACTTAATTTTCAATATCACAAAAAGTTACGTTTTCGGACGATGGCCAACTTTGACAGTACACTGCGGACGAACGGCTGGATAGAAACCGATGCGGCTTGGCAGCTGCTCATTACAAGGCCTAAAAGTTTTTAGGCGGGGTTGCCAAGTCGCGCTCAAAATGCATGTCTGACACACAGCAACGCCGCAAAAAGTTGGAGGACGATATCGCCATAGTGGACACAGGGAGAGTTAAAGTAGTTGTCTTTCATGACCGTCATATTGGATCCGCTGCTTAGAATTTTAAATTTTTAACTCTAGATTCATGAACAGCAACCCCAAAAACCTCAAACTTTTCTATAATATTTTCAAACATACGGTACCTTTTTCCCGATATTTAACCACAGTGAATTGATCTACCCTTTTTATATCTCGCTCGCCTCACTGTGCAATATTACCAGGTAGTATTTGTTACTACGTTAACGTACACGAACTTTAATAAAAAAAGTTCTAAAAATACAGCGAACAGCTCATATATTTCGGCCCATCAGGCCCACGTTTAAATCCAACAATGTTCACAACGGCTAAAACTGTGCCCCCCCTGTTATACCTCAAGCCAACCTTTAATTAACCTTTTAATTTCTAAGTAATGCTAATTTTGATGGCATTGAATGCCGGTTATCGACTTGGCTACAGTTCAAGGTCAAAAATTTTAATATTATGTAATTAATTTTAGTTGAAAATAATAAAATAACTAATTAATTTTTCTTTCATTTGTAGTCTGTTGTATCTTGCCTAGTATTGGTGCTTCATGTTACATATGCTCAACATCAACAGCAACAGTACACAACACCGGTTCCAATTTTAAAACAGATCGATCGTCATAATGATGATGGTTCATATACGTATGGCTATGAAGCAGCCGATCAAAGCTTTAAAATCGAAACGAAATATCCGAACGGGGAAGTTTATGGCAAGTACGGCTACCTAGATGATCAGGGAAAGGTGCGCGAAATCGAGTATGGAGCTAGTAAGCGTGGCTTTGAGCCAGCAGGTAAGAACGAATTTAAAGTTAATCTGATCATATAACAAAATACAGCTAATTTTTATTTAAATTTATTGCTATAATAGGTAGCGACATCAATGTTCCTCCTCCTACGCTGACAAGTAGTAATCCGTACCCATTGGGACCGAATGAAATTGACGATGGACAGTATCGCGAGGATCCAAGCGTCTATTACAAAGATCAGAAATATAACCGACCCATTGCGGCGAGTCAGTTTAGTTTAAATAATTTCCAACAGCCGCAGCAGCAGCCACGCCCCCAGCCAGCTTATGCGCCACCAGCAAAACAATATTATAATCCACCAGCACAGCAGCAACATTATCAGCAGCCTGCCTTCCAGCAACCTGCCTATCAACAGCCCGCCTATCAACAACCAGCCTACCAACAACCCGCCTATAAGCCCCCACAGCCTCACTATCAACCTCAATACCAACAACAACAATACCGACCGCAACCCCAGTACAACAACAACTATAATAACGGAATTCCGAATCATCACCATCCAGCTTTAAAGAATTTGGACATTTATAGTGGGTCGTACAGCATCGATTATACTGGCCGAAAGTAATTATGGTTGGTATTGGCTGTTGTTGGCTGTTGGTTGTTTTGTCATGAAGTTTCAAAAGTGGCAGCATTTCAGACAGTGCTTTTTTACAAATTTAGTTCGTAACGAGTTTTTTTAACTGTCCAAAAAGACTTCAAACAATAAAGTCAGAGTATTTATTCATTTAACCTTAAAGCAGTTGAATTAGTTATTAAATTAATTTTTAATTTTCAATTATTAAATATATTAATATGACCAAAACGTGCATGGATTACTTGGGAAACTGGTTGATAAGAACTGCGTAGAGAGCAATATAAAAACAATAATTTTAACACTAATGAGATTAAAAAAAAATATCGTGAATATGCTTATAAATTTAAAAATTTGTATACATTCTTCCAAATCAATTTCATGGCCTTCAATTTACTCCCCGTTAGACACAATGCATCTATATCAACGTTTTTCCTAATTCTCGAAACATTCAGAGAAGACTTTTTCGTGGATTGCCTTCAATGCTTTCTTTGATTCAGCTTTTATCTTCTGAACTGAGTCGAAATGGTATTCTTGGAGTGGTCTTTTGAGTTTTTTGCACTTCCAGAAGTCATACCGTGGTAAATAAGGTATACACGGTGGAAATGTTACGGTATGGATGGGGTTTTTGCCGAAATTTTCTCAAATAACCAATGTAGTGTTGAACGGTGCATTATCGTGACGCGAAAACTAAGAATTATCTGCCCATAATTCTTCTCTCCCAAGATGAGTAGCACAGAATATTGACATAAAGAGCTGCATATGGTAGATGTTAAAGGCCAACCCACAAAACAAAAACTTGTTTATGATTTCATAGTAAGCGCGGAGTTTAAATGAACATCTATCTTATTTTTGATCACAGTATACTACTACAGTATGATAAAAAGAAAAGAAATTGTTATTTTGCAAAAGAGGTAAGAATTTATGAGCAATAAGTACCTTGCTCCTGGCGGCCGTGGCGCGGTGGGTATAGTGCGTGACCCATACGCCAGAGAACCCTGTTTTACTTTCCTTACCTCGTCTGTTTGCTGGAAGTTAACGGAACAATCGAACATGGAACTTGTATATAGATGAATGTCCTTTCAATGCTTATTTATTTATATAGAGAACATACCTAGAGCAATCCATGATATTTTAACCATTTTGTTCTATAACTTTTCGGCGAAAAGCTGAAAAAGAGCTGATTTATGACCTCAACTGAATCGAATGTCATACCGCACAAGTAGTTTTAAAGAGAACGTAACAAGTCAAAATTTGAAGTCGCAAGATCAATCGAGTTCTGTTGATGTGATGACGTTATGTTAAGAATTGTCATTTTTTCCGTTAACACTTTGAGGGGCACATTTTTTCTACTGGACGAATGGTCGTTAATGGTTTCGGAAGCGAATTTCGGATTCGCTGATTATGATTCTGGCATCACATCTACGAAATTGAAAATCGCAGAACCGTTATGGCGGCAACTGATTACCGTTTGGTCGTTTTGTTAATCAGTAGGCAAAAAACTGTGTATCCAACTATTTTTAATATTTGTTTTCTAATATTTTACTAACTGCTATGATGTCTTCTGCTGTTCTTACAATACTAATTATAATGTTTATAATAAGCAATGATGGCAATAAAATTAAGAAATGAAAAAAATCTATATCACTTCCTTTCACATCAGAAAGTCATTCATATAAATTCATTGCAATCCTCTTACTTTTATGGTAATTGTTTAGAAAAACGTTGCAAAGTTACATTTTAAATTCATTTCTCAAAACGCGCTCAGGAGTCATCATTTCACGACAGCCATTTTAATAAATTTCAGGATAGAAACTTTTGACTTTCTTTTGCTGTATGATTGAGTCGTGCGGATTATACAATTGTCGATAGTATACTTCAGAATTGAAAAGCGTTATATTCCTCTAATGAATGTCTGTTTTTGATTTCGTTTGAGAACAACCAACACGTCGGAAACAAGACCGTTTGCTTACCATATTGCTCGAGAGTCTAGACGATCCCCGTTTCACATACAGAAAATATGTTCTTTAAAAAAGGGTTATTTTCCCCCGTTTAGTGAGCATTTCGCAGATACTTATACATACGAGCCATAAAATCAACTTCATAGAGTATATCAGAAACCCAGACATAAAGATTGCTTATGTATCATAGCTTCTTCAGATGGTCTTGAACATTTGAATGATGAATATTTAATATTTCTGCCATCTTTCGTGAAGTGTAACGTACATTTGACTCCAGCAGTGCCTTTATTTCATCATCAACCTTCTCTGGCCGAGGAGCATAGTCAAAATCGGTGGAAATCTTCAACATGGAACATTCTGGACCATCGTTGGCACTGCAGTTTTTTTAGAGATTATCATCAACTTCAGCTAAGTTTTCAGAAACTTCGCTATCTTTCTTCCCAACATCAGAGTAAAGAAGTAAAATTTGGCGAAAATACTCAGTTTGGTTTTCCATTTTCAAGTTGGTCTAAAATTTGCAAAAACAAAACAAACTGTTTAAATTTTTTTTCAAAGTGACATCAAGACTGTCAGTTGTCAATTGACATAATAAAAGCATAAATGCGGTAAATCTATTACAATAAAAAAAAGAATGCATGCACCCCCACTATTGCAAGAAACGTCAGAACATTGCTGACAACCCCTTAACAAAATTTTTTGTTATGATTTTCACGTAACCTGGGAGCTTATGAAACGTAAAATTTGGAACGGTTTTGACACCACATGATTGTACCAATAAAGTCCGCTAAGATTCTAAATATTTACTTTTTGAACATTAATAGCAAAGAACAAAATAACGAAGAAACAACAAAAATCTTCAAAGGGTATTTTTATATTAATCGTTAAGTTCAATATAGAAACGCGTTATCAAACTTATATAAAATGGCTGCTTATTTAGTTGTCTTGAAAATGAAATTATGTTCCGGGACATCCCTTGAAAGTTTCCGTTTTTAGAAAAAATTATGAGTGAGGTTGATCAAACAAGAATTACAGTTGTTGCAACAAGCCTTTGTTGGTCAAAGGAATTTGGATATGGGTTAAAGTTTAACATTTTTAAAGGTTTACATTTAAAAAAAAAATACTTTTTTAAGGCATTAATTTGCAAAAACAAAATCAAAAATATTGATATGACAACGTCAAGTTTTACCGTGTAGATTTCCAAAAAAGTTGAAAAAGACATTTTTCAAAATCCATCGGCGTTGCATGTAATTGCTACTCGCTGAGCACAGGTGCTATGATAAAAATAATGGGATTGCAGGAAAGGTTAATTCATTGACTTTATGATAAAAATAAAAACAAAATTAAAGACGTCTTCGGGACACGGAGGAGCTGCTTAAGCAACGAAACTTCCAATTTGTTACATGGAATTATAACACGCTATATATGGTGCAAGGAAAAATCATTATACATAAATCAGTAAAGGCTGGTTCTTAGCCCTTACAAGAATTTGGATATGAATAAGGACAAAGATAAAAAAAAAGATACAGTAGTTTCGACTATGTTGTAACACAAGACGTAGAACTAGTCAATTCGCTTTTGATGACATCTTTTTTAAAAACTATTTAGCAAAATATTTATTCCATACACCTGAGCATATGACCTTAAAAAGAGTGCCGGAGAGGGTTAATATGTATCACCGACCCCCATTACTTTTGCAAAAGAAACATTTTTGCCCTCGACACCTATTCCCTCCGACCACTCCTTAGGGGGGCTCCCTTACAAATATTATGGTTTTTGTATATTTATTCCATACACCTGAGCATATGACCTTTAAGAGAGTACCGGAAAGGGTTCATAGGTATGACTGGCCCCCATTACTTTTGCAAAAGGAATATTTTTGCTTTTGACACCTATTCCCTCCGACCACTCCTTACGGGGGCTCCCATACAAATTTTATTTTATTTTATTCCATACACCTGAGCATATGACCTTTAAAAGAGTGCCGGAAAGGGTTAATGTGTGTGACCGACCCCCATTACTTTTACAAAAGGAACATTTTTGCGTTTGACACCTTATCCCTCCGACCACTCCTTAGGGGGGCTCCTATACAAAGTTTATGGTTTTTGTATATTTATTCCATACACCTGAGCATATGACCTTTAAGAGAGTGCCGGAAAGGGTTCATAGGTATTACCGACCTCCATTATTTTTGCAAAAGGAACATTTTTGCCTTTGACACCTATTCTCTCCGACCACTCCTTAGGGGGGCTCCCATACAAATTTTATGGTTTTTGTTTATTTATTCCATATACCTGAGCATATGACCTTTAAAAGAGTGCCGGAAAGGGTTAATATGCATCACCGACCCCCATTATTTTTGAAAAAGAAACATTTTTGTCTTTGACACCTATTCTCTCCGACCACTCCTTAGGGGGGCTCCCATACAAATTTTATGGTTTTGTCGATAAAACCGGAAACTGTCGATAAATAGGTAACAAGTTTAAGCAAACAAAAACATCAAATGTTGGCTTTATATTTCATGTAATTGTGTAAAATTTATATAAGTTAGAGAGATCTAACATGAATTTTTTGCGTATTGAGGATCAAGCAGACCAACAAGTGCTAACATCAACATTGTACGATCAGTACTTTAGGCCCACCAAAGGCCAAAAAAGTTATATAAATACCGACACCTGATCACTATCAACCACCCTACTTACCTCAGAGAATGACGTATTCTACGTCAAAAAATAATGAGGGTGAGGATTTGGACAAAGATTAGGACCAAGAATAACTTCGGAAGTAGGAAAAAGACTTGGACCTAGATTAGAGGATGGAATTGAACAAGAATAAGGATAAGAAATCAAACAAGGTTTGATAAAAGGATTAGGACAAAGACTTAGGCAAACTTAAAGCCAAATGTAGGTCAAGATTGAAAAAAGGATGAGAACAATGATTGGGATAAGGAATAGAACAATGATTTGGACACGATAAGTAGAAGCGTTAGAACAAAGATTGATAAAATATACGGGACAAGGACAAGAAAGAGGATTCGAACAAGGAGTGGGTCAGGAATTTGGAATTGGATAAAAATAACAATTCGAACAAGGACAATTATTAGGACAAATATAAGAAAAATGATAAGTATGAGGAAAAGTTTGGGAATAAAAAATACACTGTCAAGTCAAAACCTAAGGGTTTCTCCACGACACAGCTAACTCCTTTTTTGAAAGAATTATTCAAGCAACTCGGAGTGAAAAATATATGTTTTTCGGTTTTTTATGATTTTTGTCTTGGGTTCGATAGGCCACAAAAAGGGACCTTAGCGATTTAAAAAAAGTCAAGTTTAAAGATCGATAACTTCCGAATTTTGTTTTTTTTTATTTCCTACACAAAATAGGTAAAGCCTATGATGCTTCAATACCCTATGAAAAATGAAAAAATATGTCATGATTTGTCATAGTTTCAGAAAATATTCCCACTATATTTTATTGAAAAATATATATATGTGGATTTTGCGAATTTAAAAAAAAATGTATTTTTCGAAAAGTAAAACATCACAACTCGGGTACTTTTTAAGAAAAAAGGTGCATTCCAATTATTTTGTTGCAAATTAACGTCTTAAAATAAGTTATTGGGTTTTTAAATAAAGGGTCAGCCAAATAACTTTTTTTTTTGAAAGTGCTTAAAAAAAAACTACTGAAGATTTTCTCATATTTCTTTTTTTATTTTAATGTACAATCCTTCCGGTTAATAATGGGAAATAATTTCATTCAAATGGCTGCCTCGGCTGGCTATGCAGTAGCCTACACGATCGGTCCAATTTTTAAGCACATTATCGATTGTGTGCAGCTGTATTTCACCAATGGCTTCACGAATATTGTCCTTTAAAGCGTCAATTGTCTGTGGCTTGTCGGCGTAACACTTATCTTTGAGGGCCCCCCACAAATAATAGTCCAACGGTGTCAAATCGCATCTCCGAGGTGGCCAAACGACATCAGCTCTGCGGCTGATAATGCGATTTTCAAAAACAGGGCGCAAAATATCGAGTGTAGCTTCGGCTGTGTGGCACGTAGCGCCGTCCTGTTGAAACCAAATGTTGCCATTATCCTCCTCTTCAATTTTTGTGAACAAAAATTCGTTCAACATGGACCGATAACGATGGCCATTGACTGTAACGGCCACTCCTTGCTCATTTTCGAAGAAAATGCGGGTTTTCTGTGCCCCAAATGCGACAATTTTGCTTGTTTACGTACCCGCCAAGATCAAAATGAGCTTCATCTGAAAAGATGATTTTTTTGGCAAAATCGGCATCTTCTGTAAGTCGATCGCAGGCCCACTCAGCGAAGCGAAAACGCATTGGATAGTCAGTTGGCTTCAACTCCTGAACCAATTGGACTTTGTATGGCGTCATACCAAGGTCTTTATACAAAATTCGTCTCAATGATGTCTCCGAAATGTTCAATTGCTGAGAACGACGGTAAATTGGTGTTGATGCCGCTTCACGCACACTTTCTGCCACAGCAGCAATATTCTTGGGTGTACGCACTGTTTTTGGCTTTTCACGCTTTGGTTTATCGATAAGGATGCCAGTTTCTTTCACTTTTTTCACAAGATAACGAACATACGGAGCTGACGGTGCTTCTGTTCTTCCAAAATCCGTACGCAATTTTAGCGCACATTCTGCAACATTACCATGATTTTCAAAGTAATGTCGCAATATTTCCCAGCGTTGTTCAAGCGTATACACAACCATATTCGTTCAGCGGAAGGATAAAACTAATTATCTGGCAAATCAGACATGTGCTAAGTGTTACCATTCACGAAATAAGCACTAGTTGAAAAAAAAAAAACGTTATGTGGCGGACCCTTTACAATATATTTTAATATGAATCCCTCTAAAATTTTTCCAAATTTTTAGACCAACAAAAGCTAAATCTTCTTGGATAGAACTCATAGCTGAGATTCATCATTTTTTCTAGTAACGGATACTTTTAAGAGGGTTTGTTTTTTCTCCACACAACTTTGGACCGCCTTACTGTGTACATAAAAAATCTATTTTTATGGAAAAATGAGCAATTATCTTTGATCTATAAATAATTTGGGCTAGTATAACTGCAAAAAAAAAAAAAAAAAAAAAAAATTAAATAATACCTGATCGACTGGTTATGCATGAATTAGTTTTTGTGCAAATTTGATCAATTTTAACAGAACTGCAACACTTGCCTTGCAGCTTGGTAGAGTTCGCCATGTTGCGATGGTTGAAACCGTGCCACACACACACATACATACACACACTCATACCTCTACATATAAGCACAGACACTTATATGTATTTAAATAGATTTAACACACCAGAACCACCAGCAAACACTGCTAGGTGCTCAGGAATTCGCGCAGTTGTGCAATCGAATTACTTTCAAATAATTTATTCCATGACGTTGCCCAGCTTGGGTGTTGGTCTTGCGGACGGACAAATGAATGGAACTGTTTGCGCCACATTCAAATAGGGGGGAGAAAAATATTTTAAAATAAACAAACATAACCATGTTTAATATACAATGTATATTATGCATGTCATAGAAAGGAAATAAGAAAAAAAAAACAAAAAATTATGTACTTATAAACATTTTATAACGGAAGCAAGAAAAACTTAAAATAGTTTTTTTGTCAAGGTGGACAACAGTGTTCTCTACGGCGAACGCGACCAGCCAACTTGCGGTGCCTGCTACTCCACCTTCATGCAGCGCCTCTACAGGAAAATGCACCCACTAAAGCTTTGACAACTAAAAATTATTTGCCTGGAATTCGATTAATAATTAATGAAAAGCACTTAACAGCACTTCGACAGCATTTGTTTCCTAAAAACAGTTTTTGTTCAGTCTTCAATGGGAAATGGTAACATTCATGAAACTGTTCTTATTGGAATGAGTAAAGCTTTATTTGATTTGTAGCCAACAAAAAAGAGTCTCTTTGTTCACAAATTCAACGGAAATTAATTCGATGCAATTTTTTGTTGTTGTAGCTTTTTTTGTTTTAATGCATGTCGTTTAAATGCATTCGAAACTATTTGCATTCGCAAATGCATTTGATGTATTTAAAATGTGTAACAAACGTGTTTTGACTGTTTTATGCACGAGATAAATAATGTTGTCATTTTCCAATTTGCATAAATTAGATTCCATCAAAAAACGCAGATTAACACAATTCAACAAAATAAGTCTATCAATTTCTCCATTCAAATCGAAATGGGAATGAACATAGATAAGTTAGAAAAAAGGTTTTGTGACAAATATCTATAATTTTCCGTTGTGAAAAAAAGTGTTTGAATCCCAATGGATCCATTTGCATACTTTTTCTCCAAAATATTGATGGACTTTTCTATTTTAAACATCGACTCATTTTTGTTTTATTTTTTCAGCAAAATGTTAGTAAAGAAGTAGAAAAACGAAATTCAAATAAATGGGTCAATTTATAATAATTTAAAAAAAAAAACCCACATTGTATTACTTTTGTATGATAATAAGTAAAACTTTATTACAAATGTTGCTAAAATATACTGGTAAATTTTTGATAGTAACATATTAACGCTTTTGTTTTTTATAATAAATTGGAATAAAACATATCTTTTTATATTTTTCCAATATTTCCAATGTTGAACGTAAGTAGGTAGAAAAAATATTTGCAGAATTTGAACTTCATAGTAGAATGAAAACAAAAAAATAATAATTCAGAAGAAGAGATTTTTAATAACATATTTTGAAAAATTGACATATAAATTGGTTTTGTAACTTGTATTTTCGAAGCAATTCTTTATTTAATCTGTGTATATATACATATATATTTTTTTATGCAAAAAATTTTTCCAACTTCATGGAATGTCACTCGGATTTTTTGCTTGCTCACTTTTGAAATATTTAATCAGATTGCATCTTTGAAACTGATTTTCGTGCCAAAATATCCATTGAATAATGCAGGAAATTGACTTGTACTTGGTACAAGGAAACTTTTGGATAAGGAAAAAGGATAACATTTTTTTCTACGAGGTGTATACATACTTTTCTATAAATTTTTGAGTCTTTTAGGGTTACTTTTATTAGAAATATAGCGACAACATTAATGAAGAACTGTTGGTGAAGGACAATGTTCGCTGGCATTGTTATATACATATTTAAGCAGCTAATGGTATACAAACAAATATTCACCAAAATTTATGTGGATGATAACTATGCCTGTCCAATGTTTACATATGAACCAGAGAAAGTAAAAAGTCAATGTCTAAGGTAGCGCGCATAGTGAAGCATATCGACTCATAACCGCCAAAATATCTTAAGCGCCAAAAAGAAAATTTTACAGGAGAAAGTTTTTTTTAATTATCTTTGCTATTAATTTTATCTTTTATCTCTTTGCTATTAATTTTATTTTAATAATTTTATCTCTTATATTGATTAATTTCTTTTAGAGAATTTCATCTTAAGCGACACTTTGCTGTCATGAAAAATGTAAACAAACATGTAGTGTGTACTTAAGCTAAAATTGCTTTTGGTTTAAATTCATAATCTAATTTCGTACACCTATGAAATTTTGACAGACGATGTAAACCATCGCAAATTATCGATTTTCATCAAAAAACATAAATCGGATATTATGTCGCTTAAGATATTTTGGCGGTTATGAGTCGATATGAGCGTTTCGTTGCTGTGCTGTGAGCGAAGCGTTTTGGGTGCGAAGAAACTGTTTACGTGCTTGCTTATGAGGGTGCGCATAGTGAAGCATATGTGCGAAGCGTTTCGGTGCGTTTCAAAGCTGTTATCGCAAGAGTTTCGCAAGCAAACGCATCGCACCACTTTTGGGAGCGTTTGCTTGCGATTGTACGTGTATTTTGTTCTTGTTTTTTTCTTGATAACTTTATTTTGTTATGTTGTTGTATCGAAGCAAGATAAAACAAACATGATTATGCATTTTATAAAGCTGACTTTCTTGAAGGAAAACACATGTTTCGAGTTAAAAAAGTTGAATTGAACTTATAAAATATTTTTGTGTGGAAGGAATATGGATGCTAAAACATTAATATCGCCAGTATTTGTTTTAGTTCCTCTATGGGATCAGAAAAATAATCATTACCACATAAGCATTTTTGTTGATAAATAGTGGAATAAAGTTTCCTAAGAAATTAAGAAAGAAAGTTGTTTTTAATTAATTTATTACATTTTCGATATCATAAGAATTTTATGTATTTATTTCGTTCATTGACTTTCTTTTTATTTTAGTTTTTAACAATTTTGTACATATACTTTCTAGCAAAAACTCTTCTTCTGAAGATGACTCGCACAGAAAAGCTTCACCGTGCGCACTCAAACGTTTTGCAAAACGCTTTCAACAGCACAGCACCTACACGCTTCGCTCACAGCACAGCAACGAAACGCTCATATGCTTCACTATGCGCGCTGCCTAAGTCATAAAAACATATAAATGAACATTTTTACACAACTTGAAAGAATACAATTTGATAAAGTAACTTTCCTACAAATGTGCTTTCAAATTTTTTGAGTATAAAGAAATCTGAAGTTAAGGCGAATTAGGAATCTACGGCGGTTATGACTTGCAGTGGTTCGAGAACCGATATACGTCAGACTAAAACCAAAACCGATACACCTTATGCTAAAACCATAACCATTTGACGTACACGATCATACGCATGATGTTTTTTTCTTTTAAATCTGTTGACGCTGAGACTTCTAGCGGTATAAATAAATTAAAAAAAAAAAAAAATAAACTGGCCATTTTAGCCCTTGAAAGGACTTTGACCGAACTTCTTATGATCAAATTGTGTTGTGTGTGTTTTTAAATGTTTATACACGGCCACCACTTCTAGCGGTATAACACTGAAAATAAACTGTACACAAGACCTAGTTGAATAAATTTACCGTCAAATTTCAATTCAAGTTAATTAAATCTTGTTGGATAAATTAGGAACTCACCCTTAAATAACTGATCGAATTATAAAATAAAATTTGTCCACAAATTGAAATCAACGTTAAACAAAGTTAAAGCAATAAATTAACTTTCCAAAACGAGGATTTTTTAACCGCAAATTCAGATATTGAAGTCAAATAAAAAATAGTAAGAAATGATCATAAGAAGCTAGGTCAATGTCCTTTCAAGGGCTGACATGGCCAGTTATTTATTTTTTTTTTTAAGAAATGATCATAGACTGGGCCGAAGTTAAAATACCCAACGGATATTAATTTTTTAAACTTCTTTTTTAAACTTTTTTAAACGATTTCAGGTGTCATACTTATTCAGTAAAGTCAGCCTTGGTTCGAAATGGGGTGATAAGCCGTGGTGGAAAGCCGTATAAACGTGTGAATGTGAATCTGGGGCAAGTGTTATGCGTTTACCTCAGTCAATTCAAGTTACAAGGCAATTTCATCCAAAAAATTTTCTACAACCAACTACTACTTCGAGTCATAAATATTCATGAGTTTCAGTTTCAGTTGATTAAAAATGAGGAAAGAAAATTGCAAATACGAAAGGCTACAGCGTAGGATCATGGTCTGGCCGGGATTCGAACCCGGGACCTCTGGTGTGGCAGTCGAGTACGCTACCTACTCGACTATCGAGGCCACACTTCTACTTCTACTTCTACTTATATTTCTACTTCTACTTCTATTTCTATTTCTATTTCTATTTCTACTTCTACTTCTACTTCTACTTCTACTTCTACTTCTACTTCTACTTCTACTTCTACTTCTACTTCTACTTCTACTTCTACTTCTACTTCTACTTCTACTTCTACTTCCACTTCTACTTCTACTTCTACTTCTACTTCTACTTCTACTTCTACTTCTACTTCTACTTCTACTTCTACTTCTACTTCTACTTCTACTTCTACTTCTACTTCTACTTCTACTTCTACTTCTACTTCTACTTCTACTTCTACTTCCACTTCTACTTCTACTTCTACTTCTACTTCTACTTCTACTTCTACTTCTACTTCTACTTCTACTTCTACTTCTACTTCTACTTCTACTTCTACTTCTACTTCTACTTCTACTTCTACTTCTACTTCTACTTCTACTTCTACTTCTACTTCTACTTCTACTTCTACTTCTACTTCTACTTCTACTTCTACTTCTACTTCTACTTCTACTTCTACTTCTACTTCTACTTCTACTTCTACTTCTACTTCTACTTCTACTTCTACTTCTACTTCTACTTCTACTTTTACTTCTAGTTTTGATTTTATATGTGCTCTCCGAATTTGAAATTTGCCAAATCGAATATAAACTTTGCCTATTTCCCATTTATGTGACGTCATCAAATAGTAAAAACTTCACAAATGCCTTAAAAATTAATATGTTGACTTTTTTTTTTGTATATTGATTTTGAAAATTTGATCCGAATTTCAAATGGGAAAAATAGGATGAAAACCACATTTATGCCCCCTATAAAATGACGTCATCATAATACAACTTTCATAACTTCGAAAATGCAGAAATACAGCAGAAATATTTTAATATTTCAAATATGTTGACATTTGCTTGAAATATTTTTAAATAAATTAAATTATTATGACAATATTTGTACTAATAGCATGTTCACATTGAGCTAAAATTAAGAAATTTCGAGCTTTTGTGTAATTTCGTCGGAAATGATATAATTTAAATGGTAATTTCTCATACAATTGGTTAATTTCGAAATTACCTCAAACAACCTAATTTCGTTGAAATTACTCACGAAATTAGGCCAATATTTACTTGCAGCCCTGAAATCTGAAAATTCTGTGCATTGAACACAACCTGTTTTGACACAATATGAATCTTGTTATCAAAAAGATTGTTTTTAAATTGAATAAATTTTCAATATTAAATCTTGACGTTTTGTTTTCATATGATTTATATCATTTATTACAGAATCTACACATTTTTCCGTATCTTCAAGCTCATTAAAATAAAATAGGACAACTGTTGAAATTTCCTCTGGATTCATGCTGCTGTATTATGTTCAAAAATTATTCATGATAATAATTAATTGACAGAAAAAAAATTAAACGTCAAACAAAATTACCAAAACCCAGTGTGAACACTTTTCCACAATTTCGAAATTATCTCACGAAATTACTTAATTTTAGCTCAATGTGAACATGCTGTAAATGAAAAAGGTTATGAAAGGTTTACAAACACGTTTCAGACATTTTTTTAAAATGACTCATCTTCTTTACTAAGACTTTATAAGAGGTTTTGTAAATATAATTTCAAATTCTTTTTGGCAACCATAATAATTTTAAATATTTTTGACCTATTTGTGATCAGATAAGAATAAAAAAATTTAGGATTTCCTTATCAAGTGTTAATAGAAAGTTTAAATCATTTAGATACTTTCCTTATAAAGGACTTGATAAGAGTTTCATAATTTTTTATAAATACAGTTTTTTTTTTAAAAATTAAGTTTTTTTATGTTTTTTTGTAAAACTGTAACATTAAAAAATATTTTATTCTGACATAATTTTTAATGAATAATTAGTTTGTTTTTTCTCACATCTTTTTCGCTTAGTGTATAAGAATAAAAAGTTAAGTCACTTGGTTTGAGAAATAAGAAATATAATAAGCTATGTGACCTAAATACATAAAATTGCGTCTGTGTTTTTTGTTCAGTTCTGTATTTTTTGTTTAATCCTGATATATGTACAAGTATATCAAAGAACTTTCTGTATGAACTATCTTGACTATGTACAAAGTTCAAGATAGTCGAGAAAGAATATTTTTGATATAAGACATGAGTTTGTGTACAGCAGCGAAAAAAAGGTTAAAAAAAAGGAATGGAAAAGCACTCAAAGACGTAATAAAACAAACCATACATTTTCGAGGTTGATGGCAATGAGCTGGAAAATTGCAAATTTGCTATAAAATCGATTCGTTGTTCGTTACTTCAATTTTTACGTATCATTGTTACGATTTTGGTTAGAGAATTGAAACTTTTTCAAACGGTCCTTCTTTTGCTTCTGCTCTTTTCAACATGTTCGTATCAAAACATATACTTTATTCGTCTTGGAAAAAGTCTTGATTTCCTGGCTACTTGATTTTATGCTCTAACACGATGATATTGAAATTCAGCAAATCTACAAATTGCGTTGAAAAAGAATAAAAAAAATTTAAAAATCTCCCGTCTTCTCTCGCTCGCAATATTAATAGCTTTGATGTACTCGTAACGTCCTATTCGTTCAACACTGAAACTTACAGACAATTCTCACACAATAAAACAAAAGCAATTTAAATAACTAGGCAAGCTGCTGTTGATAGTGGCCTCGAATTAACAAACCCTGTATTTGCGATTAAGCGAAACCATCAGCAGCAGCGGCAGCTTAAAAAATAAAAGCTGCAACAACAACGTATAAAAAATAGCAGCTACTTATAACAAAACTGCCAGCAGTGGAGGTGATTAACGGGAATGAGTTGGAACTTTTTAAATTAGAGTTCAGTGTTCAAGCAGCGGCTGGTCAAATCGAAGCGAAGGTCAAGCCAGATAGATTCAAGTCTTGTGGGCGCGAACAACAACCAAGAATGTAATATTTTTAACACTTTTATATGAAGTTTTTAAAAAAATGTTTCTTTTTGTCATTCTATGAGTATGCTTTGCTGAGAGAGCAAAATTTTAATCTTGGCTGCTGGAAAAAATTATCAATATTTTTTCTGAGTTATGCGTTGCACAGTGGTTGACAACCATACAAAAAATATTATTAATCCACACGGAGAAATATTTTTCTCAATAGCGTCACACTGCTGTGCAACCTATCAGAGTCGTCCTTAGGGCCGGCAGCGGACGAAGAAGTTGATTCACACTTGTGACGTCAAACGGAAGTGGTTACCAAAATGAGTGCAAGACCTTCTAGTGGAGCAAGCGAAACAAGCACGCTCACGAAAATTTCAAATTTATCTTCACAAGTACTTTGGAAGTATTCTCGAGGGCGAAAAATATTTTATATTTATCTTCGCGACAGAAGCATTTTCGAAGCTTATACGAGGTTATTCTTTCACGACCTCGTTACATTACTTCGTAAGAAGTTCTTACAAGCAAAACAAGTTGGCTCATCAAAATTCGAAACTTATTTCACAAGAACTAACGAAGTATTATTCGGGGAGAAAACTTTCTACTTGTATTTACAAGTCTATTAGAAGTTATATTGAGCTGAAAATATCAAATAATCTTGAAATTGGAATGTATCGGAAGTTCAATTGTGAGTTAGCAAAGCTTACCGCCACATAAAATACCAGACTATATAATACAATTGCAAAACCTTAAACACGATAATTTGGTTCTTATGAAAGCTAGACTTAAAATAAGATAGCTATAACTTCTCGTATTATTAAAGGAACTCCTACCAAAAATATGAGCAGAATTGAAGATTAATACACTTATCTTCATCTTCATTTAGTGAATAGATCATAATAATCGGTATCTCCATGAAAATTAGAACACTCACAATATATATGAAAAATGCAAAGATGTTTTTTTCGCTTCATCATCATTTTCTAATACAATGAGGTTAAAAAATAAGATCTGCATCAAAAGATGGGTATCGTTAGTGGAAAATAGCCACCCGGTATTCATTTAAAGCACCAAAAACGGACTTAAAATTGTTTGAAAATTGTTTAAACATTTTTGGATGACATTTTTTGACAATTATGTAAGTTTACTAAAAATCAATAGTTAAGAAATTACTGGTTGTTAATGATATAGCAGAACGTGGTGTTGCTTTAATTTTTAAATTTAATGCCGTTTTAACACACCAGGAGGAGCAAAAGCAGTTAATTTTTCATGCTATGGAAAAGAATTTTAAGGATATACCAATCAAAAATTTTTCGAAAACACAATTTTTAGAGTATTTGAGTTCTTCAAATATCGGTGATTCCATGTCAAAACACCCACTATTTTTGAAAATTTTGAAACTCTCTGGGTTGATAGTTCTCCTGAAACGTATTATATTTACATACTTTATTTTTTTTAGTTTTTTTTTTTTTTAAAGATATACGCTGTAAAAAATTTCAAAATATCTTGAAAAATACAATTAGTGCATGTATTCAAACAGCTGTAACTTCGAATCCGTAAGTCGTACAGAAAAAAATTTGAGATGTATCTTGATGACCTTGAATAGGTCTTTCTTGCGGTGTACTTTTTTTGGACTGTTTTTATGAAATTTTTTAAAATTTGTTTAGCTTGAAATTTGTGTCACATTTTTCATGATGATCGCAGTAAATTTTTCACCTTTTGAATATAGTGTCGTTATAATACTTCAATTTTTAAGGCTTACACAAAATTTTAGTTTGGGATTCAAGCACTTCTTCGGGTATCGCAAATCGTTGACCACGTATTTTTTTTTTTTAATTTCCGGGAATAAAAAAGTCTTTGTGCCTTATCAATAGTTTGCTTTTTTCATAGAAAGTGTCGACATTTCCGATTAAAGTTCATACTTTAAAAAATTTCATACCAATAAACGAGAATTGGTATTGACATGTACTCTACACTAAGAAAAAAATATTAAATTCATCCAAAAACATTTTTAATTTATCAATAACGCATTTGCATAAATCGACTACGTAAATATATAAAATTTATTTAATTATTTTTAATTAAATATATTTTTTTAATTAAATAAAATATTTAAATAGAATTAATAAAAAATATATTAAAATTATGCACGAATTTTTTTAAAATATCTTTCAAATATTTAATATTTGAAAATAAAACTATCGCATTTAAAGTAACTTTATATAAAAATATTGAATTTAAAAAACAACATATTTAAATTCAATATGTTATAAATAGGTTTATAGCACTATTTTCTTCATATTGCACCAAAGATGATACAATGTAGCCTTGACAATCGACTATTTTCTCACGAGCTGCCCACCGCACTTACAAATCATCTTGGCCAGACATCCAGGCTATATAACCCTTGTCACAGAAACTAAGAGAGAACTATAAGAAACCTGCAGCCATATGGAATATGTGTAGGTGTGTGGTATAAATAAAATTTAAGTACAGGAAAAAAACGAGTTTTAAGGAAAATATTTGATTTATCCACGTAAATATTTAAATAAAATTTATTCTTAGGCGTGGATAATGGTAATACGCGTTATTTCCCTTAGTGTAGTATTATACTTTAAATTAGTGTCGGTTTCAGCTGATGGTAAGTATTTAAAAAAAAAAATAAATAACAGGCCATTTCAGCCATTGAAAGGACTTTGACCTATCTTCTTATGATCAATTGTAAGTATTTCAGTAGAATGTTAATTTTTTTCTGTCAAATATGGCAAAACACATTCACAATAGATTAAAGCTTATACTTTGAAAGTGAATAAAAATTCCATTTATTGATAAGGAGAAATAAAAAGGGCGTTTACTGTGCGTCCGTGGCATAGTTGGTTAAAGTGCGTGGCCAGTACGTCAACGAACCTGGAGACCCAGGTTCGAACCCTAGCAGCGACAGTAAATTATTTGAATTAAAATAATTTTTCTGTACGGCCGCCACCTCTCTGCAGACAATGGCAAACCTCAGAGAGTAATAAAAATGCCATGTAAAGCTTCTTGATAATAAGAACATTCCGTTCATCGCCGTTCGGAGTGGGCGTTAAACATGTAGGTCCGGTTCTCGGTCAATTGTGTACAAACTTAATAACACGCACAACACAATTGATCATAAGAAGCTAGGTCAAAGTCCTTTCAAGGGCTGAAATGGCCAGTTATTTATTTATTTTTATTTTTAGAAATAAAAAGGTGACTACTTACGTTTATACTTATTAGTGTTAACTTTTTCTTAGTATCAGCTCTTGACTATTGGTAAGGTCCATTGCCAAATCACGTTTGTACGACGGATGACAGCAATTAATTCGATTTTTTTGGCTGGTCAGAAAGGGTCTTTGTTTGCAGATGTAAGAGAGCTCGTTTGCCTTTTTCGCCTTTTATCGAATTTCTCCGATGACTTGTGAGAAACAAATGATCGTGTACTATTCAGAATTGACCGACCTACGTTGCTTTAAAGCCACTGTCGCAACATGACTGGTAATGCCGAAGAAACAACCATTTACTTCGATGTGCTTCCTTCGTGAACCACTTTTGTTGGATTTAGTTCGTTTTGGAAGACCCATACAATAGATTTCGTATTTTTGGAATTGATAATTTATGCTCTTGTTATTATATACTAACTAAAAATATAAATTATTTTACATCAAATTTTCATATAATTCAAAAACGAAAAATACTCCATTTTCTTCGAGTCAAAACAAAGTGTACACTTAAAGTTGTAAATAAGAAAAAAATAACTTCAGTCCAATTATTATTATTTTTCTGTTTTTTCCTCGTGCTGAAATGACAGCTTTAAACCGTCTTGGAATTGATTCCACAAATTTCGTTGTTACGTTTGATGAAATTTTGTACTATTCTTCAAGTTAAACGGCTTTCAGCGAGTTCTTGCTGGATATCGTCCTTTTTTTTATTTCTCTATTCAGATGTTCCCACAAATATTCTATCAGGTAGAGGTCCGGTGATTGTTGGGGGTGATCCAGCTGTTTTGGAGTTTTGCACAGCAACCTTTCCTTCACTTCCTTGACTGTATGTTTCGGATCGTTTTCCTGATGAAACATCTACAAGCGATGAAGTCCTAATTTGTTAATTAACAAGCAAAATAGCTCCTTGAACTCCTGAGTTTTGCTTCTCCATATTTTCTGTTGATGTTTTCTTCCCAAAAATTTTAAATATGCTTTCGTCACTGAAAACAACGTTTTTCAAAATGAAATTTCATGATTTTCAGATTTTTTAGGATTAAAAAAATCTGATTTTCAAAATCCATGCGTAGCCTTTGATTTTTTCTTGATATAAACTGCTTTTTTCGAGGGACTTTTCCAAATAGACCATTTGCATTTAATGCACGTCTTATTGCACTGGCACTGACGTTGGTTCCTGATGATACGAAAAGTTCATCCGCTATTTTCACTGCGCTTGCAGTTGGATATTTTCACACTATTCTGAATACTGATCGTATTGCGGTTTCACAGAGTTGTTTTGGTCTACCAGCACAGGGGAAAGTATTATGACCTCTATCAAAAATTGAAGCTATTTCGCGAAGTGATTTTCCTCCTTTATGGAATTTTATGACTAATTCCCGTGTTTCAAACTACGCATTTTAAAAAAGTATTCTTACAACTTACTTCCTCACTTTACCAAAGGCGAATGATGCAGAAACATTAACTAACATCATAATTTACCAATTTGAGAAAGATACCGTTACATTTGCTTAAACTATTTGAAATAGCTTACTATGCAGGTGTACATACACATTGTTTTGAAGCGATAAATATGGATTTTAATTAAATTTAGTTTTTATTAAATAGTTTGTTGTTGTGGTAATTTATTTGCAAGACTTTATACGTATATTAAGAGAGACTTTAATAAGAATTCAAAACGAAAAGGTTAAAGCTTGTATATTTTGACAAAACCATTTTATTTCTTCAATGTTCAATGTTCATACCAAATACATTCCATCACCTATTTTTACTGAAAAAGATACATCTCTTGTATTAATGCTATAGCCAGAAGAATGACGTGTACAGCAATAATATTGAAACGATTACAAATATGGTCAATATGTATTGGCAAATATGTAACTTTGCCACTCCTTTCAATCCCCGCGCTTTAATGTCTCACGCTTATATGAACAGAATTCCCTGTGCGTCGTCTAATCATTGTTTATTGCTGCTCACTATCACCTCAACACTCTTGCAGAACGGTTCTATTTGTATGGAAATGAGTTGCACTCGCTGCGCCAAAAAGCTCCATAAATTTGAATGTTGCACCAAACTTGTTTTCCATCTACTCTGTAGCCATGATTTCAGCTGCTGCTGTTGTATGGAAATTAATTTTGTTAATGTAAGCATTAAGTATGCTCGTTGGCACACAGCCCGTCGTTGACGGCTCACCCACCAGTCTGATGACGCATCTGTTTCTCAAACGTGTTTTTGTCGCCGCAACCATCACAAAGTTATCGCACAGCAATTTTAAAAGAATTTCCCCCGCCTTGCATTTTGTGCGTTCGTTCTACGCGGATTGTTAAAACGAGTTCAATTCTAATGCGGACCGAGACCTTTCAAGGCTGTTCAGTTTGGACACATGTAATGATTTTAATTCCTGCTTAACGAGTATGTGTTGAGTCATTGCGTTGTTAGAAAGTTGCCGTTTGGTTTGGAAACATTGAAATTTAATGCATTTAACCTCAATGAAATGTTTGGATCATGCGTTACTACGACAAATTTTCTACAACGAGGAAGTGGAAATCTGGAGTGTTGATATGCTTAGAACATTTATAAAGGAAAATTAAAAATTGTACAATATAATACAAGACAAGACAATACAATAATGTTACGAGTTCCTTGTGAAAGTAACAGCAATACGTAGGGTGCTACTTATATTCCGGGATTTGGCAACGTTAATGAAATTCCAGTCAAACTGATGTTTCCATTGTATTTGCTTTTAAAATTGTATTTCAGCAAAAACTGGAATTAGCACGTGAACATTTTCGTTTATTTATTTTTTACAACTTTTGACGTGAATTATCTCAACACAAGTGCATCGATGAATTCAATTCAACTTTTGGCGGTGAAAAACCGTAAAAATCCAATGTATATCGGTGGAACACAGAATTCAAGTCCTTCGATCACTGACGAATTTCGTGGAGGGCGTCCAAAATCTGTTGTTGTGCCACAAAACATTGATTACAGAGTCATCCACCGTACAGTCCTGATTTGTTATCGAATGATTTCTTTTTCTTCCCGCACATCAAGGAAAAACTGCATGGATAACTATTTTCGACTCCAGAAATAGCCGTTGATCCGTTTTAAAACCATGTTTTGGAGTTGTCTCAAGCGGAATGTTGAAATTGTAATGACAAATGGTCCGAACGCTTGCAAAAATATATTAATCATAGAGGAAATTATTTCAAAAAAGAATAAAGCTATTTTTACTAAAAAAATTCGGTCTTTTTAATTATTGCCGAAGTATATGAAATAAAGCTCATATGTGATCAGATATCAATTTGGATTGGGCAAAAAAATGCAAATATGCTAGATATTTATTTTATATATTGTATATTTTATGGAGAACATGGATGACATTCGCCTTGGGGGTCTAAACAGTTTCTGGATTATCCGCATATCATCGATCTTTAACAGCATCCCACAAAAAAAAAAGTCTAACGGGGCTTAATCGCACAATGTGATAAAAAAATAAAATAAAGATACAGTAGTTTCGACTATGTCGAAACACAAGACGTAGAATTATTCAATTCGCTTTTGATGACATCTTTTTTTAAAAATATTTAGAAAAATATTTATTCCATACACCTGAGCATATGACCTTTAAAAGAGTGCCGGAGAGGGTTAATATGCATGACCGACTCCCATTACTTTTGCAAAAGGAACATTTTTGCCTTTGACACCTATTCCCTCCGACCACTCCTTAGGGGGGCTCCCATACAAATTTTATGGTTTTTGTATATTTATTCCATACACCTGAGCATATGACCTTTAAAAGAGTGGCGGAAAGGGTTAATATGTATTACCGACCCCATTACTTTTGCAGTAGGAACATTTTTGCCTTTGACACCTATTCCCTCCGACCACTCCTTAGGGGGGCTCCCATATAAATTTTATGGTTTTGTCGATGAAACCGGAAACTGTCGATAAATAGGTAGCAAACTTAAACAAGCAAACAAAATTTGTTCAATGCTACCAAGTTCAAGAACCCATGTGGAGAGTCGAAATGTCAAAATTTCACTGTCGATACTATGCCCGGATATTTAATTGGCTGCGGAATTTTGACATTTCAATAACAGATTCTGTTAAAAAAGCATGCCCCTCAAAATTACTCAGAATTACTAGGCTACACGATTCTGTTAAAAACAACATGCCCCCAAAAGTATGGTTCTTTTTTTTAATTATACGATTTAAGTCTTCACGCTAGATGGCGCGCGCTATCTTGGCGGTCGAAACAACCGGAAACCGTCGATAAATAGGTAGAAAACTTAAGCAAACAAAAACATAAAATCTTGGCTTTATATTTCATGTAATTGTGTAAAATGTATATAAGCTAGAGAGTTCAAACATGAATTGTTCTCCCAGTAAGGATCAAGCAGACCAACAAGTGCTAACATCAACATTGTACGATCACGTCAAAATATAAAATATATCTGTGTCGAATTGGGTTACCCTTCATTATAATATCTTCGAAGGTTTCCAGTCTTCAAAGGCTTCGCTACTAAAAGTAGATTGATACAAGTGTTGTCAAATATTCGACGAAATGTAAAAACTAGTTTTTCGAATAACTCGAATATTATGATTCTTTAATAACTAATTTTTGGAACATGAAAAATTTCAATCAAACATAAAAATATATGGGGCATATTTTATCAAACAAAAAGTTCAACAGCGGCTTAAAATTTTCCTTGAAATCTCTACTTTTTTTCCGCCGTTTGGCGCTCTTGAAATTTTTTAACGTAGAATACGTTATACGGGGGTGTTAATCTGGAGCAAAAAATTTTGAGAAAATGTTTGTCACTTTCATTATAAGTTTTTAATACTTTATGCATGCATTGAAGAAAATTCAAGTATGGTCGTAACATATTTAATATGTCTTCTTTTGATTTGTATTTAAATAATCATATTTCTACATATACTTTTTTTCATTCTATAAGTAAATCAAAATTTAACTCCTTCAAATTTTGTATTAATTTTCATATGCTTTGTATTTTATGTATTATAACATCATGTGTAAGAGCAGTACGATTATCTGTGTGTTCATCACAGAACCAGTGTGAGAAAGAGAAGAAGTATAATGACCAAGTAGTGAAAGACAACCATGATAAATACAACCATGATTTTTGTTTGACTTTTCTTTTAATATCAAAGACATGCTCCATATGCGCCCTTTACAGCATTTTTTTATGCGGCGGCCATTGTAAATCCATAGGAATTCTTAATTTTTGTAGAGATTTTCTATAGTTCAGACACAAACCTTACAATCATAAGCAGAAAATGAAAAAATGTTTATGAATAAAGCCTAGTATGCTGTAGAAACGAAAATTTCTTGGCATATAATTCTACACCCGAAATATTAGTGTAGAGTCAAAAATGTTTGTGTGGAGAAAAAAGCAACTACAGTACGACCTAGCTCAATACAACTAATAGAAATTCGGCCAGTTGACGTAGTTAATGTTGAAGAAACGCAATTAAACTTCTAAACATAAAGCTTTATGGCTCTGAATCCTAGATGTTGTGGTTTTATGTATTAAGATATGCACTTTGTTTCCTTAAATATTGTTTTAAGAGATTTTTCGTACATCAAAAATGTATTTTACAAGAAAAGAAGAACTGAAAGTAAATAATATAAAAGTTTATGGAAGTTTACGCAAATGGAAGTTGCGATAATTGTGCATTTTTTTTCTTAAGTTGCGTTTACTGAGTCAACAATATAAATTTTTGAGAATTGCGATAATCGAGTGTTGCGTAAAGCGAGGTCGAACTGTTTTCTTATTGAAATGTCAAAATTCTGGTGCCAATTAAATGCCCGGACATATAATCGACAGAGAAATTTTGACATTTCAACTCTCCACATGGTTGTTGTACTTGCTAGCATTAAAGAAATTTTTCACCTCTACAGCGTACTAAGTAGCGAAAAAAAAAATTCCGCTGCCTTTTCGCTGTCAAAAACTCAATGCATTCCTTATGGAAAGTTTCTTTCCGCTTCTACAGCATACTGGGCTTAACAATGTTAGCAAGGTTGCATAGAAGCTGCGTAAAGCCTTAAACAGTGCGTAACTAAACAAGCGTTTAAAGGTTGTTTTAGGAAATCTATTGAATAAGGCTGTTAATGACTAACGTATTCTACGTCTGACCTATGCGCCCGTGTTATCTAACACAGGCTTGAGCTTTTTTATAATTTAGAGGTGTTTAGGCCACTTTTTTGGACAAAGATGACTTGAAAAAATAGGATTTCAAGGAAAATTTTAAGCCGCCGTGGAACTTTTTATCTCAAATATTCAGACGTTTAAGGGGGGTATGGAGATATGATAAAAAACGCCCCATATATAAAAAGTTATTTTAGGGACTTTGTTTAAGCCATTTTTTGATCAAAAGGTATATAGTATCAAAGTAATAAATAAAGGCCATATTATTTGGTGGACTTGAGCTTGTATGGGCGATAGAAGTGGTCAATTTATCCAAATTTCAACCTCTTTGTACGTTTCAAATATCAAAGCTTATGTGTAAAATATGAAGTCAATTTGTTTTATGTGGAATTTATAAAGGTTTTGCTATTATGATGTCGTTACTTTGTCTAAGAGTTTGGCGTGGTTTTCATTCGGTTTTGCCAAATTTAAAAATCAGAGTGATTATAATCAAAGCTTATGTGGACAATTTTTAGTCATTCGATTTTTGTGGAATTTTTAAAGATTTTCAATTTTAAGGACTTGGATATTGTATCGGAGATAGGTGTGGTTTTCATTCGTTTTTTATGTTGAGTGCGTATTTGGAATCAAAACAGGTGTGCAAAATTTCAAATGTTCTGATAAATTAATGTGAAATTATTAGAGGCTTAACCATTTGGGTAAAGTAACTCCATTTGATCTTGAATTTGATCTTCCTTTGTAAAAATAAGCATATGTTTTAAATTTCATTGCGATAGATTAAAAATTACGACTGTAATCGTGACGACGGACAGACGGATATCGCTAAATCGACTCAGGAGGTGATGCTGATTAAGAATACATTTCTATGCCTACCAAGCATCCTTAAGGGCGTTACAAACTGAGTGACAAACTTAATATACCGTTGATGTAGAAAGCGTTGGAGGCATAAAATTTAAAATTCTTGACATGTGACATATTTCATATGGAAATTCATATGTTAATAAGAAAAAAAATTTGAAATTTCATGATAAAACTAAACGAAAATTTAGTTAAAAGTATTCAAAACCAGACTCTAAATAACTTTATTTTTATAAATAACTCGAAATTGTTGTTTTCAAGAAAACTAGAACGGGAAAACCCGAAAAATTAATAAAAAATAGATTTAACGAATGACAACTTCGAAGAAAAAGAAATGGTCTTTTCAGTCCTTGATAGGACTTTTATCAAGTTTCTTGTGTTTAACTTCTCTAATTAAGTCACAAAACAATTTTTTAAATTTTTTTCATAATATCCTATTTTATTAATTCATTTATTTTGTTTTTATTTTAATAATCTCGTATTTCATTGTTTTTTAATAGATTTTGGAATTTTCATCATTTCTGTAAACTCTCTGGATAAAAACCGTTGCTTCCAATAAGATTCAACGAAGTTATCTTATGAACAAGTTGGATCAATGGAACTATGTTTGGTTCTTTGTGCTCCTGGGGCAAAAATGTATGTTCCAATGGCCAGTACGTTCCACTGAGATTATCTGTGAAATACTTTGATTCATAGGAACTTTTTTGTGTTCCTAGATCCTACAATATTTATAAATATTTGTTTCAGCAGTCGACAGAATCACAAAAAGCTCTAATTCTCTACTAGTCCTACTGATTGTTGTCCAAGGTTGCTAAAAATCCAAAAGTTACTATGACCCAAAAACAGCCTTAGTGAAATCTATTGGCCATAGAAACACGATTTATGTGCTAAGGTTCCACGGAACCCAAAAAAAAAATCCAAATAATTCTATATAACATTTAAGTGGTAACTTTTATTCCTCATGCTTGTACGAGGAGTCCATAAAAGTTCTTGTGACTCATGTGGGTGTTATTTCATGATTGTACACAAATGATCGAAGACTGATCCTACAAGTTCCATCTCGACTTTGAACGGCTAATGTTCATGTTCCCCATAAGCTTAACATGACATTATTTACACTCTGAGGTTTGTTATTGCCTGCAGAGAGGAGAAGACGACTGGTCAGAAAAACTATTAACTTCATGAGGTTCGAATCACTGACCTCATGGTCTGAATTGGCATCGAACGGTTAAAGCACTCTAACTCGTTCGGCCAAGTTCACCACAAAAATGGTACTTATAAATAAGTATTATGGCGCGTGAGATACTGTAGTCAGAACTGGTTATGACAAATAGAAAAAAAAACAAGTAAGAAATGATCTTCGACTGGGCCGAAGTTAAAATACCCCCACGTCCGAACCGAAGTATATTCAAAGTCTGAAGCCGTCGATAAAATGTTTATTTGTAACATTTTCGTTATACATAGTTTTAACAGAAAATATTCGCTTTCATTTTTTATAAAATCACTTTGTATGGGAGGTGGGTGTGGTTTTCACTCGATTTGGTTAAATTTGATACACAAAGTGCATGTTATATATCAAAGTTAATATGCAAAATTTCAAGTCCATACATTATTTTTTGTGGAATTTAAAGCGATTTTACCTTTTTGATAAAGTCACTTTGTATGGGTGGTAGGCGTGGTTTTCATCCGATTTGGTTGAATTTTCATACTTAGAGTGCACTTTAAATATCGAAGCTCATATGTAAAATTTCAAGTCCGTATATTAATTTTTGTGGAATTCTAAGAGATTTTACCGTTTTGATAAAGGCACTTTGTATGGGAGGTAGGCGTGGTTTTCATCCGATTTGGCTCATTTTCGAACTTGACCTTTATTTTTTAGATAAAAGCATAAATATTGAATTTCATGATGATAGCTTGAAAATTACGGCTGTAATCGTGACGACAGACGGACAGACAGACGGACATGGCTAAATTGACTCGGGTGGTGATGCTGATCAATAATATATATACTTTTCTATACCTACCACGCCTCCTTATGGACGTTACAAACGAAGTGACAAAATTAATATACCCCCATTTACGTTTTTTAAACGTGGGGGTATAAAAAATTCTGTTTAATCATGTAGAAGTCTGAATTATTCATCTTCTTCATCTACTCATCTTTGTAAAAGGCCTTTTTTATAACCGTTTGATATGATTCGATCTTTTAAAAAAAGGATTCTATCAATATTTTAAGAATTCATATAAGCCTACAGTCTGAACTCTTAAACTCTAGAAAATAATCTAATATAGGAAAATCTAGAATAATTCCTAAGCTCTATCAGCTTAAAATAATAAATTAAAAGTTATATAGAGTACATACAGTCAATTTCTAGAGATACATAATTAATGAATTGTTTTAACTATTAATTTCAAAACAAGCAAATTCATTATCAGCAATTATTTCAACACTGCCATAAAAAACCTCTAAACAATTCATAGAAGACTAAATTAAAAAACGTAAACTGTTAATGAATTCATTTGCTAATATAATGTTATAAGACCAAAACTAAGTAACTTGACTCTCCATACACCGACATTAACCCGCCATAAAGACGTCGTTTTTATGCTGCTCCAATGGATGGTTGCGTTTGAAGACTGATAGACGGTGGTACGTAAAAGAGTTATTGACGTAATGTGATTGGTATAAAAAAAGAAAAAAACTGAACAAAAAAAAACAAAAAATACTGTACGCTTTAACGTTAAATGCTCTATAAATGAGAACATTTTAAAAATGGTGTACACCTGCAATAAACCCTCGATAAAGTATTTTCAATTTTTTTTTTATTCTCATTTGAGTACAAATTTTGTCAAAAATATATCAAATTATTTCAAAACATGGTATAATAATATAAGGTAGTATTGACAGTTGCTTGGGCAACGACCATCTGTCAAAAAAAATGTCTAGAAAGAGAGCGTTCAATTATTTCTTATGTTTTCGCCATTGTTTATGTTTCAGCGCTTGCAAATAACCAAACATTTTCTTACAAAATATTGCCTATTTTATTTAATCAATAGTGAATTATTATTACTACAACGAAGATAACTTGTGAACTTCGTGTTATTAAGTGCAAACATAAGAAAAAATGTTGAAAACGTTCAAATGTAGCAACCTCAGCAGCTGCAGATGCATATGGACGAAATTAAAGAAGTTTCCAATTATTATTAAAACACCACGGCTGGAAAACGTTAAACACATATCACACATAATTTGTTCACAACTTTCATTATTATAATTGTGTATTTAACGCACATATTTTGCGGAATTTATTTATTTTTACATTTGTTTAATTCTTGTTGCACGAACAACTGTTTTTGACAGATGGTCGTTGCCTTGTTGCTGAGAAAATCTATACTTGTCAATGCTACCTGTATAATTATACCATGATTTCAAAATATATTAGAAACAAAGAAAATGTCAAAACATGCTTCAAAATGTCTGTTTATAAATGAGAGGATTTTTAAAAATGGCTGAAACGTCCCAGCAGCTATTTTGGAGTCAATTGAAAAAGTGAACTAGTCCATTTCTAGCGCAGTTCGAAGTAGCTCTGAAAAGTACAAAAGGCGTTCAGTGTAGAACAGTTCACTTTGCTTTTGTTTTCAAAAGTATTGCTGAAACAAATAAAAGCGTTCTGGCAATTTTTTAAAATTTACTGCGCCGGAAAGACGGAATCGTTTGTTGCTCTATATGTATGTATAAATGTAAATGTATGTAAAATATTTTAGAAGAAAAGTGCTAAAATATTAAAGAAGATAAAAGATAAAATATTAAAATTTATAAATCTTCTGGATGTAAAAGATCGTACAAATCAGGTTTTTAGGACCTTTGCTCCAGTACACTAAATTTGTATACATTTAAAATGTTAATTTTAAAACTAGTTAAAAATTAACTGCGAAAGCAATTAATTTAAAAAAGTTCCTAATTAACTAGTTCAAATATGTGGAAAAAGGAGTGTTTATGGGGACATTTGTCCTTTCCTATGACATCAACCCGCAAAAAGCGTCAATTCATTTAATGTTAAAGCATATTGAAGTGGAACTAGAACGGTCCTTGTTGGAACTAGTTCAGAACTATTTCAAATTTGATCCACTTTTCTGCTGGGGTTCTATAAACCCTTCATAAAGCATTTTTAAAATTATTAAAATCTCATTTGAGCACAAATATTGTTAAAAAATAATTAAAAATATTTCAAACATTTGGAAAATATGTCAAATAAACTCGAAATATATAAAAAAATTCAAAAAAAGAAATAATAAATACCATGGTATTTATTCCATAAGGTGTTCTCATCCGGAATATAAGAAAAAAATACGCTGCCTTATTTTGACATTTTCATACAAATACGTTTATATGAAACCCACCCTTCAGTTTGTCAAAATAAGGCAGCATATCAAAAATATATTGAAAAATGTTATGGGATCAAAACACCTTATAATCATTCCACCATGATAAAAACAAGAAAATTTGTCAAAATATTTAGAAATAATAATTTAAGTAAAAAAACTTTTTAATATAACATACCACGTTTTTAAATCGAACTAAAAAGTATAAAATAATTTCTGCTAGAGTGGGGCTTTTTGTTACCACCAATATATGAAACCAACCGGTCACTTTTACAGTGTTGTCATTCACAGGGGTCAATTGCCACCTGCTGCGTTACCTTGGATCTGTCCCCTGACCGGCCTCGAAGAACAAATTTGTGATCTATCCTAACTATCGAGTAGTTCATTGAGCAATTTTATTTGTTCACTAAACAATCACTCAATATTGCCCTTCACATTGTTAAATACTTATTCTGTGACAGATGCAATTTTTTTTTTTCTTTTCATCTTTGAATTTCCCCACGATACAAATAGAGCTTTTAGTTTTAAGTGATATGTATCCGCTTGTATCCTTTTAATTGGTCTCGTGCTGAATAAAATAAAATCTGCCCCGTATCAGCCACAAAGAACCTGTTCCGTGACAAGTTATATCAGACCTGTCCTGTGATAGGTTCTATTCGAGTTGTCACGGGACCAGTCACTTAAGAGTTATTGACTCTTCTTTCTCCGTAGGGACTGGATTGAACGCAATAGATGTCTGCAAACTTGAATCTGCCTTCCCTGCAAGGTCTTCTATCCTGGTAGTCAAGGGACGTGAGTTAAGAAATTATTTGTTCATTAACGTTTTAGAATTGTTAATAACATTCCTTACTACACAGAAAATAAAAGAATTGATTTATTACCTAAACTAGTTTAGCTAATGTGAAAGTTTCTATTTCACCTAATCTTTTCAACAACTTTTCTACTTACACAGTTAATTTAACAATCATGCATTAGGTAATTCACCTAATTCAAATTAGTTAATTCAACTAAAATTTTGCAAAACGCAAAAGTAAAGAGCACAGCGCTCTCCTATAAAAAACATAAATAAAAACAAAGTGAGAAAATTTTACAAAAAGTAAAGCCTCATTGCGAGAATTGAACTCGGGCCGCTTGCGTTCAAGTCAAACGCTTTACCGCTGTGCTGTTACGCCGTTTGATAATTTGTGAACAAAATGTATATAAAAATATGAGGTCCACAACTCTGAAATTATGTTTCCACTGGCCATCTACAGCAATTTGATTAATTGGTATGTAGAGTAGATTTCTGGATTGCAAATTTAGCTCAATAGATAAGGCGTTGGTTGTTGAAATCTTGAGATCACAGGTTCGAATCTCAGCGGTGGCAAAGAAATTTTTCAGTCATTTATACAATGTATATATCTCTCTCATTCTATCTACTATAAAACAAATCTTTCTTCTCTATCATGTGACGAAATGAAGTAAAGTCACCTAAGGAAAGTTTCACTTCAAAATAGAAATTGCAAAACAAAAAACAAATTTTTTGCATATTTTTTGCACGGCATTCCCACTCTTAAGTGGGAATGCTATCTAAATAATTAGATGATTTTTCTACACTTAGTAGGTGGCTTGCCTAATCTGAAGTGGTCATAGTTTAAAAAAAATTAGCTAATTCTTCTAATAAATTATGTGTCTTATCTATTTTATGGTTGAAGGTACACCTAAATATTTAGGTTTTTTTAGCTACTCTCGCAGTTAAACTACCCAATATAATTGCATATAATTAACATTTAGAAATTGGTAGCGCACCTAATCAAATTCGTTGACTGAAAATCACCGGATTACTTTAGCTGAATTGACTACATTTTTAGGTAAAAGTTCTACTCTTTTTTTTCTGTGTATTCTCTATAGCATGCGCCCCACGTTCTTATGAGAACAAAAAGCCCCACTCTAGCAGAAATTATTTTATACTTTTTAGTTCGATTTAAAAACGTGGTATATTAAGAAGTTTTTTTTACTTAAATCATTATTTTCTGGTTTTTAGTCTTTGTCCATTTTTTTCACCCTCAGTCGTGAATTTTAAAAAATTTCAATTTGTTTCATAAAAAAAAAAACAAAAAACAGTCATTCACATTGTTGGGGCTCGAACTCATTACCTAAGGTATAATAAGCTTTACACTCTGAGCTACAGCATTTACACTAAAAGATATTCTAAGTAGCAATAAATCAAACTAAATTTGTTAAACTACTTTTTTACAATTTTTTTTCACCCTCAGTGGTGTATTTAAAAAAAAATTTGAATTTTTTTCATAAAAAAAACAAAAATTTCATTCACATGGTTTAGGTTCGAACCTATTACCGAACCTATTACCTAACGTATTATAAGCCGATCGCTTTACGCTTTGAGCTAGAGAACTCATAGGAAAACATATTCTACATGAGGTAATAAATTCGCTTCAGTTGTGAATTTTTGAAATTTGCATATGTCAATGAGCTTTTCAATTTTTTTGGTTGATTTTTAATATGTATGTATGTATGTATGTATCAAATAATTTCGCATTTCAGCCAAAGAAATAAACGCACAGACAAACAAATTAGATAATGTTGTGTTGTCATTTGAGCTGCATTTTAAGTTTAAAAACTCTAGCTCATCGGGAAATTGGTTTAAAATGGATTCCAAGATTTGTACGCGACAGACAAATGAAGTGATGCTAATAAAAACGCTTAAAAAAAGATAATAAAATTACAATTTTTTCAGTGCAGACGGTAGCTTTGAAAAATTTTTGTTGTTTAAATATCAAAATGTTGACGAAATTGTGACAAATAAAAAAAAGTTATTGAATTTATCTAATACACAAACCATTATTGACACTCTTCTCACTTCAAATCGAAAGTGTTCCTATTTTAATTACAAAGACTTTTTGACACTAAAAGCATGTTCAAACCGACTTCATTTAACGCGTTATTCGAAAAAAGCTTTTTTTTTAACATGATCGTTCATACTGCTTTAACTAGTTTCAAAATGTCAGTTTATTTGTTTATATTTTGAAAGAAATAAAAAATTGTTTATTAAAATATATAAAAACAATAAAAAAAAAAAAATAAAAAATTCAAAAAGTTGTCAAGTATTAAGAAAAATTTGTCAAAGAATTTATTTGTTTACATTAAAAACTTCAAATTAAAAAGCGTTAGCAAGAACACAAACCAGTGATTTAACGAGTTTCGAAACGTGTTTAAGCATTTAACACGTTAAATTTCCAACAACAATTGTACGCATATAACTTCATTAGAATTTCATTTGGGAACTCGTTTTTCGATTTAAGTTCATTAAATTGATTTAACATAATTAAATGCTCGGTTTGAACATGCTATAAAAAGCTTTTAGCATGTTCAAACCAAAAGGATCAATAGTAAATTGAACGTTTTAAAACTATTTTATTTCACAAAATTGGACTTCCAAAATGTGTTACATCAAAGCCACCTTCGGCGGCCACATTCCCGAAATCATACATGTACCATAAACACTAATGGCTTAAAATAATCTCTCTAACAAAAACAATTTTTAGTTTGAAATAATGTCATCGCAGTATTTCATTTCAATTCAAAGTATTACACCCAATAAGAGATAAGTTTTGTTTAAAATGCTAAAAATGCGTGGTACACAGAATAGATTTGATATTAATGATAAAAATATCAAATAAAGTGAAAAAGTATGCAGTCGACTGTGTCATGGACACACCTGTATGATTGGACGTGACAACTTGTCCTTATCCTCGTCCTTATTCTTATGTGTATCTTTTCCCTTCTTCTTAAACTTGTCCCCATACATATCTTTATAGTTATGTTTGATCTTGTACTTGTACAACAATAACCTTGTCCTAATTCATGGTTCAATCTATGTTCTAGTCCTTTCTCGATTCCATTTCAAAACTAATGTCTTAACTTTTGTAGGAATCCTTGTCCTCATTCTCTTCCTTTGCGCTCTCTTAATTCTTGTCTCAATCCTTGTCTGAATCCTTGCCTGAAATCTTGTTCTAATTCTTCACCAAATCCTTCTGCTCGTCCTTTTTCTATTACTTGTCATAACCATTGTCAAAATTCTTGTTTAAATCAATATCCAAATTCCTAGTCCTAGTCCTTGTCCGAATCCATTTCATAACCCTTGTCCCACTTTTTGTCCCTTATCCCAATTTTTTAGCTAGTTCTTGTTTTAAGTGTTTTTCAAATTCTTGTCCTAATCCCTGCCTGATTCCTTGTTTGAACCCTTGCCTGAAATCTTATCATAATCCTTGACCTTATCTTTGTCCAAACCCTTGTTCTACTCCCTACATTTTTTCTGTTCTTAATCGTTGCATATATCCTTGTCCATTGTTTTTTATTTTCGTTATCAGGTCAAAGACTTAACTTAGCTTTGCTGTCGTAAAATAAAATTTGCCATAACATCTTTACTCAGCAAGTCAAAATTCTATGCAACAAAATTACATTTTTGTTGCATAAGCTGCAACCTCCGCGCCCTGAAGCCGCCATAATTTATTTTTTTACTTTTATCGGAATACAAAGTATAAATCTCTTCATTTTGTTTGATAACATTTACTATAGAGCATATTCTCACCGAGTAATAATTCTATGCAACGACGTTGCATGATTATTGCTTTTTTAATCTTGTAGTTGCACTATCTACAACCACATGATGTAATAAATTGTTTGTTTATTTTTATCAAGGAACAACAGGAACAGCTCTAGGAACAAAGCTTTTCTGGCGGATACTATTTTTTACCGTAGCACCAACGCATAGCGAGTAAAAATTCCATGTAACGAATTTGCAGTTTCGTGCCCCGATGACGTCTTTAAATGTTTTTTTTTTAATATAATATTTTTGTTATTAGCCCAAAGAATAACCTTTACTATCATACCAAAACATTTTTCTTAACACCTATATTCAGCGTGTAACAATTGCAAGCAACGCCGATATATTTTTGATAAATGCCTTTTCCAACATTTTTGGAATCTGTGCCTTAAAACGTAATGCTGTCACGTCAAAATGTATTGGGCATAATGGTTTGAGAGACTTACGAAGCAAAACCCCCGGATCGAAATTTCTTTACTTTGTTCGGAGCTTAAAGTATAAATTAAGGATGTTTGATGTGAAATCACTCTTTAATTTGGACACAATTTGGAAAATTTAACGCCTCACATCTATGAATTGATTCAGAAAAATGGAAAGTTCACAAGCTTTCCAATTTAAGTTATCTTCTGAGTTGCATGGGTGTTAGAACGATTTGCAGATGAATCCGCGGTGAACAGCTACTTTAAAGCTATAAACGTATCAAGTTATTTTTAAAGCGTTCTCTTAAGTTTGTTTTTAAGGACTTTATCTTTCTTGATTTAAAAAAAAAAATAAAGAGATTTTTGAAAAGCTAAGCCTCAGGCTGAACAAGACTTGAACATGCTCTTTATAAAATGGCAAGAATTCAATCTTCTTGGTACTCTTCGAAGATTTGTTGAGTAGCACAGAAGCTTAAAAACTTTTAAGATAGCTCAATAAATAGTAAAAGCTTTGATCAACAAAGCTTTTGATTTCTTGATCTTAAATGAGTTCAGAGTAAATTCTGGGTGGTGAGTTGGCTTAACTCTGCAAGCCAGAAAGTTAACAGAAAATCATGTTTTTATTCATCAGACTCTCTGCTGGTATCGGTGGTGGTATTCACCACGAAACCACCAGCACCCAAACCAAAGAGTAAGAAATATTGCCGCATGCATGAAGAAAACTTTGTTTTTCCCAGCAGCATTGAATATTTTCTGAACGTTGTTGAAATAGCAACAGCTGCTGCTGTTGATGTTTTTAATGGTGGTGGTGCTGTTGTTGTTACTCCCAAACTAACGCAAAGGTTGCTTTGGAGCCCAAACTTTAACTAGTGGCCATAGCGCGCGGTATAAAAAGGCCCAAATGACTTTGTAGCGGTTCAGTTGAAACGTGCATTTAAGCCAAGCTTAAATAAAGAACAGGGCGCCTCGAAAGAGACGCAAATAGAGAAGCTTGCAAAAATTGGGTGGTGGATTTTATTAAAATAAAAGAGCCCATAACCGCAGCAATTAAGCGAACAAAGGATTTCTAGTGAAGACATCAAAAAAGAGAGAGAGAAAAAAGAAATTTTAATAAAAACCGTTAAAAAAGTGTAGCTAAAAGTTGACCACGAGCTAGTTCTTTTGAAATATAAAAAAAAAAAGTAAAATAGTTATAAAAACCCTAAAAAATAAAAAGTGCTTTGTAACAATAAACAACAAACACGGCTAAAATGATTGCGGTAGGTTCCAAATAAAACTATTTTTATTAGAAAATAAGACAAAATTTATAAAAATAAAAAAATGAAAAAGATAACTAACTGAAAACAAGAGTGAGTGAGTTAAAACTGCTCATGCAGTACAAAAGGTCAAAGTTCTGACTAGACTGAGTTGTAGTTGAATTTCACGTAGTGCGGATATGTAACCAGTTCCAACTGCTGCAATTTTCTATGTGTTACACAACCGAAACTCGTATAGAAAAAACTGCATAATTTTTGATATGCAAAGTGGCCGAACCGTTAATTTAAAAGCTTTTTGCATTTTCTGTCACCTCACCAATCAAGCGGTGATCGTTACAGTTTTCCTTATTTGGCAAAACCGGAATAGCTGCAGATATAGTGTTGAACATTAATTGAACGGCAATTACAAGTAATCGGATTGGAAAACGAGTTTTAAAAAACTAAACCCAGATTATTATTGTCAGTAAAGAGCGAAAACGCAGAGAGAGAGAGAGAGTTGAAAGTGAGCAGGCAGTTTTGGATTTTGATGCTTTAAAATCGTTAAGAATGTTAAATAATTACACAATTCAACATATCAAAACATTTTGTTTGCAACAGACTAACAAGAACATTCCGTTCATCGGAGTCGGTGTTAAACCTGTAGGTCCGGTTCTCGATCAATTGTGTACAAACTTAATAACACGCACAACACAATTGATCATAAGAAGCTAGGTCAAAGTCCTTTCAAGGGCTGAAATTAAAAAAATAAAATAAATAAATAACTGGCCATTTCAGCCCTTGAAAGGACTTTGACCTAGCTCCTTATGATCAAATGTGTTGTGCGTGTTATTAAGTTTGTACACAATTGACCGAGAAAAGGACCTACATGCTTAACGCCGACTCCGAACGGCGATGAACAGAATGTTCTCGTTCTCAAGAAGCTTTACATGGCATTTTGATTACTCTCTGAGGTTTGCCATTGTCTGCAGAGAGGTGGCGGCCGTACAGAAAAATTATTTTAATTCAAAAAATTTTCTGTCGCTGCTGGGGTTCGAACCTGGGTCTCCAAAGTTCTTTGACATAGCGGCCACGCACTTTAACCAACTACGCCACGGACGCCACAAGGGCTGAAATTACCAGTTATTAAATTTTTGTTTTAGGAAACGAAGAGAGTACACTGCTGTACTTATACTAATAAGAAGCGAATAAAGTACTAAAAAATAACGAAAATACTGTATTCATACACTGAATATTTTGTGCATATTTCTTTATGCGCAAACATCTCTTGTTATGCGAGAATTTAAATATGGAATGCAAGCAATACACCATCATATATGTATATGTATGTTTGGCAATGTTTTAAATAATGTAGACAGTTATGCATTTTGTGAAAAATTTTCGAAAACTGAAAATTAAAATTTAATAACTATTTTATTAACAATAAAATTAAAGTTACAATTCATTAAAAGGTAAAACAGAAAATGATTATGCTTCAATTTGATTTAAAAATATATTTTTTATTGAAATTAAATTTAAAGTCGCAATGATTTTGCTTTTAACAAATTAAACACATTTCGCTTACATTTTTTGAGTGCACCATAGTGCGTTACTGAATATTAGCATTCTTTATCAAATATTCGATTAAGAAACAAAACAACACAGCTCACAAATTCAGATCAGGGTAAGAAGTGTGTTGTGAGAGAACAGAGAACGAATTAGCAGTTATTCTCATGCGCTGATTTTCTCTTTACTACACGATCTGTTGTTTACATTTATTCGCTTGCAGTGAACTGCTACACTCAAAAAAAATATTAACTTAAAATTGAACAAAATGTGTTCCTAACTTGCCTTTTTTTCATATGTTTTTCAAAAGTTTAAAGCACATTTGCCCTTACTTTGACGAAATTTGTTGCAAGCTATTTTTTAAACACAAAATTCTTCAAATTAATAACAATCGTCGTCAATTTTCAAACATTTTTTTTCAGTGAACAAAAGTGAAGTAGTGTATATTCGTTTATCGAATCGCAGGGCTCTGACTCGCATACATGTTCTACTACGCAGTTCTTCTCTGTAAAGTCAAGTTCCGCTATCGCAGCAGCTTCAAGTTGATATGAAGTTTAAACTAGAACTCTCGATTTTCGAACTTTTCAAGCACCCGGACTACCCGGGTATTTTCGAGTATTTCGAGCTACCCGACTAATACCCGAGTACCCAGGTATAAGTCGATTTTGAATTTTTGTTTTCTACAAAACTTAAGATTCTTTACGAACATTTGAGATGCAGTGTAATTAGTAATTAAGTAAAAATTAAGTAAAAATAATTTTTAATTTCTGTTATTAAGTAAAAAACAAAAACAAAATAATATACTCTTAACCAGTCCCCATCAAACATCTCCACGGACTACCAAAGCATTTTTCTTTTTTATTTAAATGTAGTCACACAGCCAAAACAACCTAATAAAAAAGAAGAAAATCAATAAAATTTCTCTATGGTTTTCATCCAATTTTTTGTTATGCAATCCACATAATTTTAAGAAGAATCTGATTATATTTTATGAGAAAACATTTAAAAACAATTAGGAAATCTTATCAAAAATATGTGATTTACTTATTGATTTCAAAAGTTACCTTCTGGATTTTTGTGAATTTAAGAAGAAAATTCTATTGATTTAATAAGATTTCTTTTAAAATTTTATTAAACCCTTAACCTAGATATATATTTTCAATTGCCTATAATATTAACTTCTCAAAAGAGTGTATTATCTTATTCGTTTTAACTGGTATCTCCTTAAACTTTGGAGAATGAAAAAAAAAGATTTTCTTATTAAAGTTAAGTGTTAATAAGATTTCTACATAATTTCATCCATTCAATAAGAAATTTTATTAAAAAATTTTTGATAGTAGTTGTTAATTTATAATAAGATTTTCTCTATGGAATTAAAAAGATTTCTCTTTGGAAAATTCTTATCATTTGGGAGTATTAATAAGAAAACCTAATAAAATAGCTCAATTTGGAGATCTTCTTGATTTTATGTGGTAGTTTTTGGCTCTGCGCAGTCATATCGGTCTAATTTACTGTCGGTCACTTACATACTATGTTCTTGATGAGCATCGCTACTCAAGTACATCTAGCCATGTCCGTCTATATGTCTGTATGTGATGACGATTACAGCATAGATTTTGGGATCATCGTTATGAATTTCGATATACTATAAGCTTATATTTAAAATATAATGATCATGTTGCAAATTAACGATCTCTTATGAAAATTACGTTAACCCCACATAGAAAGTAATATGAAATTGGTCGAATCTCTTAAAATTTTATAAAAAAAAAATAAATTCCTTAATTAATTTCAATTTTATTATTGAGGACATATTAAATTCAATGGCCAAAAATAAATGAATAATTGACTTTGTACTCTAAATATTATATAATGAATAAAAAAATTTGAATAAGTCTAATAAAAATATAACCGCCCCCCCAAAATTTTTTTCTGGGTGCGCCCCTGATAGTGAGAACTGATGAGCTCCCCAAAATAGCCATCAACCGCAGACTCCACCTCTTCATTGTTGAGAAATCTATTACCATCGATCTATTTTTCAAGTTTGGAAATTTTTATTATTCCACACGCATTTTAAAAAAAACTGACGCCATGACCTTGACTGCAGATGGAACTGTATTCACCTTCTTTGGTGGATTCTTCCCTTTCAGCCCCTTGTTTTGACTGTTCCTTCGTTCCATGGTTATGAATCGAAGCAAAAACTCTGCTTTATTGCTGTGAAACTTCGCCAAACACTCGATTGAAACATCCACACGATATTTGTTTTTGTTCCATTTTGAGTAATCGGGGCACCCATCCTGCGAACAGCTTTCTCATGTCCAAATTTTCAATCAAAATGCGATACACAGTACTTTTTTTATATTCCACTAGACGGTCATTCAATACCATTCTGTGGATTCTCCTTATCATTTCTGGTGTAGTCTTTTCATTTGGTCGACCACCACGATGGTCGTCTTGGAAGCTCGTACGGCTTCGTTTAAACTCTGCTAGCCAATATTTTACTTTTGCTTACGAAGGAGCAGATTACCCCAGAGTAGAATCTAGCTTTACTTTGATTTTGGTTAAACTGAAGGCTTTCAAAGGAAAGTATGACCACATTTTTTCCATGTCTACAAATTCACTCAGAGCTTTCACTATTGATGATTGCCAAACAAAAAATGTACAACGTAGCGTCAATAAACTTTAAACTAAAGCTTTATAAGGTTTATGCTTTCTATCAACGTCATTACTTTTAAACAACAACCGTCATCTATGCATACGTCAGCTCGACTACTTCTGGAATTATCCTGCTAAGGTAATGGTCTAATATCAAAATCTTTTGTTATGAAATAGACAATTTAAAAAAAAATTATAGGTTTGAGAAAAGGTCTCTTCAAAATTTATTTTAAGCAAGTGGGTAAAGCCTATAAATCTTAAAACATTATTTCAAGCAAGTGGCAAAGCCAATAACTTTTTCTTTTATAATACATTCTAAATAAGATTTTAATGCTTTTTCAAAAGGATAAACCATTTTATCTTAATATGTTTATAAATGTTATCTTAAATTGTTATCGTATGTCAAGCATGACAGAATAACAGTTGTATGACAGAAAACAGAATAACCAGTATTTTTCTCATTCAATATTCGGATTACAGGTTTTTTTTTAAAATATCGTAACTTTTGGGTTATTCTAGAAACCGGTTTCTATATTTATTGAGAGTATTATTTATACTCTCCAACAACTCTCCGTAACTCTCATATATTTTCAAATCATTTGTAGAACCTCATCGAAATTTTCAGCATTTATGCCCACTCCCTGCGGTCTCTTTGGACATCATTAAATTAATTCAAATGCCAGTTAACAATCGCAAAAAATAACCCGGTTATTGATTTAACACAATTATCAACTTTGTTGGTCCAAATAAAATTAGCATTTTTTGCTGCATGCGCATGCGTTCCATTGCTGCATAGTGAGCTGCATAAATGCCAAAAGGCAAATATCCAGCGTCATCTGTCGCTTTATTAGATTTTATATATTTATATATATAGGCAGCTGGTTTGTATGTTTTTTACGCTTTTATATTATTTTTTGATATATTTTTTTTTTAAATTTGTGCTTGTTTGTGATACTTGTCGCGTCCACCATCTATTAGCTAGTGGATGCCAATATTGAGCTGTTACCAAGGAACTCAGTCTTTGGAGCATTAAAATTACATGCATTCGTCTACGTTCTGTTGCAGCAGCAGCAGTAGACAACCATGTCTTGCCATATCATGTTAGACCAATTGAAATTGTTCCATAGCAGACGGTAGCTCTTAGCGCAACATAAAATAAAATCCAAGGCTGCATAACAAACGCAACGACAACAACAACAACAACAACTATTAATATATATCGCACAAAGTCTAACAAGTGAAAGGTTTTCGAATTCAAGCCAATGCTTTAAAATAACAACAGCAACAAAAAAAAAACCGTATCGGCACTCAGGGACGTAGTCAGAATTTTCCTTGGCGGTGGGAGAGGGGGAAAAAAAGGAAGGTAACCAAAATATATATGTATAGTAAGTATTGGTATTAAATGTAAAATATCTATACCTGACATTTAAAGTGAAAAAATTTGGAGTAATTATATAATCTTCTTATTGAATAAATCAAACATTCTGGGTACATTTTTTGTATCAGCATAATTTTTTTAAATTATAGAGTATATTTCGGCTTGAAACTTGTTTTGAGAGTTTTGAAAGCACGACAAATTTTTAATACAGGTCCCGAGTAAAACTTCGTTTGAATATTTTACAAACCATGTTTTATATGAATTTTATGAAAGACATTATGTACCTCAAAAAGTAGTGCGTAAAGGCCTCTATCCAGCTCTCAAGTAATTACACAAGAAAAATGTTACTTATATTTCTTAAGTGTGAAATAGTAGTAAGCAAGTAATTTTATCGGAACAATACAATTTCTTGACATTCACAGTGCTGCCGTTGTCACTTGTCAATGGAATAACTAAACTAGTAAAAATAAAGAAAATATTTCCTTACGAGATGGATTCACTTTGAAGAAATTTTGACAAGAGAAAATTACTTTTTGATTACTTTTAAGTTTTCTGTATGAAAATACTTTTGACTTGAGACCTGGAAAGAAGCTTTAAAGTCTAAACAAATCTCAAAAATTAATAAAAAATTTGGCTTGCTGTCTAGCTTTTTATCAACTCGTTTTCGAATTTAAAACTTTGAAAAACCCCAATTTCTTACGATTTTTGCCAGTAGTTTCTTCATGAATGGAACAAATTGATTCTTGATATCACTGTAGGTAAATTTCCAACTTTTAAAAAGACACACAAAAACGCCGAGACACCCCAACTTAAGTTTTGGTCGTAGAATACGATGGCATACTTAGTTTTTTCCAATTAGATCAAATTAACAAGATATTCGCGATTGATATTTTGTCACTTTTAAATCCTTTTTTGAGCTATATTTTTCTTAAAAATGTTTGAATTTTATCTCTATTTTCTTTATATGTTGAAAAAGACACTGAAATGTAATCGAAACATAACTCTAAAAATAACAATATTTGATTTTCAGATGTATAAAACTGATTATTGGAAATTGTTAAACAATTTTTTATCAATTTTTCCAAATTTTTTTTTCCTTTTTTCTAAATTAAATCTAAATTGATCATTGTTTTGGCCTGAAATCGATCATTGCATTGCTGTGTGATAGATTGAGATTTCGAAAGATTTTATTCAAGTGACTTTGAGAAATTGATGATGGCAACCCGATTGCGATCGGCGGATTGTATTTGATATAAAGGATTTTGTTCTGGTCATGTCCTTCTGGATCAGTCCAACTCATGGGAACAGCAAATTACATTGATTATCCCTGCTTTTTCCACCACTTGTTTAATGCGCTATAACATGTAATACACGTAAACTGAGGTGCAAAATCTACATTGTCTAATTCCTCCGCCGGTGTTATTAAAAAATAGTAGTGGTAGGCTTTCAGTGCATCATGGTCCAAACGCCGTCGGCGTTTTATAGGTGTATATTTACCACACACAAAACAAAATTGATTCAATGTTTCCCGATGGGCTTTGCGTTCTTCAACGCTCATTTTCTTAAATATTTTTTCACTAATGGTTGATTGAAATATTTTTTAGGATTTTATTTATACTTCAGTTGTATTAAGGGTTTTCATTTTAATGCTGAAATTTCCGAAAATCTGAAATTTATGAAAACTTCAGAACAATTGTTGTTGTTTTGTTTTCCGAAGGTTGCTTAAATTTAATCATCTACTGAGTTGATGAAAAATAATCGTCGGAAATTTGCGAAGAAAAGATGTGTTTACTAAACAGAAGCAAAACAGTTTAATGAGTGTAAATCATTGTGAATATGAAAATTTCGATAATAAGAAGAGCATTCTGTCAAATTCATTAAATTTTAAAAAAAAAAATCCATTAAAAAAAAAAGAAATAAAAAGCCGTTCAAATATTCATAATGTAAGTTTTTGATTGGATTTTATACAAATAAGGAATTAAATTGACAATTTTAAAATATTTTACTTCTAGAAAATCAAGCGCGAGTGCAACCACCGTTGGTCTGATAAGGAGACTCTTTGTTTACTTTCAGACATTACAGAGAGAGTTAAAGCGAACCCGGAAGGATTTAAAGAAAGTATATTAACGTGCAACAATCAATAGTTTCCATAATTTATCCAATTTCAGAAACCAACGGCTCAAACATTTTATTTAATGATTTGCTAAAAAGAAGTAGGATTACAAAATATAGCTGCATTGAGCTGCTATTTTTTCTAAAGCTACATTATGTGCGCTGCATGCAACAGGAAATGAAGTTAAAAAAAATTTGAACTAAAACTAAAATATAAATTTATTATTGAGTTCATACATATGGTTGTAAATATTTATTATAAAACATATTATTGTACATATTGATATAGTAAACAGTAAAATATAAGAAGTCATAAAATTATTATTGAGTTCATTTATATGTATGTAGTGTTGGTAACCCAGGTTATGTGGAGTAGAGAGTGGGAGAGTGGCAGCCTGAGGGACAGTTATTCGTTGTCAAGCAGGAGAGATACGTGCGCAAGTTCTTAAAGCCAAATATTATCCTTTTTGAAGTGAAACTTCTTAGGCGGCGCTTCGAAATTTGAATGAGAATATTGAGGAGTGAAATTTCAAGGTCAATTTACTTCATTTCGTTACACGATAGAGAAGAAAGATATGTTTTACAGTAGAGAGAATGAGAGAGATATACATTGTATAAAAGACTGAAAAAAATTTCTTTGTCAGTGCTGAGTATCGAACCTGCAATATAAGTTTTATAAAGCCAACGTGTTATATGCTGGGCTAACGTCTTCATATATAAATGTAGTCTACATACCAATTAATCAAACTACTTTTGCTGTAGATGCACAGCGGGAAAATAAACAGCGTTCCTAGCGGGAAAATATAACAGCCTTATTCATAAACACATTTTAGAGGCAGTGTAACATTAAACAAGAAAACGCTATTCATAAACATTTTCGCAACCATGTTTTTTGTTTGTCTTTTCGTTTAATATCAAAGACATGCTCCATATGCGCCCTTTGCAGCATTTTTTTTATGTGACGGCCATTGCAAATCCATTGGAATTCTTAATTTTTGTAGAGATTTTCTTTAGTTCAGACACAAACCTTACAAACATGAGCAGCGAATGAAAAAATGTTTATGAATAAAGCCCAAGAATGATAGAAAAATAGATTGCGCAGATAGTAAAAATAATTTTCTACGATCTGCGCATCTACGTTACGATAGACTTACGATATGAGCTTACGATATGACTTTCTGTCAAGTCTTGTTAAAAATGTGAACAAATATGAAACAATGGCAAAAGATTCAAGAAACAAACTTGGTCTAGCGTGACGTCATGATCGTAAAAAATACTTTGTTCGTAGCTAGAAATGTCAAAATGAAAAGTAAACAACATAACGGACCTGCGCAATGCGTAATCTATTTTTCTATCATTCTTGAATAAAGCGTAGTATGATTTAGAAACGAAAATTTCTTAGCATTTAATTCTACACCTGAACTATTAGTGTAGAGTCAAAAATGTTTGTATGGAGAAAAAAGTAACTACAGTACGACCTTGCTCAATGCAACTAATAGAAATTCGGGCAATTGACATAGTTAACGTTGAAGAAACGTAATTAAACTTCTAAACATAAAGCTTTATGTCTCTGAATCTTAGATATTGTGGGTTAATGCACTTTGTATCCTTAAATATTGTTTGAATAGATTTTTCACTAAAAATGTATTTTACAAGCAAAGAAGAACTGAAAGAATATAAGATAAAAGTTTATGCAAGTTTACGCAAATGCAAGTTGCGATAATTGTGCAATTCCATGACGCCAACTTGACACTGTGCGCAAGAAAAGTTGGAATAAGTTCTTTCAATAGATAACTATTTTATACATATCCTAGTTATATAATTTTATATCGAACTATTTACTATTAATAATAGTAAGTATAATGTGTGTGTGAAAGTTTTAGTTATCTTTTCACATTTCAAGTTTTAAGCAAAAAAGTATTTATAAAGCTTAATTTTTTTTAAAGCAAAAATAATAACTAAAATTTGTCCCATAGTTTTTGAGTACAAAATAACCGGTAATTTTTGATTTTTAGTTTTTAAGGCAGAAATAAAAATGAAAGTTAAGATCAAGTTTACAGTTGAGGTAGATTTATTGTTGTGACATTGTTCTGTGAAACTCCTTATTAATATGCCAAAAAAAATTTTTGAAAAACAAATTTATAAATGCACCTGAAGCTCCCATTGGCAAAACAATCGCTCATTGTAGTTATGTAAAATAAAAAAATCCCTTATTAAGAAATTATTCTCTTAATATGCGGAATATGCAACACTTGATTTTCTCACGATCATACTCTCGCTCTCAAACTTTCAATAAAGCTACGCTCTGAGTTTTCTCCCTAGTGCAGCGATGGGTTCTATTCCAGATAGAACTCTACGCCACGTTACGTTGCGTAGCTTTACGATTGCATAATCGAGCCTTTACACTAAAATCGTTCTTATTCTAGAAAAGAAAGAGTGTATACAAAGAAGAAGTTTCACTTCTTTACTGTATACACGGTATACTGTATCTTTTTTTACCTTCTATTTCATCCATTCAATATTAAAAATAACAACTAATTTGAATATACATACTGAAATTGAATTTAAACTAAAGCAATTGTGTATTCATTGAAGGCTTCATCCTATATGTATATTTCCTTTCAACAGTTAAAGTCGGGCAAACCTAAGAAAAATTTTGCATTGGTACATAAAGCTTTAAATATTTTTTTAGTAATAGTACCTCCATCACCAACACCGAATAGTTTTGAAAGTGCAAATTGAAACTGAATTTCAGTTTTGAAGCAAACTCTCCACTAGATCCAAGTCGATACAAAATAATAGCTAGCCGCTGTTAGACTGGAAATTGCTTCCAGGAGTTTTGGCCATTGGATCATTTTCAACTAAATGGCAAACATAGCCGAACGTGTTCCAATTCATTCCGACGGTTTGCTGCTCGTCAAGATTGGGGATAATGTCCAAAAAAATGTCCAAGCTTTTAGCGACGAATCCTATATTATATGGCCCTGCATATCGGTAGGCATTCATTGCTATCAAAGAGATGCAAAACTGGTCCATCACATCATCAATTTGATCTGCACAGTCTTTTAAAGTAAAAACTGATTAAATTTAGCTAACCTTCGGTCCAAGCTTAACTTACCAGTCTCTTCTAGGAGTATAACCTCTTCCATGGTCTTCTCTAATAAATATTCTAATAACTTTGTTTTTTCACTTGTTTTCGGCATTTCTCACAATCAGTTGACGTGTTTTTATTTCTAAATCGAAAATTTCTCGTTTTGGTCAAGTTTCAATTTAATTAAAATTTCAGTGTGTTGTCAGTTTGACTGATATTTCGGAAAAAAAAAAAAATTGAAAACAAGTCGCTCACTTCAACTCGTCGGAAATTTCCGATTTTTGAAATTTCAGCATTGAAGTGAAAACCCTAATTATTTTATTACAACTGAAGAAAATCACTAAAACAACTTCGACTTGTATAGTTTGACAAGTGTGATACCCACCTCAAGAGAGAGATCTCATAAACTCACCTGTTTTGTTCCACCATGGTGTTTACGTTCCGGTGAAATTCTCAACAGAGAAAATGTATTTATTAGTTTAAACAATACTTTCAGGTTACTATAGATGGACTATAGGCTTTTAATAGGAAATTGAGAGAAATAGTTTCAAATAATCACGACCATGTTTAGTACCCAACTGAGGATTTACGCTAATAGATGGGTATTGATGCTCCATACACACATAACAAATTTTATATCTATAGCACATATCGCACACTCTCTTCAAAAGGGCCACAAATCAAAATTTTTAAATTTTTAGGAGAGCCAAAAAACTATTTCGTTTCTCAAGCAACTTCATACAAAAGAAGAACACAAAATGATTTTTTTTTTCAATTAAAGAGCAATCAGATTAAAACAAAATTTTGACAGTCGATGGAGATGTGCATTACGAGTTGATTTGTATTAAAAAGTCAAAATTTAAAAGTTTTGAGTTGTCTCTTGAAGAGGGTTTGTCGATATATTAGACCTAATATTGAGTTTTCGGTATTGTGAGGTGGGCTTAATTTTGGTCGTATGCCAAAAAAAAAAAAATCAATAGGTCTAATCATTGGGTTCATATGAACGTATATACCAAATTTCATTCGATTTCGATGTCTTTTTCCACATATATAAGAAAAATAGAACTCAAACAAGGGTTTAAAAAAGACAAAATATAAATAGCGAATATCTCGAGAATTTGATCTAATTGGGAAAAAACTGAGTATGGCACCGTATTTTACGACCAAAAATAAAGTTGGGGTGTCTCGGCGTTTTTGTGTGTCTTTTTGAGGTCCCTACAGTGTATTTGACAATATTATCCAAGTTTTTCTAGAGAATTTTTTAAAATTTATGTTGTTATTTTCAAGCAATCTTTTTATTTTGAGATATTTTATCACTTCAAAAAGAGGCACTAACTTTAATATTGAAAAAAGATACCAGTAGATTATGGCTTTGTGGCGTCCGTGGCGTAGTTGGTTAAAGTGCGTGGCCGCTATGTCAACGAACCTGGAGACCCGGGTTCGAACCCCAGCAGCGACAGAAAATTATTTGAATCAAAATAATTTTTCTGTACGGCCGCCACCTCTCTGCAGACAATGGCAAACTTCAGAGAGTATTCAAAATGCAATGTAAGGCTTCTTGAGAATAAGAACATTCCGTTCATCGCCGTTCGGAGTCGGCGTTAAGCATGTACAAACTTAATAACACGCACAACACAATTGATCATAAGAAGCTAGGTCAAAGTCCTTCCAAGGGCTGAAATGGCCAGTTATTTATTTATTTATTTTTTTTTAGATTATGGCTTTATTTGAATTTTAAATGAAGAATTTTTTTAAGGCTAATTTTGACTAATTAAATCAACCTTTTCCATCTAAGTTTGTCAGATATAATCTCATACTCGTAGCTTGTCGCACTCAAATAATTTTTCCAATTTTAAATTAGAAATGGTTGCTTGTTTTCTAATAATAACTAATTCTTCAAATTTATTTTAAGGCACTTCGAAGTTTTTTTTTCGTAACTTTCTAGATTTTCTATAATGAAATGACTATTGTTGGCCTTAACCCCGAAACACCCCTTATCTACAAACCTGTCAGTACTCCTTTTATATTTTTATCTATCCAACAATAGCATAAGCATTGACAGAGTTCTTTCATCCTAACGGACATGCTTATTTGTATTACAGCAGAACACAAACTTTTTTGCTCTGTGCGAAATTTTATTATCAAGTTTCAAAGTTATACTAGCTCTTTAAGTGGCCATACAAATTATAAGGGAAATCACGAAAAATAAATGTCTCCTCAGTCAAAAGAAATAGCGCTAGCTCTATATCGACAAAAAGTCCCACGTCGTCTGTGAGACAACCCTGGTACAACCACCCGACCATATCAGTTATTCAAAAATTTTAGCGCATCGCACTTATTAAGCGCTATCTCGCCCTCTTGATTTAAGAACAATTAAAAAATATAAAAAAATACAGCAGTTTCGACTATGTCGTAACTCAAGACGTAGAATTATATAATACTTAAATTAGAAACAATCGACATTCTTCTGATAATCTTATTGACATAGAAAAAGTTGGTAAAATTTTTGAATTTTTTTTTTTCCATATCATATATTAATAATTTATTAGTCAAAAGATGTTACAAATTATTATATACCATTTTAAGTACTTAAGGCTTTTTCTTTGCTTGCAAACTACATTTTTTATATAGGAAAAATCTATCTAGTTGAGGAAGATTGTACTGTAGTTGCTTTTTTCTCCACACAAAAATTTGGACTCTATACTGTGTGGAATTATATACCGCGGAATTTTTGTTTCTACAGCATACTAAGCTTTAAGCAAAAAACCATGAGCAAAGCAAACAGAAGCATAAAATGCTGGTTTCATATATTTTTTTAACTGGCAGTGCCCTCTTGCTTTAATCAGCAACACTCAGTACATACATATATTCTATTATATACAAGACCAATGCAGTTGATAAATAGGTAGCAACCTTAAACAAGAACCATGCTCAAAACAAACAGAGGCATCAATTGTTGTCTATATATTTCATGTATTTGTGTTAAATTTATTTAAGTTAGAGAGTTCAAACATGAATTTTTCTCCCATTGAGGATCAAGCAGACCAACAAGTGCTTACATCAACATTGTACGATCAGCACTTTAGGCACACCAAAGGCTCAAAGTGTGACCTAAAAACGCTATCAACCGCCGCTTGATCACTCTCAACTGCCCTCAAAACAGAATTTTTGATACATTTCTAAACATATTTAAGAACATAAGAAAAGAAAAGATAAGCATTATTACCAAATAAATTTTTTAACAAAAAAAAAAAACAAGGAACATATATTGTACATTTTGGAACTCACAAAAAAAATTATCAATTAAGTAGGGTTCATATCTGAACACGTTTAAGTCAATTTTTTGATTTAGAAGTGACTCATTTTGCGAAAAACCCTCACCTTCGCTTGTGATTCAGGGGGAATGTAACACTTTGAAGGAGACTATTCTATAAAGGTGAATTTTGCCTAAAATTTGTTGTTTTATTAATCATCCAACAAACTTAATGAGTGATGTGTTCACGGTTAAAATTGTAGACAACATTTTAATCTAAGCTATGGTTTAATAGAATTTTTATTCTAAAAATATATTTTTTTCTTGTCCGTGCATTTATTATCAATTTTTAAACTATTTTATTAAAAATAAAAAAAACTCAAGTTGATATTTCCTACAAAATGAGCATAGCATCATTTCTTCATATACTGCTTGGAACGGAGGGATTTCTTTATTAATCATATCATAATTTTATATTTTTTTAAAAAAGCATCATTTCTTCATATACTGCTTGGAACGGAGGGATTTATTTATTGATCATATCATAATTTTAAATTTTTTAAACTTAAAAACTAATCTCAGTGTCACTGAGTCAGTAAATAATACATACCTTACACGCGAAAGAGAGGTAAAAGGTGTAAAAAGATGCAATTGCTAAAGTGAAAAGAAGCATATATTCAAATATTTAACGCATTGAGATTTTGAGGGCGAAAGAGAATAACTGTTGTAATTTATAGATAACCTTAACGATTATCAATAAATATAAACTATGATCCTATTTACAAATTTTAAAATAAAATTTAAATTCATATCTTGATATTGTAACGTCCATGATATGTCTAGAATACATTTTTTATTTCTTCTGTTATGCGTCATTTACGTGAATCTAATCGCCTAAACAGGGCAGTCAATTCGTTGTTTTTGTACCACGGCAATGCGCCATCCCACACAGCGTTGGTTCTTCAAAAACATTTCCCCAAAAAACTCGGCCAATGTCGTTCCATAATCACCGCATTCACCTAATTGAGCATCATGCGACTTTTGGCTGTGCAACAAACTCAAAAGACCATGCCGGAAATACCGTTTCGACTCGATTGAGAACATAAAAATCGAATCGAAGAAAGTATTAAAGAAGATACCTAAAAAATTATTTCTTTGACAGTTTCGAGGATTGGAAAAAACGTTTTCAAAAATGCATTGTATCGGACGGGGAGTACTTTTATGGTGATAAATTTGATTTGGAAGAATAAATAAGGACTTTTATATCTTATAAACAAATTTATCATATTTATTGATCGCAGTAGTATTAGCTTTTATCTAAATATTGAAAACAAGACAACAAGACAACATGAAGACAAAGAAGGCAACAACTAACAAAGAGCAAATCACACAGCAGACTAGACAGACTGTTTCGTTGACCGCCACACCAACTCACCTTGCATGACTTTTCACTGTAATCCACTCTAGCTACTAAGTTCCTACTTACACTGCCAATATGCGGGCAAAGTTAGCCGGAAGTTAATTTTGACAGAGAGAACACTTTAATCTATGCACCCTGTGTGAAGGTTAACCTGTGTCATACTTTTTTAGGCATAGCTTTAACTCATACATTCTTGGCCTAAAGCTCAAATTTTTTTTAATATAAATGATCAAAGGTCATATTCAAATTTTTATCTAAATAAATAAAGATGAATTTCGAAAATGACTTATTTACAAAATGACTTCACTTAAACGGTAAAGTCTCTTAACACTCCAAAAAGTAAATTTTAGCTCCAATTTCAAGTACTTCAGCAATGTTTGAAACTGGTGAAAAAATTTAATAAAAGCCAAACTAACAAAGTGCTACTATCAGAACGGTAAAATCTCTCAAAAGTCAGTATAAATGATTCTTATGACTTGAAATTTTCTGGAGTAAAAACTATTATGTGTGGATATGTTCTGAGTGGTTAGTTGTTAGATTAGCTATTGTGTTGTTCTCGAGCCCAACCACTGATTTGGTGGGCAAATTTTGACGTAGAATACGTCATTCTCGGAGGTAAGTAGGGTGGTTGATAGTGGTCAGGTGTCGGTATTTATATCACTTTTTGAGCCTTTGGTGGGCCTAAAGTACTGATCGTAAAATGTTGATGTTAGCACTTGTTGGTCTGCTTGATCCTCAATGCGACAAAAATTCATGTTAGAACTCTCTAACTTATATAAATTTTACACAATTACATGAAATATAAAGCCAACATTTGATGTTTTTGTTGGCTTAAGTTTGCTACCTATTTATCGACAGTTTCCGGTTTTATCGACAAAACCATAAAATTTGTATGGGAGCCCCCCTAAGGAGTGGTCGGAGGGAATAGGTGTCAAAGGCAAAAATGATCCTTTTGCAAAAGTAATGGGGGTCGGTGATGCATATTAACCCTTTCCGGCACTCTTTTAAAGGTCATATGCTCAGGTGTATAGAATAAATAAACAAAAAAAATAAAATTTGTATGGGAGCCCCCTAAGGAGTGGTCGGAGAGAATAGGTGTCAAACGCAAAAATGCTCCTTTTGCAAAAGAAATGGGGGTCGGTGATACATATTAACTCTTTCCCGTACAAAAACTATAATATTTGTATGGGAGCCCCCCTAAGGAGTGGTCAAAGGGAATAGGTGTCAAAGGCAAAAATGTTCCTTTTGCAAAAATAATGGAGGTTGCTAATACATTTTAACCCTCTCCGGCACACTCTTAAAGGTCATATGCTCAGGTGTATGGAATAAATATACAAAAACCATAAAATTTGTATGGGAGCCCCCCTAAGGAGTGGTCGGAGGGAATAGCTGTCAAAGGCAAAAATGGTCCTTTTGCAAAAGTAATGGGGGTCGGTGATACATATTAACCCTTTCCGGCACAAACACAATAAAATTTGTATGGGAGCCGCCCTAAGGAGTGGTCGGAGGGAATAGGTGTCAAAGGCAAAAATGTTCCTTTTCGGTAAAAATGGGGTCGGTCATACATATTAACCCTCTCCGGCACTCTTTCAAAGGTCATATGCTCAGGTGTATGGAATAAATATTTTGCTAAATATTTTTTAAAAAAGATGTCATCAAAAGCGAATTGAATAATTCTACGTCTTGTGTTACGACATAGTCGAAACTAATGTATCTTTTTTTCGACTTTTCTAAAATGCATATTTTATTTTGTAAAGTCAAACAACATAACGTTTTAAATAAAAAAAAAATGATTTATTTGTTCAATTAAAAGCTCACATTAAATTGAGAAAAGCTCAGTTTTTTAAGTCTTTTTTACAGTCCATTCAATGTTCGGGTTCGGTTCGGGTACGACTTTAAAGAGGCACTAACATAACATCGTCTCTCATTCTTTGTAATTACGTTTCGTGAGACATGCGTTAGCAACTGGAATGTCCATAGGAGGAGGCATATTCCCCAATGAAATCGGTTCAGAACATGGTAGACTCTACAACGTAAATTGTATTTTCTTTTTAAAGGAAAAAAGGTGGATTTTCATGACTTTTCGGCATTTCTTTAAATCAAACCTTTATTAAAACTCGTGTTAAAAACAAAAATTTTAACAATACGGAAACAGATTCTTAAAGCTAATAGAATTTTATTCAAAAAAATCCCGAACTAATAATATTTATATGAAGTTTGCTTCAGTGATAACATGTAATTTTCCATCGAATCTATGAAGTTTTTTAAAATACCTCAAACCTAAATCTTTATGTCTCTCGACGGGAGCTAGGTTTTAATTTTAGAGCCCTAGTTTCTTGGGGAACTTTTCTTAGAATTCTTCCGTGATTACGCTTTTCGCTTTTTTTTCTCACCGGAACAATTTGAAGCAGCCTACACTAGAATCAATATCGTTAAAAATTTCAAAAACTTTTGGGTTATGGCCTTATATGGGTTAATGCTGAGAATGTGCGAAAAAAGCTGTAGTATCTGAACTCTATTGTTGTTGCGTGCAGTGATGTTAACATAATTTGTTGAAATTACTGTGTTAGGCACGAAAACTTACTGTTTTCGATGCAAAATTACTGTGAATTGGAACAAAAATTACTGTGGAATTACTGTATAACTGAAACAAATATAAAATCAATTAAAATGTTTATTTTCATACAGTTGTTTAATTATATTTATATAACTGATGTTCGGAACCTATTTTCTGCTAATAAATTTCAAATTGACTAAGTCCAACAGAAGTTTTCCATTTCATAAATTGGACCTAGTCACTGTAACTTAACTTTATAAGTTAACTTATTAGTTCTTAGAACGGGAATATAACAAAAATTTTGGGTCGCTGGGATAGCTTAAAATAAACTCCTCTGCTGCTAAGAATAAGAACGCGAGAACTAATACGATTTTATGTGTATCCAGTTTATTGATCACTTAACGACTAAACTAAACAATATAAAAAAAGATACAGTATACCGTGTATACAGTAAAGAAGTGAAACTTCTTCTTTGTATACACTCTTTCTTTTCTAGAATAAGAACGATTTTAGTGTAAAGGCTCGATTATGCAATCGTAAAGCTACGCAACGTAACGTGGCGTAGAGTTCTATCTGGAATAGAACCCATCGCTGCACTAGGGAGAAAACTCAGAGCGTAGCTTTATTGAAAGTTTGAGAGCGAGAGTATGATCGTGAGAAAATCAAGTGTTGCATATTCCGCATATTAAGAGAATAATTTCTTAATAAGGGATTTTTTTATTTTACATAACTACAATGAGCGATTGTTTTGCCAATGGGAGCTTCAGGTGCATTTATAAATTTGTTTTTCAAAAATTTTTTTTGGCATATTAATAAGGAGTTTCACAGAACAATGTCACAACAATAAATCTACCTCAACTGTAAACTTGATCTTAACTTTCATTTTTATTTCTGCCTTAAAAACTAAAAATCAAAAATTACCGGTTATTTTGTACTCAAAAACTATGGGACAAATTTTAGTTATTATTTTTGCTTTAAAAAAAATTAAGCTTTATAAATACTTTTTTGCTTAAAACTTGAAATGTGAAAAGATAACTAAAACTTTCACACACACATTATACTTACTATTATTAATAGTAAATAGTTCGATATAAAATTATATAACTAGGATATGTATAAAATAGTTATCTATTGAAAGAACTTATTCCAACTTTTCTTGCGCACAGTGTCAAGTTGGCGTCATGGAATTGCACAATTATCGCAACTTGCATTTGCGTAAACTTGCATAAACTTTTATCTTATATTCTTTCAGTTCTTCTTTGCTTGTAAAATACATTTTTAGTGAAAAATCTATTCAAACAATATTTAAGGATACAAAGTGCATTAACCCACAATATCTAAGATTCAGAGACATAAAGCTTTATGTTTAGAAGTTTAATTACGTTTCTTCAACGTTAACTATGTCAATTGCCCGAATTTCTATTAGTTGCATTGAGCAAGGTCGTACTGTAGTTACTTTTTTCTCCATACAAACATTTTTGACTCTACACTAATAGTTCAGGTGTAGAATTAAATGCTAAGAAATTTTCGTTTCTAAATCATACTACGCTTTATTCAAGAATGATAGAAAAATAGATTACGCATTGCGCAGGTCCGTTATGTTGTTTACTTTTCATTTTGACATTTCTAGCTACGAACAAAGTATTTTTTACGATCATGACGTCACGCTAGACCAAGTTTGTTTCTTGAATCTTTTGCCATTGTTTCATATTTGTTCACATTTTTAACAAGACTTGACAGAAAGTCATATCGTAAGCTCATATCGTAAGTCTATCGTAACGTAGATGCGCAGATCGTAGAAAATTATTTTTACTATCTGCGCAATCTATTTTTCTATCATTCTTGGGCTTTATTCATAAACATTTTTTCATTCGCTGCTCATGTTTGTAAGGTTTGTGTCTGAACTAAAGAAAATCTCTACAAAAATTAAGAATTCCAATGGATTTGCAATGGCCGTCACATAAAAAAAATGCTGCAAAGGGCGCATATGGAGCATGTCTTTGATATTAAACGAAAAGACAAACAAAAAACATGGTTGCGAAAATGTTTATGAATAGCGTTTTCTTGTTTAATGTTACACTGCCTCTAAAATGTGTTTATGAATAAGGCTGTTATATTTTCCCGCTAGGAACGCTGTTTATTTTCCCGCTGTGCATCTACAGCAAAAGTAGTTTGATTAATTGGTATGTAGACTACATTTATATATGAAGACGTTAGCCCAGCATATAACACGTTGGCTTTATAAAACTTATATTGCAGGTTCGATACTCAGCACTGACAAAGAAATTTTTTTCAGTCTTTTATACAATGTATATCTCTCTCATTCTCTCTACTGTAAAACATATCTTTCTTCTCTATCGTGTAACGAAATGAAGTAAATTGACCTTGAAATTTCACTCCTCAATATTCTCATTCAAATTTCGAAGCGCCGCCTAAGAAGTTTCACTTCAAAAATGAATATGAATGCTCAAGAAAGATTTTCGGGTTACGAGACTGTTAAATTGTAAATCTACTATTTAAAAAAAAATAATATAATATAATAATAATCTAGCCATTTCAGCCCAATTCCTTGGCCCAATTTCAATTGTACAAAATTGATCGATAACTGGACCTCCTAGTTTTATGCCGAATCTACATGTTCTCAATAAGCTTTACATGGCTTTATTTACTCTCTGAGGCTTGCCTTTATCTGCAGAGAGGTGACGACAGATCAGAAAAATTTATTTCAATTGAAAATATTTTCTGTGTCTAGTAGCGGATTCGAACCTCGGACCTTGCGACTCGAAAATTTTCATCGAGCCACAAAAATATATTTCTGAGTCTTCAGCTGTTATAAATACTAGTATCGCCTGTGCCCGAAATTCGGCCATATGTTTCTATAAGGTAACGAAACTCAAGTTGTTTTTCACATAATGAATTGTTATTAATTTGCATGTAAATTCTTAATGCTTATCTTGACGCTATGAAAATAGTGGTAAAGGACAAAAAAGGAAGCATATGCGTCAATAACAAAAATTTATTCAACATATAATATTTATTTAAAATAAATAAATAAATTAAAAGTAAAGTAAGTAAATAACCGGTAGAAAAGTATAACAAATAATTCAAGATAAATGATAATTCTGAAGATAATAGAAGCAGGCAGCAGTTTAACTGTTTTTTTAACGCTGAGAGAAATTAAGAGAAAGCAACAACCACAACAACAGCAATAACAATAATGCTACTCAGCTCTTTTTAAATGTTTGCGTCACTCCCGCATTCTACTCTTACTTTTGTAAGCTACAGCAGCGATGTTCAACAGAGCTTTGTCGCTTTGCAGTTTCTCATTGTCTCATTGGTAAAAAAAAGCATTTTACATTTGCATAGTTTTACCTATTGTAATGACAACATATTCGAATAAAAATATTGTTCGAATAAATATATAAATAAAATATATATTGTGCAAATCTACTCGAAAATACCTATCCATCGATATAAGTATTATGTGAATATGTTGAAGGTAACACAGAAAAAAAGGGAACACAAACTTTTTGTTTGCCTATTAATATATAGATAATATACAAACGTAACAACATATGTTTGGATATCTTTAGAACTGAATGGTTGTTAGTGTTAGTGTGTTAGTGCCATGTATACACTATTATTTGCAAAATTAGCAACGCAATTAGCAATTCCAGGGATGGTTACATTATGAGAAGAACAGAGATGTTATAACTGTGATTTTAATAAATTTTTTCTAAATAAACGTTATATATTTGGCCGGCCATTGAAATTACTTGATTTTTCGAAAAATTACTGTCGTACTGTATGAGCAGTCAAATTACTGTAGAAAACAGTAATTACTGTGCTACGTAAAAAACAAAATAGCCGTAATAGACTACGTACAAAATAGCAAAACATTCATAAATTCCAGAAGAATTAATGTTTTGACTTGAAATATTATAATATTAATATAACTTCCACTGAGTTTGAAATTTGGTAAAAACACACAAAGCATTACAAAGTTGCAAAGTGACACCATCAAAATAATACAACTTTTTTTATAACTTCGAATATACTTCAGCAAGGTTCTGGGGTTTAACTCTGCTTTAACTTTTATTAACTTTGTTTTTTAGTTTAATAGCTTAAGTGTTCAGTAAGATTTAATAAGATTTTCTACCGTTTTTACTCAGTCGATTTAGGAAATCATGGTATTGTTAAAGAGTAACAGCTTCGAATGGTTTATGAATATCAAAAGTAGCTTAAACTGCCTTGACCCAGTTTAAATATTTTTATTCTGCTTAGTTTTAAGGTGATTACACCTTTGACCATAATCAAAGGTACAAAATACAAGGTGAGTCAATTTTTTTATGTTTAAAATAATATTATCCGAATATAGGTGGTTGTACTCAAATAAGATTACAAATATTTGAGTACCATATTACCATTAAAAACGTAAAGTGAATGTACAAGTTTATGGACTGTTTGTGTAGAAATTAATGTGCTTCAGCATATGTATATTCAGCAAGCCAATTATAGCGTTCAATGTGGTGGATCAAAGCTAGTCCATAAATAAGCAATAATGATTAGTCTCAATTGCAAATAGCAATTAATTTAAAAACACATTTGCTACACCTATGCTATACCTTTCAAACATAAAAATTTTATTGTTTACGTGAACTTTTGTAAAATATATATTTTAACTGTGAAGATATAAGTCTTTGTTTCTAACATATGAAGACATGAATGAATAAAGGTGATATGACGCAAAATTCTAATTTCGAGATAATTGAGTTCAAAGTTTCGCATAATCATTTTAAGATATTTCAAAACCCATTAAGTGTATGTATCCAAAAAGGGTGTAAAGCGACGTAAATAGTCTAATATTTGTTGATTAGGAGTGAAATAAAATAATAAAATATATATTTAGTACTTTATTTAAAAAAAAAACTGAAAATAATTCCTTCTTCGGCAAAACAAAAGTTGAAACAATTTGAGGAAATGTATTCTGAAAGTGATAAGTTCCTTAACAAATTAGAAAAGTATTCAAAAACATACGAAAAATGATTATCATTCTTTAGGGATAGACTCATAATAATAACGATATTCCGGTTTAACAAATTTTTAATGCTCCTTTATATTAGTTTTTTTTTTAACCCTCACAGTACCATATTTCCCATCCACACGTCCCACTTCAAAATCTGAATTAACTTCACCCCTTTGGTTTTGAAATGTCAACCTTCTTGAACGGTGTCATTTCGTCGTATGACTCTTTGTATAAATATGAACCGTATTCCTCAACTCTGATTTCACGCCATCCCTAAAACTTATTATTTGATTATTTGTATCTTTTTTCCTGTTAATTAAATTCAGATTCAGTTGCAAATTATATATTTTTCTAAAATGGTCGGTCATATCAATTACTGTGTTGTTTCGTGAAGCTTTATCTATAATGCTTTGATATTGCTCAGGTGCATAGATTACATAATTTTTCCTAAGCACTTTTTCTATTCTACCGAAATCACGGTCCGAATCCAAATATGAATGTCCCACTTCAGAGAATTTGTGGTCTATGATTTTAAAATATCCTTTTAAGATTAAGTATTGGTAAAGATTTATTACATTGAAATTTTTGTTCTGTCCGGCACATGAATCCGACCAAATTATCGAATGATTTTTACCTTGGCAACTTGGATGTACTTCCACAAATCTTAAGAGTGCACTTGTGACCTCTGAACTTCCACAATTCGGTACATCTTCAGTCCAAGTACAACAAACAGCTTTTTTTTTATGTTCCATCTATGACATGAATACGCAAGTTATAAAACGAGAGTTGTCGTAGATAGTATGCCTTGGATGTAGTTAATTTTGGCAAAGGCATTGTTTTCTGTAGATCTATAGAAATGTAAAGCACATAATCAGCCGGCTTAGGTTTCGGTGGACTTACATTGCTTCTACAGCTGCATGGTAATTCGCTTTATGTTCTTCATTTGAGTCCCCAGCATCGCAAGTTGCACAGGTATTACTCTTTGGGTATCCAAAAGACAAATTAAATTCTGTCACAAAGATTTTGTTGTATGCAGCCTTCTTGATTTTGAATTTGTCAATTAAATTTTGATTTTCACACATTTCCAGATATAGACAATGCATCTTGGTCAATGATATAGACAATGCATCATTCAAAAGGGGAGAAAGATATAGCTTGTGTATATTTTGATTACGTGAGTAATGAAACTGTTCGGCAGGAAAACTCGATATATGTGCTTTAACATGCTTCACAACTTCTTCATCCATATTGTCAGGTTGATTCTGGTGCTTACCTCTGCAGTCCGCTTTTAATAGCTTTTATTGTGAGATCAATCACTTGACACTTATCTTCACAAACATTTTGTATGTTTTAATTTTCGTATACAATGTTCTTCACAGATGTTTCATCCAAATTATGGTTCAACGGAGCTTCCACTAATTGTTTTACTTTTAATTTGGGTCCATCCATTGTTTTTGTGAGTTAGCAATATCGATTTATTAACACAGTAAAATTACTTTTGAACACAAGAAGCAGCACAAATGTATGTCTGATTGTCAAAAGTGCGGAAATGTACTGAATGGCGACGAAGACTGACTTTCTAACCCTCAAAAAACGAAGTAGTGTTGCTAGTAAAATACTTTCAAAACTGGCGATGAGCAATTAAAAAGGGTAACGTTTAGGAGCGCGTGCCTTTGTAAAGGGTGTCCCAACAAGAACGCAATTTTTAAATTTTATATAAAACACAGATATTTAAAAAAAAAATCGTGAAACTTTATTATATCGTAAAGTAGACAGAATGAGGTTATGTATGGAACAATATATCGTGCAGATGGCCGCCGCGGCTTTGCTGGCATGCACGCGATCTTTTAATGAAATTTTCAATGACCGTTTTGCATAAATGCTGCGGTATTTCATTAATTTATTTTTTTTTTTATTTCATTAATGCAGCGTCCAATTTCCTCTTTTAAGGCTCGAGTCGTCGTCGCCTTATTCGCGTAAACCATCGACTTTAAAAAACAATTCTGATTTCCAAAACGCGAAATAACACGACCGGGAAATGACTGATGCAGCAATTGAATTGTTTCTCTGGCTGTATGACATGTGGCGCCGTCTTGTTGGAACCACATGCCATCCACATTCATTTCTTCAATTCTAGGCAAGAAAAACTGGTTATCATTTCACGATACCGAACACCATTGACTGTTTGCGCTTGACCTGCCTCATTTTCATAAAAAAAGTTCCAATGATTCCTCCAGCCCAAAAACCACACCACACAGTGACACGTTGAGGATGCATTTGCTTCTCGTGAATCACTCGAGGATTTTCCTCCCCCCAAATGCGACAATTCTGCCTATTGACGAAGCCATCAAGATGGAAATGGGCCTCGTCACTGAAGATGATTTTAGCGGCAAAATCAGCATTTTCATGTTGTCTCTCCAATACCCAATTAACGAACTCCCTTCGCTGTCCATGGTCAGCTGACTTCAGTTCCTGAGTCAATTGAACTTTGTATGCATGAAGATGCAAATCTTTCGTCAAAATTCGCTGCATAGTGGATTTGGAGACACCAATTTGTTGAGCTCGGTGTCGAATTGAGGTGGATGGTGTTTGAGCGACATAATCACGTACAGCTGCGACATTTTCGGTCGATCGACCTGGTCGAAGGCGCGTTGTTGTCTTTACATCACTAACAGACCCAGTTTCGGCAAATTTATCCATTAATCTCTTTACAGTTGACTCTTTTGGAGCATTATTGTGACCCCAAATTGATCGCAATTTGCGAACTGTAGCCGCAAAACTTTCACCATTTTGGAAAAACAATTTCACAATGAGAATGCGTTGTTCATTCGGTTTTTACTAACCTCGTACCTTCTACTAGCAAACAGTAACAATTGTTCAAATGTCAAACAATGACACTTCCAGTGTTGCCACATTTAAAAATTGCGTTCTTGTTGGGACACCCTTTATAACTGCAAACCAAATGACGTTTAGGAACTCAGCTGCCTTTTTATGATTGAAGGTGATATGTTCCGCACATAACAACTTCATTCACTGAAAGCGCAGTGCAATGATACATTGCTCCTTCTTCTACTGTAGAAAACTAAACTTTTTACATTTTTAAGCTTCTATAAAAATGTTAAGTGCCCATACCACATTCATCCAATATTAATTTAAAGAAATTGTGTACATAACACCTTCATCAAGTAGTAAATTTCTAAAATAGCCACAAACATGATTGTTTTAAGGTTTCAAATTGTTCATATGCCCATATACCTTCATCCATGCATAGAACAGCAAAAATTGGAAATGCGACATATCACCTTCAAATAATTTTAATTTTTTTAAAAAATGAAATAGTCTTATTAAAAATTTTTATTGAACAGTTCATCCTAAAAATTATTTATTGTTATTCTGCTCATGGGTTTTTTCGTTTTTTTAAATAGAATAATTAAAATTGATAAACTACTCTTAAGCTTGTTTGGAAAACAAAAAGTTTGGCGTTCGCTGCCTAATCAATTATAAGCTACTAAAAAAACTGTCAATGAATAAAGCCGCGGCTACAAAGCTGCACTAACTGTCAAGCTGTGCATAACGCAGATATACAACTGAATAAACAACAACTACAACAACAGCATCGGCAATAGCGATCAAGACAAAGACAAAGAATTTGTTAACTAATAAAACTTCCTTGTTTCTTTTTTTTATTATTTTTTATTCAAACTCTGTTGGTTTTTAGCTTAAGAGGATTGACATGTCTGGGAAATAAAAAAAACAAAAAAAAAAATATTTACTTGTAATGTAATATTTTAGCTAGTGTTGCATTTATTGTTATTTCCCTCAAGTTTATTTGAAATAATTTATTTCTGGTTAGTTTTTAACCACAACATAGAGTGAGTGAGCACCATGCAAAGCCATGTCAATGCATTCGATTGTGTTTCGAACACTTTCGTTCCTAGCACTTCACTCAATTCAATAAAACAATTTAATAATTATTTCTATGATTCGCTGTAAATTGGCTCGATTGGCGCGAAGGCGTTTGGGTGCATTGTGCCTTCATTATGGATGGATGGCGTGGGTCATGCTCGGGTTGTACTACACAAAAAATGAATGTAATCAAGCACAACATGAACTAAAATATTTCCTAACTGCATTAAAGCAATTATGAGAGTGTTAACAGACACTTAATTATTTACAGTTGGATACACTGCTGGGGGTTTTATCTTTTCTATTATGAATGCGGTTTTGCTTCATAAGTTCATCAGATTTACCTCTTACCTTATTCTTGATTGTTGCTTTTGTTTTGTAAAGTTTCAAATCGCAGAGGGAAAAAACAAAATGTTGATTATTATTTGTATTTGCATATAATTGGGTTTATTTTCTTTTATATTTAGTTGCTTGCTTCATCTTTTCTGCTGCGGTTGCTTTGTTAACTTGATACAATGTGCTCAAGGTCTTGCGAGGTTAGTTTTTCGACCAGGCTTATGCCCGTAACCAGAATAAGTGAAAGTCATACACTGGGTTGCATATGAAGAAGATATGCAGCTGCATTGTATCTTAATTAATTTGCTCAACAGCTTTATTATCTGATGTAATAAGACTGCATGCATTTATATTTATAAAGAAGCAAATGCTTCTTTTAAAGCGTCTCGAAAAAGTGACAGATAGCATGTCAATTAATATAATTTGTTTTGAAAGCATTTGTTGACATTTTGTTGATGATCTATGTAATATATCACATTTTATATTGAATGCATTGATTGTGTGCTGAATTATTTTTTTTGTCATGTTCAAATGGAATCCAATTGATTTCTGAGTATTTAGAGCTTAGCAATGAATTGAAATAGTTGCTTGACAGCTTAGCTTGTTGGAAAAGATTTTAAATAATTAGAATGTATGCTTTTGAGAAACTTACAAATAAGTATTAGCCATTTGCAAATAATGCTTTAAATCAGCGATGCCCAGCGCCTAACACTTTCTAATCTTTCCACTGTTTATAACAACTTTAATATTTAAATGTTTGTTGCAATTCGCCAAATTCAGTTTGAAGGTTTATCCTTACTTCTCACTCCTTTGCTTTTGTAGCTACCATTGATCGCTGCTATATAGCATGTTGTTGTTTTTGTATATGCAACAATTCCAATTTTTGCACTATCGCGGGCACTGTCAACATACGTAATTGTTATTTTCATGGCCTTTTCGTTGTTTGTAAATGCAGTGACCTCGCAAAATTCACACAAATTGGTTTTATGTGTTTGTCATTATTGGTAATTTCACATTGTGCCACCTATCCACTGTTTGTTGTTGATGAAATTGTTGTTGCATGCTACAAATAATTTTTGTGGGCATCACTGCTTTAAATGATATTCTGACATAGGAAGGCTAGTTATTTTTATACCCCCACGTTTAAGAAACATAAAAGGGGTCTTATTAAATTTGTCACTCCATTTGTAACGCCCATAAGTCGGCGTGGCATGTATAGAAAAGTGCATATATTCTTAATAAGCATCACCACCCAAGTCGATTTAGCCATGTTCGTATGTCTATCCGTCTGTCTGTGATCACGATTGCAGCCGTCATTTTCAAGCTATCATCACGAAATTCGATATTTAAGTTTGCATCTAAAAAATAAAGGTCAAGTTCGAAAATGAGCCAAATGTGATGAAAGTCACGCCTAACTCCCATACAAAGTGACTTTATCAAAAAGGCAAAAATCTCTTAGACTTCCACAAAAATATATGGACTTGAAATCTTGCATATGAGCTCTGCTATTAAATATACATTCTGGGTACCAAATTCAATCAAATTGGATGAAAATCACGCCTACTTCTTATACAAAGTGACTTTATCAAAAATGTAAAATCTCTTTAAATTCCACAAAAATTATTATTGTAATTTTGCATATGAACTTTGATATATAACATGTACTTTGTGTATGAAATTCAACCAAATCGAGTGAAAACCACACCCACCTCCCATACAAAGTGACTTTATCAAAAAACAAAACCGAATATTTTCTGTAAAAACTATGACCAAAATGTTTTTACAAATAAACATTTTATTTACCGCTTAAGACTTTGATTATACTTTGGTTCGACCGTGGGGGTATTTGAACTTCGGCCCAGTCGAAGATCATTTCTTACTAGTTTATTTTAGTTTATTTATAAAATGATATAATAATCAGGACATTAAGATAATATAATCTTATAAAGCTGCCCTAATGACAAGTTGTGCATTATTCATGGACTAATCTGATTTTAATTAAAATTCTTAATATCTATGGACTTTAAAGTAATAATTTATATAAGAGTAGACAAATACAAGTAACATTATTACAACTTAACAATATTTGACCGATAAGTAACTTATTACTAACTAGAAGCGAAAAGAGGGAGAAATAAAGATCAGAAAAAATAAGTGAAAGATAGATAAGATAAGATAAGCTAAGGGAAATAATAAATGAGAAGAGAAGAGAGATATATTTTATTGCCTTCGATAATAACGTGAAAGATCCTCCTTGAAAATATTGAAATTACTGTTGTTAATGATATGAGTAGGAAGCGAATTCCATAGCCTGATAGCATAAATAAAGAATTGACGGTCAGATGTTAGAGACACGTGTCTAAACTGTACAAGATGATTAAAACGGCTAGAGTGAGTGAATCTTAAACGTTTAAACGTAAACAGGTACGTTAAACAGGTTCCTTATTGTATATAATTTTATGTAGCAAAATAAGTGTTTTCATGTCTAATTGCTGATCAAAAGTCTTATTGAAAATCTTATTGGCTAAGTAAGATACATGGTCTCTTCTTTTTAATTTATAAATATATCTGGCTATGTTGTTAAATAATACCTTAAGGTTTGGTGGGAATGAGATAAGATTTCACAAGTAACATTCTGATTTTAAGCGGCGTAAAGTATTGCGTTGCCCATAAGGATCGCAGCATGCCATAAACTTTACCAATAGAAGTGTTTATATGTAATTTCCACGATAACGTTCTATCATATATAATTCCTAAGTTCTTTGCATTGCGTACATACCCAATTTCAGTTTATCCCATTAAAACTCTTGGAAGATTTATGGAGTCTAGATGTTTTTTATGTATTGCTAAGCATTTTGATTTTAGGGGATTTATACAGAGACCATTTTTCTTTGTCCATTCATAAACATCGCTCAGGTTTTTATTAATATTTGTGACACAGTTTGCAATTTGGTCACAGCTACAACTAGTGTAAAGTTGAACGTCATCGGCATACATGTGTATTTGACAGTTACTGAGAACAGATGGAAGGTCATTTAAATATAGAATAAATAGAAGTTGACCCAGAATAGAACCTTGAGGTACACCTCTGGACACCGGAAGGAGATCAGATATTCTATTGCACAAGCTATCCGCGAGATATACTGCCTGTTGTCTATCTCTAAGGTAAGAGTCTAACAAAATACACTCTCAGAAGACAACAGACTAACAGCATGATTGTGCGAATTTCCACAAGGAGTTTCAAACGGAAGATTGACGAATTTTTCATTGAGGACATTTGGGTCAATATTAATATTACTAAATTTAACATTTTTACCAATACCAATATTACGAATTTCTTTCCATGTCAGCTTACCACTTACTGCTCTACTAAATTTTCTATCATAGTATCTTGTCTTCGCAAACTTTATTTCTTTTACAACCCTTCTTCTAAGGTCTTTATATATCGTAGCAAGGTGAGATGTTTTAAATCGTCTCCAGTGCTTATAAGCCATGTCACGTTTATCCATTATAACTTTTATTTTATGGTTAAACCACTGTTGTTGTCTTTGTCTTAAAGTTTTAATTTTGACTGGAACAAATTCCTCAAATAGGGAAATAATATTTGTTTGGAAAAACTCAACTTGGTCATTTACAGAGGTCATATACAAGATTGCATCCCAGTTAATTACATCTATTTTAGAGCCAAGACTTAAGTAGTCGATGTTTTTAAAGTCGCGGTAAATAAAAGTAGTCGGAATCTCATTAAGGTTAATGTCATATGTCAGAAATATAAGATCGTGTTTAGAGAAGCAAGGAACAGAAAGTTGATCATATAGATTGACTTTCAGTCGGTCGTCAATCAAAAATAGATCTAAGAGAGTACTATTTGTCCTAGTGAAGTGTGTTGGTGTAGTAATGTTTGTTGAGTGTAATCCTAAAGTTGTCATTTCATTTATAAACACATCATCATTTAAAATGTTGCAGTTTAAACCACCGGCAATAATTATATTATTAAAATTCAATGTATGGTCCTGAATAGCGTCGAATAATGGACCCAAATTAATATTCCTATTAGGCCGATATACACAGCCGATGAGAAGATTTAAATTTCCCTTAATTACACTAAGGAATAAATATTCAATTGGGCTATTTACGTCTGACCTACTGTGAAAATTGCAAACAATACCTTCACTAACAAAAATGTCTACTCCTCCGGCATGACTCACTCTATCCGTACGATAAATATTGAAACCTTGTGTTTTAAATAGTCCGTCAGACATTTCTGGCAGGAACCAAGTTTCTGTTACAAAAATTATATCGACTGCCCTCATATAAATAAATATGATATGAGCCCTCAAATAAGTATCTAAACCAGTGATGGGCACAGACATACTATCACATACTTTGCTTGTGTGTGAAGCAGAGAAAAACGAAGATCAAGTTGACGGTTGCCAGTTTTACACCGAAAAAAACATTCAACTGTCGAAAAGAAAAGATTTTGGTTGCTTCTTTAGTATAAAATTTTATTTAAACTTTTTTATAAACATATTCACTTATACAAATAATACAAAAAATATACAGAAAATAAAAAATATACATATGTATAAACAAAATAAGCTAACAAATTAAGCTAACGTCGGGATAAGGGAATATTTTCGCAAAGCCTCAAAGTTTCATTGCATTTTTCACCAAAACATTTTAAAATATCTGATGTTAAATTTAAAAAAAAAAATACCGTCGTCAAATGGGCGGCAATGCTTTGCCAAAGCCAAGGCTACTGTATATGATGCTTTTTTTAGAGACAAATTGTTTTTTTCATTCAATGGATGCCTTTCCTGATGATCACTATGAGCCTCATCTACCATAGAATTGGCAGGTAGCCCACCTTTATCAACCATAAATATTAAAAAAAGTTTGCTTTTAACTCTAAAATTTTTGTTGTTCGTTCACCCCTCGTTAACTTAGTAAAATTTTCATGGCTAGAGAAAAAATGTCTTCTTAAACAAAACATATTATTGCGACTCATAATGCGATAGCAAATCATGCATTGCAAGTCACCATCATCGTTTTCCATAAAAAAGAAATCATTTTCCCACTCTTCAGGGGACATTTTTCTCTCTGTATTTTAAAAAATTGCGCAGCGAAATCTTAACTTAGCAAGTGCTGAATATCAACTGAATTGCTTTGCTTAGCGAAAATGAAAACAAAGCAACAGCCGAACGCACACGATCGAAAGCCACACGAAGGAGCTTATAGAGTACTTGTGTCGACGTCGCGCAAGCAGCATTTTGTTTGAAAACACGCGTGTTTGATAATTTAAATTGTGCCCTTCGCTGCCAGTGATGGGCACACACATACTATCACATACTTTGCTTGTGTGTGAAGCAGAGAAAAACGAAGATCAAGTTGACGGTTGCCAGTTTTACACCGAAAAAAACATTCAACTGTCGAAAAGAAAAGATTTTGGTTGCTTCTTTAGTATAAAATTTTATTTAAACTTTTTTATAAACATATTCACTTATACAAATAATACAAAAAATATACAGAAAATAAAAAAAAAACATATGTATAAACAAAATAAGCTAACAAATTAAGCTAACGTCGGGATAAGGGAATATTTTCGCAAAGCCTCAAAGTTTCATTGCATTTTTCACCAAAACATTTTAAAATATCTGATGTTAAATTTAAAAAAAAAAATACCGTCGTCAAATGGGCGGCAATGCTTTGCCAAAGCCAAGGCTACTGTATATGATGCTTTTTTTAGAGACAAATTGTTTTTTTCATTCAATGGATGCCTTTCCTGATGATCACTATGAGCCTCATCTACCATAGAATTGGCAGGTAGCCCACCTTTATCAACCATAAATATTAAAAAAAAGTTTGCTTTTAACTCTAAAATTTTTGTTGTTCGTTCACCCCTCGTTAACTTAGTAAAATTTTCATGGCTAGAGAAAAAATGTCTTCTTAAACAAAACATATTATTGCGACTCATAATGCGATAGCAAATCATGCATTGCAAGTCACCATCATCGTTTTCCATCAAAAAGAAATCATTTTCCCACTCTTCAGGGGACATTTTTCTCTCTGTATTTTAAAAAATTGCGCAGCGAAATCTTAACTTAGCAAGTGCTGAATATCAACTGAATTGCTTTGCTTAGCGAAAATGAAAACAAAGCAACAGCCGAACGCACACGATCGAAAGCCACACGAAGGAGCTTATAGAGTACTTGTGTCGACGTCGCGCAAGCAGCATTTTGTTTGAAAACACGCGTGTTTGATAATTTAAATTGTGCCCTTCGCTGATCTAAACTCATCAATCTTATTAATCCGGCTCTGGGCATTAATATGGCAAGTTTTTAAGCCTAGTTCTTTTTAAACATTTATCGTAGCTTTTATACTCAGCGAGTAAAAATTCAATGCCACGCCGTTGTATTTATTAATGTTGCGAAGTCGATCTTTGAGAGGATCTCTCTGTGTCCCCATGACGTCAGAAATTTTTTTTTGTCTAATATTGTGGTGAGAGCTTAGAACAGGCCTTTAGTGGTATATCATCTTATTAATCCCTCGGCCGTGGCGCAGTGGGTAGAGTGCGTGACCCATACGCCAGAGAACCCTGGTTCAATTTCCTGGTTCATTGTACTTCCGTCTGACACAGTTTTTCAATTTAAAAATTCATTTGTTCGGCCGTCACTTCTCTGTAGACAATGACAAACCTCAGAGAGTAAATAATGCTATGTAAAGCTTCTTAAGAACATGGACATTAGCCGTTCGGAGTCGGCATAAAACTAGTAGGTCCAGTTCTCGATCAATTGTGTCCGAACATTTAATAACACGTACAACACAATTTGATCATAAGAAGTATGTATGTATTTATTCAACAATTCATTATAATCTTAATAATAATAATAATAATAATAACAATTTATGAGTAAGAAAAATTATGTTATACAAAAACTGCAATGAATGTTAAGCTGCTTGTGTAGTTCACTAAGGAATTCACTAAGGAGCTTGATAAAAATAATAATTTTAACTATACAAGAAATTATAATGGTAAATGGATTTTCTGTTTTCAAATGGAAGACTATTATAAAGCCGAGGAGCAACAGAAGTAAAAAAATTTTGAAATAGCCTCAATGTGTACGCGGAACCATTGCAACATTGTACTCGTTAACTCTTAAAAAATAGATATCTGAGCGGCGGCTAAGGAGATAACCAAATTTAATAAAAAAAAACTTTTTAAAACTTTAAAGAAATCAAAATGTTTTAGAAGAAAGACACCAAGTTTTCTGAAAAGTAAAAAGCTACCATAAAGTCTGTTCTTATTACAAATTAGTCGAATGACATGCTTTTATGAAACAAGAAGAGGGTATATTTTATTTTTAAATGTAACTAAGCCATACTCAAGTTTAGACTGAAATATACTATAGTAGATACACTGGAGAAGTATAGGACTACAATATGACTTCAACAAATATAAATGCCTAGTGGTAGTCAAAAGGTCCTTTTTAAGTTCACGTGTATGAATTGTCCAGTTCATACCACTATCCAACCAAATACCGAGATATTTAAAAAAATTTACGTTTTCAATAGCAAAACGCTTTAGTGATATCAACAAAAAGAGCTAATGTTTTAACCTATTTTAAAAAATTATTGGAAACAGAATTACAAGTAGCAGATTGCGAATTTTTCAATGACAAAATTGTTTTAAAAACTTCAAAAGAATTGATAGGTTTGAAAGAAAAGTAGCTGGATTAGAAGCCTCTTTTGATATACAATTACACTGTTGACTAATAACACAGCTTTCAGCAACTACTTCTTTTCCAATTCTAGCAAAGAAGCTATTAAATACATTAGCAATATCCTCAGGATTAAAAATAGAACTATTGTCATGTGAGAGGTTAGATATCTGATCTTTTTTTACAATTCTTGTTCAAAATATTATTTACTAATTTCCACTCACCTCTCAGATTCTACTTAATTATGAAACTCATTTAGATAGTAATCATTTTAACAAGCCTGGACATCACTTGAAAACTCCTTACACAAATGTTTGTAACTTTGCGAAAAAGATTCATTATTTGGAAATTAATTTTTTTTCTTGTAAAGTTTCTTTCAAAAGTTTGGTCACAGTCCTTTCAACGGTTGAAATTAAATGGTCAGTTTATTTTTTTTATTTTATTTTATTTATATTTTTTAACCTTAGCACTAATACTCAGCGAGTAAGAATTCCATGTAGCAAATTTTTAGTTGCGTTGCTTTAACAGCTCCCACCGCGTCCCGATGACGTTTTGATTTTTTTTTTTTTTTTAATGAAGTCAAAGAACTAACCTTTATGGTCTTACCATTTTTTAATCATAGCTCTTATACTCAGCGAGTAACAATTCAATGCAAAGCCGATTTGGAAACCTGCGCGGTAAAAAATAACTTCGTCACGTCAATATCTAAATTTTTTTTCACTTTGAGGGGTATTTGAAATAACCTTTAATTTTTAGACCAAAAAAATTGGCACATTTTTCCATAAGGTCTCATACTAAAATATTGCTTAGCTTGAGAGAAATAAGTAAACAAATGTTAGAAAAAGATATAGACTCTGAACTTGAAATAATATCTTATTTTCTTTAAGTTGGGAAAAACTCAGTGGGTTCGATAAACACTCCAATTACATCCGAGTTTTTTTGAGATATTGATACATATATCTAATGTTACTTATTGGTGTTAAATCATTAAAATAATGTGGTATTAATGGTAATTTATTTGGGTACCTAAAATAATAAAATAAGTTTGTACACAATTGACCGAGAACCGGACCTACAGGTTTTAACGCCGACTCCGAACGGCGATGAACGGATTGTTCTTGTTCTCAAGAAGCTTTACATGGCATTTTGATTACTCTCTGAGGTTTGGCATTGTCTGCAGAGAGGTGCCGGCCGTACAGAAAAATTATTTTCATTCAAATAATTTTCTGTCGCTGCTGGGGTTCGAACCCGGGTCTCCAAGTTCGTTGACATAGAGGCCACGCACTTTAACCAACTATGCCACGGACGCCACTTATTCATTTTATTCATTATATATAAATATACCACTTATTTCTTATAAAAAGCGAACTCTTCTTATTTCTTTTAGGTCAAGCGAACTCTTCTGCTAGCAGTCTTCTGCGCTTCCGCGCTGGCGCAGGATTATCAAGACTATCAGGAGAATATACCGCGTCAAGCACCATTAAGACTGCGTCCTAGTTCGAGTACAGCTGATGCACCCAGGCCTACGCCAGTGGCAATTCTCAAGCAGATCAACAAGTGTGTAGCTTTTCTTAATTTTTTTCTATTTTCTTTGGGAGACTTCTTTTCTATATTAACTGCATAATTAAAACCAATAATTTATCATCCTGTTAATACCTTTAAATACGCAGGCACAACGAGGACGGTTCCTATACTTACGGCTATGAAGGTGGTGATGGTTCTTTTAAGATTGAAACAAAACTAGCTACCGGAGAGGTCAAGGGTAAATATGGCTACGTTGACGAAACGGGCAAGGTACGCGTTGTGGAATACGGTGCCAATAAATATGGTTTCCAACCATCGGGCGAAGGCATCACAGTAGCGCCACCAACTTTGATAGATGAGACAGTGAAGGAAGCACCAGACTATGAAGATGAACCACCACGTCCTCAGAGACCTTATGTGAGTTGGTTTATATCTTGAGAATACAATTATGCTTAAAATCTTTAATCTATTCACAGCGAGTACAACAGCGTCCTCAACATCAGCAACAAGCGCGTCCTGCTCCACCACCGCCGCCACCACGCCCACAGCCTCAACCACAATATGTACAGTACGAGGAAGAAGAGCAGGAACCGGAACCACCACGCAGACAGCAGTACGTGCCCCAACAGCACCAATCACCGGCACCAGCACCTCCACGATTACAAATACCCGGTGCACAGCGAACAACAGATGTGCTCTACTCGCCGCTACAGCGTGTAGCGCGTCCTGAACCGGACTATTCGCAATCCCAAGTATGAATGCTACAAAATTAAAAACAGCATTAAATTTATCCATTTCTTCTCAGTCTTTTGGCGATGGACCCTCTAATGTACGCATTTCACGACCTGTCTATGCACCGGCACCCGCTTCACCTGCGCCGTCCAGTGCACGCGCTCAAGGTTTCCTCGCACCCGCTTCAGGTGGACGTCCCATTCTGGAACCACTGCACTTCGGACCCTCATCAGCGCCTGTTTCTAGGCCTGCGCAGCAGCCAATTCAGCAACCACAGCCGCAGTATCAGCCACGCTATCAGACGCAGCCACAGCCACAGCAACAGTCACAGGGCAGAAGTGGCGGGGGTAGCCTATTGGACCAGTTGGCTCGGGACTATGCCTTGCCACAGAGTAACTCGCAGCCACTGCATGATATATCCTTCGGGTACTATTGAGTGAGCGGGTAATAGAGAAAATAAGGAGAGAGTTAAGCGTGCATTCAATGCTCTCTAAAATCCTTTTGATTTTATTTCATTTTAAGTCTTGTGCTATATATAGAGAAACTATCAAAATTCTATGAATATACATCAACACGTGATCTTGTTAATTTTGAAATTTTGTTTAAAATAAAAAAGTGTTGCCAACATACTAGGTATAAAATTAATGTAAAATTGTTTTACTTTTATTTATTGGGATTACTTTCAACTTACCTTTCAAATAAATAATAAACTCAAGTTAAAAATAAAAATGCTGAAAGTTGAGCATTTACAGGATCTTTTTATTTCTTATTATGGTGGCGATTTGGTGGACCATTGGATTGTAACACATGGTCCAATAAGTCCCGAAACTAAAAAAACTTATTTTTGCAAATATTCTTCTTTATTCATCAACATAGGTTCCTTCGAAGCCCAATTCGTGGATTTCCGCCATCGTTTTCATCGATGTGTGACACGGTGCATTGTCTTGGTGAAAAAGAATTTTTTTCTTCTTCAAATGGGGCCGATTTTTCGAGATTTCAAACTTCAAACGCTCCAACAACGCTATATAATAATCGCTGTTGATTGTTTTTCCCTTTTCAGTAGTTTCGACTATGTCGACACAAGACGTAGAATAAGTCAATTCGCTTTTGATAGCAAAATATTTATTCCATACACCTGAGCATATGACCTTTAAAAGAATGCCGGAGAGGGTTAATATGTTTACTCCCCCCATTACTTTTGCAAAAGGAATATTTTTGCCTTTGACACCTATTCCCTCCGACCGCTCCTTAGGGGGGCTCTCTTACAAATATTATGGTTTTTGTATATTTATTCCATACATCTGAGCATATGACCTTTAAGAGAGTGCCGGAAAGGGTTCATATGTATGACTGACCACCATTACTTTTGCAAAAGGAATATTTTTGCCTTTGACACCTCTGACCACTCCTTAGGGGGGCTTTCATACAAATTTTATGGTTTTTGTTTATTTATTCCATACACCTGAGCATATGACCTTTAAAAGAGTGCCGGAGAGGGTTAATATGTATTACCGACCTCCATTATTTTTGCAAAAGGGAAATTTTTGCCTTTGACACCTATTCCCTCCGACCACTCCTTAGGGGGCTCCCATACAAATTTTATGGTTTTTGTGCCGGAAAGAGTTAATATGTATGACTGACCCCCATTACTTTTGCAAAAGGAACATTTTTGCCCTTAACATCTATTTCCTCCAACCACTCCTTAGGGGGGCTCCCATACAAATTTTATGGTTTTTTTTTATTTATTCCATACACCTGAGCATATGACCTTTAAGAGAGTGCCGGAGAGGGTTAATATGTATGACCCACCCCCATTACTTTTGCAAAAGGAACATTTTTGCCTTTGACACCTATTCCCTCCGACCGCTCCTTAGGTGGGCTCACATACAAATTTTATGGTTTTGTCGATAAAACCGGAAACTGTCGATAAATAGGTAGCAAGTTTAAGCAAACAGAAACATCAAATGGTGGCTTTATATTTCATGTAATTGTGTAAAATTTATGTAAGTTAGAGAGTTCTAACATGAATTTTTGTCGCATTGAGGATCAAGCAGACCAACAAGTGCTAACATCAACATTGTACGATCAGTACTTTAGGCCCACCAAAGGCTCAAAAAGTGATATAAATACCGACACCTGATCACTATCAACCACCCTACTTACCTCCGAGAATGACGTATTCTACGTCAAAAAAAAAAAAAAAATACAATTCAAATTAAAAAAATTAAATTTTTTCAAATTCAAATTCAAATTCAAATTCAATTTCAAATTCAAAGGCCCGTTGAACTTGCCGTTTTTGTGCAGTTCCTTGAAACTAGTGCGGGTGCCTTTGGCACAGTACTCTATTAAAAACTCTTACTAGAATTGTTGAAATAATGCGTGAAATTTATAATTAAATAATAATAATTACATTTTTAATAATAATAAATAATATAGTTCTCTTTGGCTAGTTTTGATGTCAGAAGCATGAATTCGATAGTTTTTCAGTTGAGAGAATAGCCTGAAGTAGATAAAAAGTACGCCCACAAAATGCATGAGCATTAGATTATTTTTTTTGTTCTATTGAAATTCGATATGGTTTTGGATAAAAAACATTTTCTATATCTGCACTCTATTACATTGCAGATTCAAACGCCGTTCAATCTTATTTTTAGCATTGCATACCCTTAGGCTGTAGTATTTCAGAGCAGTAAAAAATGGTACTAGCATTAAACAAAACACAAACAATAAACTAATTACATATAATAATAAATAGTAGAAACCATAAATAAAAGAAGAACAAAAACAAAGAAATATTTATGACAACTTTTTTCAATCTTTTATTTAATTAATAAATACTTAAAAGTTACCACAATGATTTAGAATAAAAAATTATTTTAAAATTGACTTTGGATGCAACATTTTGAAAACTATATTAAACGATTATGGAATAATCTACAAATGTCAATACTTTAAAGTGCAGGCTGATGCTTCTTTTAATAGATATACAAAAAAATTAACAATTAGTTGTTTTTAATGCATCGTATCATTTTAATGCTATATTTTCAATGGTCTTATATCTGATGTTTTTGCCAGATTACATGTGCTTTTTATGGTGCTGCTTGTTGACTTCTTTCCTATTGATAGTACTCAACTGTAAGAAATGGAACAGAAATTAGTCAAATGTTGTTAAGTTATGGTTTGTGTATTGGAAAAAAGTGCAGTGGCGTGACAAAGAAATTTACTTACTGCTGTTATGGAAGTGCAAAAAGTGTACAAATAAAGAATATTTAGTGCTGTTAGGAATATTACATGAAGAAGGAGCAAGTTGAATATAAAAGTAGTACAATATTGTTCTTAATATAAATAACTATGTGATTTACGATCATATGATTATGTTTAAAGGTAGTTAAAATGATAAGAATTCAATATAAACTTGTGTATTTAAGAATTTGTTTATGTATGTGATGTTTTACAGGAAAAGGGACTTTATTTTCCCGGAATCAAAGTTAATTTTTTTATTTCATTTCTTAAAATTACATGTGTATTATTTTGAACAAAAAGACACCTCAATCGCCAAAAAATTAAAAAAATTAACTTACTTATAACATTTTGAAGTTCTAGCATGCAAATTTCAAGTTTTGAGATATTTTGATGTTCAAAGTTTAACAATTTATTTTAGATACATGGTGGAAAATAAAATTTTCTTTCTTTAAGGAGGTGGAGGTTGGGAAAAATATCTTCTTTTTTTTGATATTTCTGATTTAATAATCGGCTTAAAGCCGATTGTAAAATGCTCAAAACATTCCCAGACATATATTATCTACCTTAACCTGAAAACTGATAAAATTTACCAGAATGTCTATTTTAGCTATCATAAAAAATTTGGTCTCGGAAGATAAGGTTCCTTTTCCTATGAAACATCTAATATATCTTCTACAAAAAACAAATCAAAAAAAATAATGACGTATTGAAATAAAAAAATACATTCTGCTGATATAAAACAACTTACTGCTTAGAAAGCCACAGTTTGGACTTTATGATAGAAATAAAATGAACTTCAGTTTAATGTCTTGAGTTAATTGATAACTTATAGTTCAATGCCATTCATTAGGGACATCGAATAAATATTATAATTTTATGATACTAAATAGATAAAAACGAAAGTTATCGAAATATTACGCTTTTAACATCTTTAAGAGCTTGCTTTAATAAGCATAATTGCCTTACGACCCTTAGATTTATAAACTGCTAATATTGAATTAATATTTCATTAAAACATTGGATCTAAACAGTTTTTACCTTAGTAATAAATTCATGTAAAGAAAATTCACGAAGTTATGTATTTGTGACGCACTTTCAACAAATAAACGACATAAGGGGTATTCACGATGTAATATATTTGCGGTTTATTTTTCAAAAATATACTTCATATTATCTAGACTGACTTAGTTTAGTTATTTTCGCTTTCTTGTTCCTAAATTATTTTTTAGAAAAAAAAAAAATATTGCTATAAAAATAAATTTGTCCTTTACTAACAAAAATTTACTATGAATATAAAAAGATTTTTCCGAATTCAATGTATTTTGTTTTTGTGAATGTCAAAAATATACAAATAATATCAAATTTATCATAGACGAATTACACAATAAAATAATAAATACGTTGACTTTGTTAATTTACTTTTAATTACATTATTATACTCATTATTATACCCTTATTAAATCTAGACTAGATGAACATATTCAATGCAAATTGTATTGTATTTTTTATATAAGTGTTGTATTTTTTATTTTTGTTTACTATTTTTCTTGTTGTCAAAAAATAGTTTTTATCAGAAACAAATTTGCATATTTAAAAATTATGATTTTCAAATAATTGTGCTATTCCATTTCGAATGTTCTAGTATTGTTATGCATTTGTATTTATTTGTCATAGATTGTGAACTTACTTACTCAGGTTTACTTTGCAATAGTGGAAAAAATACATTCGGCATTTAGCACTCATATCAATCGCAGCCACCGGCTATGCCGCTGAGAGCGAATTTATCTCTAATTCAATTATTTCTTTAAAATCAGATGTATAAATTTTTTTATATACATAGTTTTTCCAGTTTCGTTTTTGAAATAGTTTTGGCTTTAGTTTTTAGTTGTAAAATAATTATAATTGACAAAATGCTTGGGCATATATATCACTAATATGAGGTATATTTTGTTAGTGAACTGAGAGCATTTGCAATGTCAAAAATAATTATATACAATATTTTTGATATAGCTTATTTGCAAAGACATAGCAAATGATATTAACTAGAATTTGTTATTTTGATTGCAAATAGTGCATATATATTTTACATTTGTAATGTCGCAAATCAATTTGTACTGTGTATTCTAAATATAATATATTTCTAATTCTAGAAAAATGCCAAACTATGACATGTTCGCGAAAAAGGAATAATTTATTATTTGAATATCATTATTAAAAATATTGCTTTAAGTCGATCTTTGATGTTGTGAAAGACCTTAGTGTATGCATGGATTCTAAGCTATCATTTAACATCCATGTTTGTAAAAAAGCATCTTCAATGTTGAATTTATAAAACTCTGGGCCAAAAAGTTCAATAGCATAATTACAATGTTGTATTATGCATTTGTGCGTCCTTACTTATAGAACGCAAGTCAAGTCCTGTTTCCAAGTTACAGTGTGTATGATGATCGAAAAGAAACAATCCAAATAGTTTTGTACAGTTTGCACGAAGTGGCTTAAGTGGATTCGACATCCTCCTTATGAGGATCGTTGAAATTATCGTTGATTATACCTTAAATGTATTAATTTGTTTTTGTGTTTTATATGTTTTTTTCTGTAATTATATATTATATGAATTCGTATGTTCATTTAATACTGACATGAATATAAGATACAAATAAAAGAATAAACAAAAAGACAATCAAGTACAATCAAATTAAGAGTTGTTGGAATTAAATTCCTAGATTTTCGTTTAGTTTGATTTGCAAATATTTATATATGGTAATTCTGAATATTTTATTTTTGTCCTGAAATGGCCACATAAAAATTCACTAAATATTAATTTCAGGCCAATCTCATCGACAATCATGAGTCATACATAAATACATATATTATTTAGAAGTCTAAGAAGTCTTCTAGAGTACTTTGATAAAACTGTATACGTATTTTTTTCATTTTTATATATTCCATATGTAATGGATATTTTTCATGTTCTTCTCCATTAAAAAAAAAATTTAATGGATTAAAAAATTCTCTTTTAATTTTTATTGAAATCGGTTATTATGCAAGCTCAATTTTTCAGTAAATACAGCTGTATACAATTTTCAATAAATACAATTGCTAGTTAAGTGTTTCACTGAAAGTTGTAATCTTTAATTCCGTTTTAATTTAAAAATTTTTACGTAACGCTATTAGTTACAATGTCTGAATATTTTACAAGTGATTCATCGATTATGAGTTTATTTAATCGGTGAGAATAATTGTTTTCCTTTTTTTTTAAATATATGTATATAATATTCACATCGATGGCTTAATATAGAAAAAGCGTAGCTCGATTTTTTGTTACTTTACAGGAAAATAAAAGAACTAAACAGAATCTGGAAAACTTTGGATATAAAAACTTTTTAATGGTATTTATATTTGAAATAGATAACAACAACAACAAAGAAGAGCATTGATTTTTTTAATGGAGGTGTATTTGAGAGAGGTCTACCAGAATATATTAAAAATGCGATTTCGAACAAAAACGAGATACGCCTTTTCTATATTAAGCCATGGACACCTAATAAGGTATCGACTTTCTCTTAACTTTTTGAAACAAATATTAAAAGTTTAAAATGAAATTTTTTAAATAGAGCAAATGAAAAATGGTTTATAAGAAAAATTGGACAACCTGAATTGTTATTATTATTGTACTATTATTTCTCAAGTATTTAGAATATAATTAAGAATTATGGAAATAATTAATTAAGAATTAGTTGAGAGTTAATATTAAGACTTAAGAATTAAGAACTAAGAATTAAGAATTAAGAATTAAGAATTAAGAATTAAGAATTAAGAATTAAGAATTAAGAATTAAGAATTAAGAATTAAGAATAAAGAATTAAGAATTAAGAATTAAGTTAAGAATTAAGAATTAAAATTAAGAATTAAGAATTAAGAATTAAGAATTAAGAATTAAGAATTAAAATTAAGAATTAAGAATTAAGAATTAAGAATTAAGAATTAAGAATTAAGAATTAAGAATTAAGAATTAAGAATTAAGAATTAAGAATTAAGAATTAAGAATTAAAATTAAGAATTAAGAATTAAGAATAAAGAATTAAGAATTAAGAATTTAAAATTAAGATTTAAGAATTAAGAACTAAGAATTAAGAATTAAGAATTAAGAATTAAGAATTAAGAATTAAGAATTAAGAATTAAGAATTAAGAATTAAGAATTAAGAATTAAGAATTAAGAATTAAGAATTAAGAATTAAGAATTAAGAATTAAGAATTAAGAATTAAGAATTAAGAATTAAGAATTAAGAATTAAGAATAAAGAATTAAGAATTAAAAATTAAGAATTAAGAATTAAAATTAAGAATTAAGAATTAAGAATTAAGGATTAAGAACTAAGAATTAAGAATTAAGAATTAAGAATTAAGAATTAAGAATTAAGAATTAAGAATTAAGAATTAAGAATTAAGAATTAAGAATTAAGAATTAAGAATTAAGAACTAAGAACTTAGAACTAAGAATAAAGAATTAAGAATTATATTCTCAATACTTGTGATCATATATAGATATCCTTAAGAAAAATATATAATTTCACCATATTAGTTGCTGATGAAACCACAAAATCTTTTTATATTTAATTTTCCTATGTATTGGATTTAGCTTTAAGGAGACGTGTGAACTTTGAAATGCAAGTTTTTGCAAATTCATATTCATCGAAAGAGAAAAATCATTATATCTCTCAGATATTCTTTCATAACACCTTTCATTGAAGAAAATGGAAACGAAGAATGGCACAACAAAATCTCAAGGTCATTGAAACCCTCTCACAGTATAAACAACAACACGCCACTGTTTGCGTTAATGCTGTACACAAAATGAGTAGAAATATATTTCTGAAAATAAAAAGCTTACGCTTTGTTGAAAAACTTATGAAAGCTCACATTATGTGAGCAAGCTGATGGCGCTTTAATCAATCTGCATTGAACTTAGTGCACTTTTAGGAGCATCATTTTTTTATCGCAGATTGAAACCTTCGGTATGTTAAGCAAAGACATAAAAAGAGAAGACCTCCAAAATGTTATTTTAACAGAATTTCGTGAGCGAACGAGAAGTGAACGAGAAGTGAAACATGTTGTGTTTTTGATAAAATCGTGAAACATGCTGCGCTACTCAGAAAAACAGGTTTTCTTCATGTTGCGAAGATCACAAATCATTTGAATTTTGTGATTGTGTTTGTAATTGCTATTTTTATCAACAAAAATAGCGAAAATTTGCAACAACGCACTTTTTCGCAATTTTGTTTAATTTCTAGCAAACTGACATTTTTTCGCAAAATGCAATTTCATTGGAAATGATTGCGCAGGCGCGGGTTCAATTCCGGCGACTGCCATTTTTTTTTTTTTGTAATTACGGCTGGCATGATTTTTTTTTGTTTTTTCTTAAAATATACATTTTTTTATTTTTTTTTTTTAATCAATTTTTAGTAAATAATTTGTAATTTTTGTAAATTTCAAGCGAAGAACTTATTTGTTTTCAGTCATTTTGTTTTTGTTTTTTATTATTTAAGCTTAGGTAATATCGCGGAGGCGCGGGTTCAATTCCGGCGGCTGGCATGATTTTTTTTTCAATTTCGCATTATTTATTATTTTTTTTTTAACAATTTTTTAATACATAATTATATAAAAAAAATTTTGAGCAGTCATTTTATTTTGTTTTATTATTTAAGCTTAGGAAGTTAATATGTATTGTATGTGCATATGTTAAGAGTGCATTTTATTTTAATTTTTTACCATTTCTTGCAAATAATTTAATTAATTTTATACATTTTGTCAGGTTTTTTTAATAATACTTACTTTTAAATGAAACAATTTTTTTCAAATAATATAACCATTTGAGGAAAAAAAAAAACTAGAATTGAATTTAACATCAATCATCATAATAGTTTTATTAAAATCAATCAATCATCATAATAGTTTTATTAAAATCAATCAATCAATCAATCATTTTATCACAATTTTTTTTTATCGAAATATTTTCGATCACAAATAAAAAGTACCTTTTTAATCGATATTTTTTTCAATCAGAAATAAAAGTTATTATATGATCGTATTTTTTAAAAAAGAAATAGAAGTTATTCTTTTATCGTTATTTTTTCGATCAGAAATAGAAATGAAGCATTGATCTAAATTTTTCTAATCAGAAATAAAAATTATTTTTTCATTAAAAAATATCGATTAAAATTTAATTCAAATCAATATTACAAATAACGATCGGAAAAGGATTTGAAATAGGACTAGAACAATGATTTGAATAAGGACTAAAACAAGGACTAGAAGAAGGGTTTGGATTTTTTTTTGGATACAAGAAAATATTTTGGATATTTTGGAAAAGATGCAATATTTTGTTGAGTTATTTAGAGAAATTAGTTACAAAATTACCAGAAAATTACTTAAAATTTTCGCTTATAACTTTTAAACTCAAGTTGATACTTAATATTCTCACTTTTACTGAGAAAAGTCAAAACCACAATTTTTTTTTATATCTTCCTTCGTTTTTGAGATATTTTGTAACTTTTTAAGTTTTAATTATATTATAATTTATATCTTAATACATATGTTCCTTTTTGTGATCGATATAATTTCGATCAAAAATATTTTTTTTTAATCTGATCGAAAAAATACGATCATATAATAACTTTTATTTCTGATTGAAAAAATATCGATTAAAAAAGTAATTTCATTTCTGATTGAAAATATTACGATAAAAATCTATCGTTATAAAATTATTGATACATTGATATCGATAATCGTTATTTGTAGTCTCTGATACGAAATCATGAAGGTTTCATTCAAAAGATAACTTAAATTTACTAAAACGTTTCAAATATAAGCTTTTTCCTCACTTGTTTTCCCAATTCTTTGATATTTGTAAGTTTTTTTTTAATTGGTATTATTTAAAAATTCATAAAATTCAATAAATTTAACATATAAAAATGAAAATTTCTCTAAAGTTCATTGATTAATTTGAATAAAATACACACTTAAAAGTAAGTACTATTAAAAAAAACCTGACAAAATGTCTATAGTTTATTAAGTTATTTGTAAGAAATAGTCAAAAATTAAAATAAAATGTAATACGTAAACATAATTACACATATATTAACTACCTTAGCTTAAATAATAAAACAAAATAATATGACTGCTCAAAATTTTTTTTATATAATTATGTATTAAAAAATTGTTAAAAAAAAAAAATAATAAATAATGCGAAATTGGAAAAAAAATCATGCCAGCCGCCGGAATTGAACCCGCGCCTCCGCGATATTACCTAAGCTTAAATAATAAAAAACAAAAACAAAATGACTGAAAACAAATAAGTTCTTCGCTTGAAATTTACAAAAATTACAAATTATTTACTAAAAATTGATTAAAAAAAAAAAATAAAAAAATGTATATTTTAAGAAAAAACAAAACAAAAATCATGCCAGCCGTAATTACAAAAAAAAAAATGGCAGTCGCCGGAATTGAACCCGCGCCTCCGCAATCATTTCCAATGAAATTGCATTTTGCGAAAAAATGTCAGTTTGCTAGAAATTAAACAAAATTGCGAAAAAGTGCGTTGTTGCAAATTTTCGCTATTTTTGTTGATAAAAATAGCAATTACAAACACAATCACAAAATTCAAATGATTTGTGATCTTCGCAACATGAAGAAAACCTGTTTTTCTGAGTAGCGCAGCATGTTTCACGATTTTATCAAAAACACAACATGTTTCACTTCTCGTTGGCCCGTCAGGTTCGCTCACGAAATTCTGTTAAAATAACATTTTGGAGGTCTTCTCTTTTTATGTTTTTGGTTTAGCTATTTAACACAAGACAGAAAATAAAAACTTCTACGGTTTTCTAGACCGAAAGATATTATTTTGTTAATTGTAAAGAGATGCCTCAAAATTATAGAAATTTAGGTATGAATGTGTTTTATTCACCAACTTTAACCACCAACCCACTCAACTCTTAGATAAAAATAAAAGTATTTTATGTAACTTTTTGTTGTACATGATGAAAAATTAGTTTGAAAAGAAACTTAAAATTATAGAAAAATGGAACATAGGGGTATATGTATATTCCACAAAAATATTTTCGATAGTAAAGAAACGCAATTTTAATTGTGGAAAATTATGAAAATTTTTTACATCATCTACGCAAGTTGCGCTTACGTAGAAGCATATATGAAGAAACTATAGGGAAAAAGTCTGATTTTATTTCAGAAAACTTGAAAAACTACAGGTTTCTCAATTTTGTTCTTGTTTTTCGTGTACACGAGTGTACATGGGCATGTACACAGGGTGACATGTTCCCAACTTTTTTTTTAATTCGATATTAGCCACTAGAAAATACTGCCAATGAGTGTCTTAAAGTTTAAAAATAGCAGATTCTACTGTACTCTACGTTTCACAGTACCCCTTTACCCTACAAATTTTTTTATATGGACGTGACTTTCATTGCGAATTTAACGCATCCCACCTGATTCGAATCCTACCTGGCACAGAAAATATTTTGTATGGTAAGTATACGCATTTTACAACCGGTTCTCTCCAAACTTGAGTTTAAGGGTATAAAGTGAATAGACCATGTGAATGTACCACAAATTGGTATCTGTTATTGCAGTTATTCAGCGGCAACGGCGATTGGAAGCACTTCCAGCTCTACCGGGTAGTGGTGGCGTAGCAGGACACAAAAATTTCCCACGTAAAGCGTTGTGATGTTCTTATCCTCTGGTGGCCTGCGTACTTTTAAATCGGGAAATGAATAAAAAGTTGTAACTTTTAAACTTTTGTGTAAAAATACAATATTTATTTTAGAGGTGGTTATTTTAAATACAATTATCTTGTTCTTAAAATATAAAATAGCATGTTTCCGCCCTCGAAAAAAGTTCGTACTTTGCTTTTGATGCCTCTTATAAGGTTCTGCACACTTGTGTCACTAATCGAATTTGAAGCAGTGACCCACTTTTTCAGGAAAGAACTGATGCCTTTAGCTTCCTCGCCCTTCTTTTTAAGATTTCTCTTAATAATTGCCGAATATCTTTCAATGGGTCCGCAACATTGGGGTGTTCGGGGGATTGCTTTCCTTTGGAACATACTGTACATCATTAGCTTGAAGCCAATCCTTGACTACTGCAGCATAATCAGAAGTAGCTAGATCTGGCCAAAACAATATAGATCTTTTGTGGTTTTTAATAAATGAAAGAATTACTTTTTGTAGGCACTCTTCTTTATAAATTTTAGAGTGTATTGTTCCTTTAGTGATGAAAATTTTTGTTCTAAGACCACATGAGCAGATTGTTTGCCAAACCATATATTTGGACGCATATTTTTTGCACTGAGCATGTTTAAATTTTGCTTTAACGTTTTCTTTTCCAGAAGCAACATCTTTTTTTTTTAACTGGAAGCTGTTTGAAATCTTTTTGCAATAAGTTTCGTCATCCATCAGGATACAGTAAAATTTTGGCAGTAAATTTATATACAACTTTCGGGCTCGCCGTCTCGCTCTACAAACCTGATCTTTAGAACGCTTTGGCACTAGTTTAGCAATGTACGTCTCAAGTCATTTTGTATATTTTGTCATTTTGTCATGCGAATAGTTTTTTTCAGAAACGCCAAATTTTTTTGCCATATCTAGTGTTATAGGGTGCCTCTTAAACTCTCGCATGATCTTCTTCTGCACCTCCGTATATCTGGAACGCTTACAATTTCTCACAGAAACTGCTCTATTCACAGATAAATGCTGCTCGTATCTTTCTATAACCTTATAAACAGTTGACTTAGGCAAATTTAATTGTTTAGCGATATTTAAATGCGAATGTCATTTATTTTGCTTGTAACTGTGCACAATTTATTCGCGTGTTCTTTTTTCTTTGGAGCTCAATGTAATATTTTTGCAAAAAACCACAAAACTTAAATAACTTTTATAAAAAAAGCTTATACACGTGACTTATAAATGGTAGAATATAACAGTTGTGAAATATCAAATTTTGAAGTTGCCACCTTGTAAGTATTTCCCCGATTTAAAAGTACGTAGGCATTATCATTTAACGTTAATTTTTTAACAATTTTCTGCAAAACGCGACTGAAACAACAAAATCAAAATAAGCTGTTTTTGGGAATCAACTGTTACAAAGTGCCAGCAAGTTGGCATTTCGATTTTTCCTGTCGTACAACGATATTTTGATTGACAAGCAACAAATTATCTTTTCTCGCTTGTTTGTGATTTTATATGACAATCAGTAGTCATATATGACAACAAACGTTAATGACAATACGATTGCCATTAGATTGGCAACAGTTGTCATTGAAAACTGACATAGTGTAAACCAGGCTTAAGTACACTGAAAAAATTGAACGCCTTAAAATCAAAGAAAAAAAGTTGTAAAAAGACTGTAACCAAAATATCTTTGCTACAAAGAAAAGATCTTTGCACTAATGATTTATTCTTTAACTAAGCAACTGCTGCATCTTTGAAACTAAAGACTGAAGTTCTTTGAAGCTAAATCAATCAAAAAATATTTTCCGTAAAGATAAATTATTTACTATAACGATTTTATTCTTTGTTAACAAGAATTTGTTAACAAAGAAAAAAGTACGCAAAATCAACAAATTTTCTTTGTTTTCTTGAAGCTAAGCATCGTTGTTTCAAAGACAAAGTCTATAAATTTAAAGAATTTTTTCTACAAAATCATATTTTTCTTAAAAATACACACGCTTATAGTTCACAGTTACTTTGTGGGCAATATGTACTATATAAGGCAATTGATGTATCAATATGTATAAGTTGTAATTAGCACTAGATTAAATCGTATAGGTTAAGGGTCAAGGGGAAGGGTAAGGGGTGGGAAGGAGAGTGGAGAAGGGGTGAGCAATAGAAATAAAAGGCGGGTATACAAAGATAGTATTAAAGAAATCGACTTTTTTAAAGACGTACATCTTTGTCACAAGAATTTAAGTCTTTGATATAAAGTATATTTTTCATGGGAATTTAACACTCTTTGTGCCTTTGCCGTAAGGATGTTTTATCTTTGGGCACAATCTAACCAATAAAAGTCTTTGTGACAAAGTGTATTTTCTTTGGTTTTACGATTTTTTTCCCTGAGTGATTTATAAATATTTAGATTTATATTATTTATATTATTATTTATTTATTTATATTATATATAAATATTTAGAATTTTGATTTATAAATATTTAGATAGTTTAATATCCAATTAAGAAAATACGAACGATTTTTTTTTGTAAAAAATATGCATACTTTTTTTAAAATTAAGGAAATGTTGGTCATTTTGTGCCGATGGCAACTTAATAAAAATACATAAAACCGACGATTAAATTTATTTTTCACATAAGTGCAAAAAATTTCTTAAAAATAAAATTGAAAATATATATATATTCTAAACCTTGATTCTATTTATGAAAAGTTGGGAAAATACTAGAAGTTGTGATTTTATGAATATCCTAAAACGGCATTAAAATTGAAAAAATAATTCAATAATTTATAAGAGTTATCTTTGTCTTCGCTTCTGCTCACTACATGCAAATTGGTATTAGCATGAAGTAAGACTATCTACTTTCAATTTTTGCAGAGTGTAGCTAAGACTGTTTGCGTCCTCTACAATGAGAAACATTTTTTTATAGTTTCATGCAATGCCTTCTAGGAATGTGCATGAAAAAGGGCAAGCCTACAAGTATGCAACGTTATTTAAATCTTAACATTACATTAATGGCTTAATTTTGTATCACGAAATATCACACCAACGATAAGTCACACAAGAGGCAATGGATTTTTGTATAGAATACAGTAGTGCTTCTCGTGTCTTGCTTATCGTTGGTGTGTTTTTTCGTGGTACAAAATGATACCATAAATTGCCACCATAATTGATACCATAATTTTAAAAAATTTATTAGAAAATGGTATGGGACTAAACATACTTTATTAAATTAAAATAAACCATTTCGAAAAATTTTGCAAAATTATTAATTTTTGAAAATTTGTATTGGATATATGTTGAAAAGGAAGCGGATCACGTTTAATTTTTTCATCGCAAAATTATGTATGAAAACATATTTATGAACTGTGCTAAATATCATCACATTCTACCAAATCATTTCAAAAAAATTTTGCAAAAATAGTAATTTTTATGAAAATATTTATGGGAAGTATATTCAAAAGAAGGTGGATTAAGTCCACTTTTTAAAAGTAAAATTATGTTTGCTCATTAATGAACTGTGCAAAATGCTATGATAAAGCCCTCTGAGAGTGTAGAATATTTTAAATTTTTACCTAAACTCAAAAAATGTTGACCTGTTCTTAGTCAAAAAAAGATCAGAAAAAATGCAACATTTTTTCAATGATGTTGTGTTGGCTGCACTGTTGCTTACTAATATATAAATAATAATATTTATTTTGTCATCCTTGAAAAAGCTCAAACTATAATGATAAGAAGATAAGAGCACAAAAAGGGGCAGAATTCTCAAAGAGGGCAGAAAAAAGGGGGTAAATATAAAATCTTAAATGCAATAATTTTGATTACATCCAAGAACATAACCTGAAAAGCCGTTGTTCCTTCCCTTCGTGTAAATAAATATAATAAAACAAGTTTGACTTCTTTGTTGATAAGTTTCTTTAGTGATGTTTAACTTAAGACATTTACCAGAAAATACTAACTACAGGATAATAAATAAATTTGGTAGGTTTCGGTGCACTTCTCAACGAATTGACACCGTGGAGTAAAATGCACACAGTTAAAATTGACTTAGAAGACATCGAAGGAATACATGGATCCATATCTTATTCCAAGGATATTACATCACTGCACAAATAATTGGTTGAATAACAGCGGATCTTGTATCTGATAATCGTGCATCTTGAACACTGGATCTGAGTTGCTTCGATATCGCTGCTGTTGTGGTGCATCTAGATGACGGCGAACCTTGTACTTAGAATCAGCAAATTCTGTTGGTACTGGACCGTTATAGTGCTGATTTTGACTACTCAGCTGTGCTGAGCTAAGACTATTTGATCTTTGATCCAGTCTGTTTTGCGCTGAGCTAAGCTCGTTTGATCTGGGATCAACTCTGTTCTGCGCCGGATTAAAATAGGTATATTTTGATTTTTTCACAACAGGTTGCAGATATCTGAACTCTGTTCTGCCCTGTGGTGGTATCTTTTCCACGCTCTTCTCTATGGTATACAATGTGTTAGTGGGATGATTAACTATGGGTCCCTTGTGTTTGACCACCTCTAGAGCGGCTATGATCGGTGTTAGATCCTGCAGCGCATTGTTGGCATTGGCGGCATGGTAATTGTTGTATTTGTTGTACTGAGCATTTGTCTCTTTGGGCGGTTCATAGCCGTAACCCTCATTGGGATGTTGCCTTATGTATGTCTCTTCGACTTGTTGTTTTTTGGCCATCTGGTGATATAGGTCAGAGGGATTATTTTGTGGGGCACCCTGTCCATAAGCAGCTGTTATAGATTCAGTGTGTGACAGTGATTCAAGTGGTCCCAGATGTGGTGGCAGAGCCTTATTATAGCTATCATGGTACTCCAGGTTGTTAGAGCTGGTGGTAGGCGTGGCTAGTTGAACTGTCTTGGAGGCAGTGTACTCAGTTTTACCATTAGGCAGCATGTTGAGAATCTCCTGTAATTGAATGGCAGCGTTACGTGCCTCTTCGTCGGTTAGTTTTTTGTGTCGTCCGTAAATGTTGAAATCATCATGTCCTGTGAATGCATTCGCATGTGTGTGTGTGTGTGTGTGTGTGTGTGCATGTGTGAATGTTTGTGTATCAGTTGTGGTGATGTTGTTGGGTTTTGTTGATGTTGTTGTTGTTGTGGCAGTTTTGTATATGGAAGAAAAATTTAAAAAATGTTCAAGTAGCATTTTCGTTGACAAATTTATGACAATTAATGTTAATTTTTTTTTTTTAGTTTGTGTTATGTACAATGTTTGTTAGGATTTTAATTGTTTTAGTGTATATGTTTGTTATGTACAGTTACATATAATTAGTAGTTGTCAGTCAAGATGAAAAAGCTGTAGAGTAAACGTTGAGATGAAATTTGACTGTACACCTCGTTGGAGTTTTAAATAAGATATGAACAGCATTCTTAACTTAAGATAAATCTTAAATTGCAAAAATACATTTTTATATTTTTGGTTTTGTTTAGTCGTTTATTTACATTAAACATCATATTTACATATTGTTTATTCTTATTATATTTTAGAAATAATCTTTCAATTCAGTTTTCATCGGTTTTTTATATACAAATTTTTCAGAATAGCTCAAAAATCTGCGCATTTCTATCAAAACAGTAAAGATATGCTTGACTTTGGGGTCACTGATTGGCGTTCAGTAAATTTAACTTCACCTTTGTATGAGTTTCAAAGACTTTCTGGGACTTTTGTGGGGTTTCTTAGATAAGACAGAACAATGAAATTAATTTAAGAAAAAGTCAAAGAGTTAAGAAGGTCAACCTTCAACAAAAAAGCGTGCTCAGGTTTTTCTTATTACACTGTTCAACACCAAAAAAAAAAAAATAACAAGGTTCTGACAGCGGATTCTGATAGAGGGGACAAAAAAAAAAAATATACGTGTATCGGCGTTTTGAAAGTTTACGTATGAGTCTTATTGTAGGGGGATTTAAGTTTCCCCCTTTTTGAACATTCTTATAGTGAATCGGCATAAGAAATCATGTTATCTTACATTTTGGGTATAGGATGTGTTCGGAGAATTAATGTAAAATACTACGAGAAATATTTTTGTGGAACATTTTTAACCCCTATATTCTCAATTTATGAGTCTATTTTGACATTTATTTCATAAAAGGCAATAAAGACCCATAAAACAAGGATATAACGGGTTAAAATGTAGCACGAAAAATTTATCATAAAATTCTGCTCTAAGTCTTTGAATTAAGCCTTTGGTTAAATTAACCATTAAACACATTTTAAGCTTTGACTTATTTCAGGCATTTAAGTTGAATTTTCAGCTTTGGTGTATTCAAAGACTTATAGTAGCATTTTATAATAATTTTTTTTGTGAACAATTTTAATCCGTTATATCCTTGTTTTATGGGTCTTTTTTGCCTTTTATCACAAATGGGTCAAAAAGACCCATTAATTAAGAAGTAAGAGGGCTAAAATGTTCCACAAAAATATTCCACGTAGTATTATAAATCCGTGGCGTCCGTGGCGTAGTTGGTTAACGTGCGTGGCCGCTATGTCAACGAACTTGGAGACCCAGGTTCGAACCCCAGCAGCGACAGAAAATTATTCGAATTAAAATAATTTTTCTGTACGGCCGCCACCTCTCTGCAGACAATGGCAAACCTCAGAGAGTATTCAAAATGCCATGTAAAGCTTCTTGAGAATAAGAACATTCCGTTCATCGCCGTTCGGAGTCGGCGTTAAGCATGTGAGGTCCATTTCTCGGTCAATTGTGTACAAACTTAATAACACGCACAACACAATTGATCATAAGAAGCTAGGTCAAAGTCCTTTCAAGGGCTGAAATGGCCAGTTATTTATTTTTTTATTTTTTTTTTTTTTAGTATTATAAATCCACATAAGTCCTCAGAACACATCCTATACCCAAAATGTAAGGGTAAGATGATTTCTTATGTCGATTTACTATAAGAATTTTTCAAAAAGGGGAAAACTTAAATCCCCCCTAAAATAAGACTCATACGTAATCTTTCAAAACGCCGATACACGTATATTTTTTTTTGCCTCCTTTACCAAAATTCATTGTTGGAATCTTGTTATTTTAGAAACAAACTTGATTTTGTTGTTCAGTGTTATTATTATTTTTGATATGAAAGTTTGATTTGTTTTTTGTTTTTGTTTTTTGTAGAAAAAAGTTTATTTTTTTAATCAATAATTGGAAAAAGTACTAAGAACACTTCACATTCTTAAATTGTATGAAATTTTAAAAGAAATCACCTTAAGGCATTTTGAAAAAGAGCATGAATTATTAAGTTTTTAAAGTATCCTAACAAAAATTTACTTCTGATATAAAAAACTGTGAAATAAAATACATTAAACGATGCTGATCAAGTATCTATACACTATCTATGCCCAGTTCGCCCCCAAATGAGCAATACAAAGGCATAAAGATAAAAAAGGGCTCATAATATTGTTTACAACATTTCACGTCATAAAGCAAAAAATTGATTTTATATAGCACATATACAATTTTGTTAACTTTGGTCTTAATATATATATATATACATAATTAGTAATTTATATTCCTTAATTAATATTGTTAAACTTATGTTTATTTAAATTTTACCATTTGTTGTATGGTACCAGTGCGCTCATTGGTGCATAGAATTAGAAAATAAGTGAGGAATGCTTACGCAAAACTTGGTCGGCCCCCATACTATATTGATTAAGAACGTAATTTTACTCACTTAGTTTTGTGTGCTTACGTATATTTTGGTTGTGCCTGATTTGTTAAGGCCTAACCAAGTTATGCGTATGCGAGCAAAAGTGTAAGAGAGTAGTTACCAAAAATTATTTTAAAGTTCAAACAAAACTCGAAAAAACACTTCTCCATGCTCAAAAAACAACTAAGGTAAGCATGAAAATTAAAATGCAACTCAAATAAATTGAGAATAAAAATATTTTGTTTTGACTTTGAAATTTGAAATTTCAAGTCCCAATCAATGATTTGAAAAAATGAATGTAATCATGTTTTCAAATCATTGATTGGGACTCGAAATTTCAAATCACAACCAATGATTTGAAAAAAATTATTGCAATAATTTTTTTAAATCATTGATTGAAAATTATAGACTGCATTCACGTGATTTCATTACATCATTGAATTATGTGAATGATTGGTTGAATTGTGTGAATGATGAATCAATGAAAATTGTGTAGAAGGGGGTCTATTTTTTTGCAACATATCTTATTATCAAAGATATTGATATCTCTGTTGAACAAGTATTGGAAATTCATATGCGAATATAATTAGATGTACATTTTATCTTTGTTACTTGCAAGCGAATATTTTAATAATACCGTTTGGAGAAGGGTTAAATTTTGCTAAAGCTGTTACAATTACTCTTTATATTATTAGTTATAATACACGAATAAAATTATTGCATTAACTTTTTCAAATTATTGATTGGGAATTAAATGATTTCAAATCACAAATGAATGCATTATTTTACAGCTATGTTAATAAGTAATTATTTAAAAAAAATTATGTAGATAAGAAAATGGAGAAACTGAACCATATTAAAATAAACAAAGTAGCTGTACGACTGAGCGCCAAGAGCCAGAATTATCAGAAAAACATCGAACAAAGAACATAAGCAAAAATATGCAGAAAAATATTTTGGTTGATTTTGACAGTTTCGTCTTAGGGGTCGTTCATAAATTATGTTACCAATTTGGGGGGGTTGAAAATGTACGATAAGTAACAATATGTGGGGAGGGGTCTCAGATATGGTAACGTGACCAAAAATAAAAAAAAACTCGAAAAAATTGAAATTAATATACCCCATCATTTCAAAACATTTTCATCCCTACATCTTCATGTTTGACCGTCTAAATTGCCAAAAACAAAAAGTAAAATGTGGATTTAAATTCACTGTTGAACCAAAGTTAAAAAATTTATAATTAGGCAAATCATGTCATTTTGTAAATACTTTGTGAGCTCGAAACCCAATACAAAGTCTTTGAAGTGCATATTGAAACCACCTACATCTTCATTATAATTAAAATGATTACTAAATTGCAAAAATTCGTTATCGAATTAAGTAAGCATTTAATTTGACCATTTAGATGGAGCACAAATTTTCCTCGCAAGGGCTGTATCCTCTGTTACCGGCTCCCAAAACTTACGCCCGATGAACTTACGCCTGAAGAAAAGAAATGGACACAAAAAAAAAAAAAAAAAAGCAAAACCGCCCAATTTTCTTCATTGATCCCAGTACGAAATGATCAGAATTATCAAGGCCCATTTTAATTCAGTGAATCATGCTTAGAAATCCAAGCATTTCGTACAAGGCAAATACTAATTCTTTTCAAAACAAGAAGTTTGTTTGGTTAGAAAAGAATTTCAAAAAGAAATATCGACGGTGCACTTTGGGCCAGGAATTTCAATAAGTGGCCAAAAGTCAAATATTTTCTGTATACAAATGATTCTTACGATTGATAACGGGACACATTAAGGTACCCTGAGACGAAATATTATTAATATAAATTTAAAAATTATAATTTGGGAGGCATTTTAAGTCAAAAATTGCAGTTTGTTTTTATTTACAGATAAAATTTGAAATCATCAACAGTATAACTATTTCTCAAACTTCTTTGAAATTTTTACCACTTTTTTAAACACATTGAATACAATATTGAAAATATATATATACATACATATATTTTCTTTTGTTTTTAATCCTTTTTTTCAAAAAAAATGGGGTTTAAAAAAAATGCGGCGCCTAAAGAAGATTCCCTGAGATTCCACTCGTAATTGAAATAATTTACATGCTATTACTTTCGTTTTTATTTACTTTTGAGAAATTTATAAAAAACTAACGTCGCACATTTAACGAGTTCTATGGGATGGGGGACAAAAATAGAAGGAATCATCGTAGGTACATACATGGAATTAAGCATGTGTCATTATTTCATAAATTTATAATGCCACACAAATTTTTATCAATATCGGCCACGCCCTTCGCCCACCTCCCATACAAAACTAAGATTAAAAGAGTAATACCTGCAGTTGTAGAAAGTGTAGAGAACAAAATTAACTTGAATTTCATAAAATAGAATAAACACTTTGGGAATCTGTTTAAAAAGAGTTGTTTTAAAACATACTTTAAAATAAAGAAAACCAAAATTGCCTTTTTCCTTTAATTGCGTTTGAAACTTATGAAAACTTATGAAACTACAAATGGTATCCGATGCCTTCTTCTTTACATAAGACACTTATCCATTCCGGAGAAATTATAAAAGAAAGTGTTTTACCTTTGGGAATGCTTGGGGAGGAAGCTTTTGAATGCCGAAACAAGGACTACAAGGCATATAGGCAGTTTCATGGCAGACGGCATAACCGTGCCGCGAATTTAGAACACATGTTTAACCGAGCGATGGATTCATCGGACCCGCTTGTGTGGTCTATGTCCATTCGTTGTAGAGTTCAGAAGCGTAAACGGTTGCTACTTCCAAAAGAAGTCCTTCACCTTCTCATTCCACCTGAATTTGAGAATGACTCAGTTCAAAACAATGAAACAATTTCAGATTCAGAAGACGATGAAAATGAAAATGATTATTTGAACAATTTGTTTCTTTCGGATGAAGAATAAAACTTGAAGGTAAAGTAAAAAATAAAATGTTAAATGAACAAAAACATAAAAAAAAAATATTAAAAGGAAAAAAATAAAACAAAAAATATGTATAAAAAACAAAAAATAAGAAACAACTACAAAAACAAAAAATAAAAAAAAAAAAGAAAAAAATAGAAAAACATGGGGTTCTCCCCGCAACCTCCACGTGGTGACCCTGGAAACTATATACATATGTGATTTATGTAGGCTAATTGTGTGTTTTTTGTTTCTCGATTTCATAACATATTTACTGTTCTAAAAGTGTTATTTTCTAAAACCTTGTACTTTATTTAGTTCACACATCACATGTCAGATTCGGTAGAAGCAACGCCTTGATCTGTCTCGTATCCTGCCTTTTTTTTAATACCACAGAATAAAAAATATTATAGTTAGTTATAAATAGTTTTTATTAAATAGTGCCACGCTCCATTGTTGGATCCAACTCACTTTATCCAAATTCTCGGAAACGATTGTACCCACCCCTATACTTAATTTCAATACCCTAGTCCCAACACTAACTGAGATACGCCATTTTTACTAATAGTGACACGCCCCTTTCTTAAATCCAGTCCAATTTTTCATCATGCTCGGGAAAAGATCCCACAAAACACTGTACCGAATTTTAATAACCTAGTCCCACTGTTAGACGAGATACAGTATTTTATTGATATTGCCACGCCCCATTGTTGATTACCGCCCACTTTTTTCTCGTGTTTGAAGAATGTCCTGTGTTAAGTATTCTGCATAAATTTTTATTTAATTCTGTCTATGCATCGCCAAGATATGCGTTTTGGCCACTTTTTCAAATTTCTAGCCCAATGTGCGGTGGAGAGATAGGGGTCGGGGTGACGGGAGACGCGAGCAGTTCGCCACTATACGTGGGCTCAGCTGTACCGCGATTATAAGATTATCAAAATAGAAAAAAACAGATTTGAGTAGTAAATTAATGTTCCTCTGTGAAAATATCTGCAAAGATTTCCTTGATTCTATTTTTTTTTTTAATGTTATTCCATGAACAAGGAGTCCATGGACATTATATCCAAATAAGGTTCAAATGGTGTTTTTTTATGATAAAAAATTTGCCCTTATACGGAATGTTCTGTTTTTACCTTCAGAATAAGGGCAAACCATTTTATAGTAAGGAGTTTGAAATTCCTTTTTTAAATAAATACAAATTCGGGCGTTTTTTTTGTATTTTAATGTGGCAAAAATACCCAATTTTTTTTGTGCCTAAATTCCAAGTTTTTTTCGGGTCTTTCTTCCATTTCAAATATTTGGATAAAAGACCCAAAATTTTTGGCACAAACATCCAAAAACATGACATAATCGGCCGAAATTTCGGGCATTTTTTCCTAGGTATTAATGTCCGATTTTGTATGGAGAATTTCGGGCTTTTTTCCATTTTTTTTGGGCGTAAGTTCATCGGGCGTAAGTTCAGGGAGCCGTATCGGTTGAAGAATCTTCTTCATCTGATGATGAACTGTCGAGCAATATATTTTTATTTTTGTTTTTTGGTTCAACCGTAAACTTAAAACCTCACTTTGCTTTTTATTTTTGCCTTAAAAAATAAAAATCAAAACTTACCAGTGCTTAAAAAATAACGGTCAAATTTTGTTTTTTTTTTATTCTTTGCTTAAAAAAATAAAAAGCAGAAATAATTATTATTTATTGCTCAAAATTTTAAAAGTCAATAGGAAATCATATGTTACACTGTGAGAGGATTCTAATGGTACTTTTTAAACTTCGGAACGACAATTTTTTTACAATGCCTTTTTGGTTTAAAAATCTAAAAATAATTATTATTTCCAGTCTCTGCCATAAAGTTCGCTCTTTTGATCTCTTGCTTTTGTTCGCTTACTCATAACTTGGTAGATCTTTTAACTTAAGAAATATCAAAATAATTTCATGCAAGATGATTTTATTTTTTCAAGATGGTTTGACAAAAATATTTCGAAAAATCAACGCATGTTCTCAAAAAAATTTAAGAAATCGTTCAAGAATTGATAAAAGCAAGAAGGACTCTGAAGCGTTTCAAAGGAAATTCTCTTTAAATGATTTAATTTAATTTGCTGTCTTATTAAATGTGAATTGAGAAAAAACAATTCAAAATCATGAAAGCAAACTTCTTGAGAAGTGACACGTTTTGAAACTTGCTAGAAGTTTCAAAACGTAAGTTGTATGACATAACCCATAAGTTGTATGACATACAGCCATAGTCAAAAATATTTACGCATTGCTAATAGTTTTACATGTTTTAAAGAAAGAGCTCACATTATTGTTGTTGGAAATAATTTGCAACAAATTTTTGTTGTTTTGGTTTTGAACGATAAATATCACAAAATAGACTAGTTAATGATAATTACTCCCTGACGTCATGAGTATTTACACACTCTTTATTGGCGTCAGTACACACAATTATTTACAAACGTAAGGGTTGCACTGCCTTACTTTTTCGGTTTTCCGCGTTTCGGTTTTTGGCGTTTCGGTTTTTTTTTTTATTATTCGAACCGGTTTTTTTAAAAATCGCAATTTTCGAATAATTCGAAAACCGGTTTTTTTGGTTCGAATTATTCGACTGCTCGAATAGTTAAGAAATATATAAATCCACAATTTAAAATTGTACGATTCTTCAAACCACTTTTTTTATTACATTTGAGCGACCCTGTTGTTTTCTTCTCACGTTTTTACATTTCACTAACGTTTCTAAAATTTTTTATCTCTGGCTTCTATTTCATTTTTTATTTGATCTTGTTTAAACATATGCTTTGGTCATTTCTTTTTGCTTTCTTTTGTTAAAACAGCATTTACAAGCGGCTGGCGTATTTAATGTAAGTTAAACATGATTTTTAGTTTATAATCCACTCTTTTTTTTTAATATATTGAAATTTCAACAGCTTGACATGAACTCGGAAGTCTGGAAGTATTTAAAAAAAGATAGGAAATTCAACAAGGCTTCTTGTACATAATGCCAAAAAAAACCTAAAAGCATTAAGTACGAATATAGAAATTATCACTAAAAGATATAAAACATTTGTTAGAAAGATTGAAAGAAAACCTCGAAACAATTCTACCCAGTGAATCAAAACTATCGTTTTCGAATTCATTTATGAACCATTTCGGGTATAAAAGTTCAATTTCGGCACTCATCAATGGACCTTTTTTGTATCATTCTTCGGACTAAAATGTATCTCAAAAATTATCTTTTTTTTTGTTCGGAAATGAGTTAAAAAATAACCAATAATTTTAATTTTTTGTTCGGAAATTACTTAAAAAAAGAACCATAGAAAATTTATTTTTCGGCACTTTCGAATCAATCGCCGTACTGAATTGCTTTTAGAAAACGAACCTTTTTTTCAGAAATAAGTTAAAATATTAACATTTCGGAGTTATAAATTTTATTATTGCTAATATTATTTGTTTTTACATATCGATGATTTGTATAAAAAGAAATAATTATGATTGAACTCATTTAAGAATGCAAAAAAACAAAACATTTATTATTCATTTCTGAACTCATTTATGAACAAAAATGGTTCATTTTCGAAGCATTTTCACCTACTAAAATGATAAAAATGAGTCTTTGTCGACTCTAAATAAGTTTTTTATGAATTTCGAAAAAGAAGTTCAGTTTTTATTTATGGGAAAAATTTTCACGAATTTAATCTTCTATAGCAAGAACTTTTATGCAACAAAATAAAAAATCAAAAATTAAAAAAAAATTCTGCCCAAACACTTTCGCAAAACCCTCACCTTACGCAAAACCTTCGCTTATGGTTCAGTGGGTAGTACGGCAGAGGTACTTTTATTTACTTTAAGTAAAAAATGTACTTAAAGTCGAATAATTCGAAAACCGGTTTTGTAAAAATTGTACTATTCGAAACCGGTTTTTTTTATAATGTCTAATAGTTGCATACCCTACTTTTTTGGTTTTGAGAAAGATGCATGCATTTTTTTGCAACAGACCCCTCGAATTAAAAGGAAGACTCATATAAAATAAAACAATAAAAATTTGTTTTGCAATTATTCCAACAACAATAAAATGAGCTCTTTACGCTTCTTGTTTGTATAGTAAGTGTAAATATTTTTGACTAGGTCTATATTTAGTTGAGTTTTATTAAAAATTCAGACAACTTATAAAAAATTAATATTTTTAAAATAAGTTTTAAAAAGGTTATTTTAAAAAAAAAGTTAACATCTAACCTAAGGCACCCTCTTTTTATTTAAAAAAATATTTACAAGTATCACCCACCAACTAAAGCTAAAATATGTTGAGGCATTGAAAATATTAAGCAGACAAAAAAAAAAACAATTTTTCTTTATCAACTAATGACTTTCTTGGAAGTTGTCGAATTGAGCGATTTGGTCAAAGTTTTACTCATTGTCTCTAATGAAGCTGACCAATTTCGGTATTCCAGAAATTTACTTGAGCACATTAAGTAACCACTTATATCAGCAATTACATTTGAAACTGCTTTAAATAAAAAAAAAACTCAATGACTCAATAATTATTTGACTCAAAACTGAGTGCATTATTTGGTTCATATTCGTAGAAGTTGTTAGCTTGATTTGCCGCACGAAACTCATCAACTAAAGAAAAGACACCAAAAGATAAAAGCGATCAAAGATAATCTTATGTAACAACGTTAAACGTAACAAAATTCATGACATCGAGAAAAAAAAAACAATAAACTTGGTAATATTTTGTGAAAAGCAGCGTGAATAGTCTTTAGCCTCCACCAGCGCTTTAAATGCTTTCACTTTCGTTGTTAAGCGAGACTAACAAAATGTGACACAAGAACTGGTGTGTCTGTGTTTGTGTGCATATGTGCTACTCAATATGCATGGGCTTGGAAGTGAATGAGTGTGTGTTTGTGTGTGTTTGTGTTAAAAGCAAATTAATTTCGTTAACAAGCAAATGGTAGGTAGTTATCTACAAAATAAACATACAAAATATACACATAAATTAGCATAAAAGAGGCATGACAGCTACGAGTGAGTGTGTGTGTGTGTAGGTGAAGTTAATGAAATTGAAACAAAATAATATATTTATGACCGTGTGAGCTTAACGTTCAAATGGAAGTTCAATTAGCTTCCGGTTTTAATAGCTTTTGCTATTTTTTTAATATATAATAAATATATATACAATAAAGGCCATATAGTAAATGTTGCCCGCTTTTAGGCGCTTGATAAACTTAAATTGTTGACTATATTATTTTAATATTTACATATATTTATATAAAACCTCACAAATTGTACAGCTATATACATACATACATATGCATGACAACCAAACAGACATGTATATTTTTGTTTGTTGTATGATACATAAATATTTACAAAATTGAAAGTTGCTGCAGTCAATATTGACACTTATGGAAGTTGTATCCACAAAATAAGTACATATTTACAATATCTTTTATTTTTTCGTTTTTTTTTTTTTTAAGTGCAAAATTGTATGCATCTCCCCGAACTTCCGGATTGCGACCTTTCTTAATGAACGCATGAGTTACTTCTTAACTGTCAATATTTTCCACATGAGCGCAACACATCAAAAAAGTTACTATAAAATTTTACTTGTTTTTCTTTCTACGCACCATCTTGTCCGTAGCCTGATGGCAGATAGTTGCTTGTGGGCGCTTCAAAAGCCGCATGACCACCGCTGAATGGTGCTCCTCCTGAGTATCCGTTCGATGGTGGTGGTGGCAGATACTGGTGTGTGGCGCTACTATAGCTTGGCGGCTTCGATGGTGGACCATAACTACCATGACCCGAGGGAATTTCATATGTTGTTATGCCTGTGGAGGAAAAAAGAGCAAAAGAAACATTGGAGCTTAGAAGCTTTTCATACAAGCTCTTTATATATGTGTAGGCCTATGTGTGGTTTTAAAAAGTTGCAAAAAACTTTAGAAGTTACAATTTAAATGTAAAACTTTTGTATTGTTAGTATACGGAAGTTGAGCAAATATTGAATACAGCTATAATGAACGGTTGATGGGATGATGGGGACATTTGAATAAGAAATAAGCCAATTCAATGGTGTGGTTACTTTATTTGCATTTAATGCTTCAAAATGGTACATAGCTACCCATGAATTATTATCATTATAAGTTAATTCAATCGTGTTTGATATTTTTTTAAGCAAATACATTCAATTGAAATGTTTGAAAAGTGCCAATTTTTTCACATCTAGGGGAAACGCTATAGTTATTGGCCCCTATACAGTTATTGGGCATTTCATGACATCCAAAAACAAGCAAAGAATCTGAATTATATTCTCTATGAACAAGTAAGTTTATTAACAAAATAATGAAGACTGTTTTTTTTAAATGCAATATTATGTAAAGTATATGTACTAGAGTGGAACGAAATGTATGGATATATATTTTTGAAAACTACGCTTAAAAAATAAATTTCTGCATCTTTAGTTTTTTTCTGCGACATAACTTTTTGACTGCGCCCAAGGGCTTATATATTTCATACTTTATATACGTCAGACTTTTTTTTTCTGAAATCCAAAAAAAATAAGAGCTAATTTTTGTGATGCAAACCTCTTCATTTACTCATTAATAACAACTTGTCATATATGCTCTAGAAGATATTCAAGTTTAAAGATCACCGAAATTGGTCATTTGTTTATATCTCCGCTCTGCGCATAGTTAATATGAAATTTCTACTTTGCGTTATTCAAACATATCTAGTCGCATAGCGTGAAAACTCTTTGTTTTGTGTTGAAACTGTTAAGAGCATTATTGTAGCGAATTACCTGATCTACAATTTTGTTCTGAGCTTATTTTCTGTCCTAAAAAGAGGAGCGGAGATATAAGCGAATGGCCGATTTCGGTGATCTTTGATCCTGAATATCTTCAAGCGCATACCTAATTATTCTGTTCGGCCGCCACCACTCTGCAGACAATGGCAAACCTCAGAGAGTAATCAAAATGCCATGTAAAGCTTCTTGAGAACGAGAACATTCTGTTCATCGCCGTTCGGAGTCGGCGTTAAGCATGTAGGTCCGGTTCTCGGTCAATTGTGTACAAACTTAATAACACGCACAACACAATTTATCATAAGAAGCTAGGTCAAAGACCTTTCAAGGGCTGAAATGGCCAGTTATTTATTTATTTTTTTAGTTTTCAAAAATATATGAAGCCCATGAGGTTAAAAATTCGTTCCACTTTAATATGTACTAGTACCATTATTCAATTTGTATAAAATAATGCCTTAGTGTGCGTTATATATAGATCTAGGGTGTAATACAACTTAGTTTCTACATATGTAACTTTGTAATGTATTTTGTAGTTGCCAATAGCTGTCCCAATTATTTGAATAATGTATTGTTATTGGCCTCCTATGCTAATAGCTGTCATTACAGGAAAATAATAAATAGCGTTTTTAATAAATAAAAGGTGAACTTTGTTGTTGTAGCAACCTGTTGCTTCATGAATTATTTGGCATAAAGCTCTAAATATAATTCTTAAAAAATATGTTTTTTAAGAATTATAAAAATTAAGTGAAAAGGTGTTCTGTTATAATATTAAGCGTCCTATTCAATTCTAGAATTTTTAAATCATTATTCACAGTGAATAGCCAAGGCCAATAACTGTTCTATAAGCTACCTTATAGAAAAAGTAGGTCAATTACTAAATTTTGTATTTCATTTTGAATAAATTAGCTTAAAATTATTTTCTTATTTTCTTTATGTCAGATGCGTAAGGAAAAAATACAGCCGAAGATACCACAATACACAAAAGAGGCCCTTGGCGAGGCTTTGGAAAAAAATCAATACAAAAACAATGTCTTTGAAAGCAGTCGTTAAGAATATAATATACGAAGAAGTACTTTACAGTTTAAACTAAAGAAATCCTTCTTCAAAATCTCAATTTGGGCCAACACCTCATTTGATATATGAAGAAGAAAATACTATCGTAGAGTGGTTGATTAAAATGGCTCGTGAAGGCTTTCCTACGAAGTGAGATGATGTTCTCGACACAGCTCAAAAATGTTACTCCCTTTGTCAATAATAGGCCTGGTCAGAGATGGCTAAAAGGTTTTTTAAAATGTCACCCTAGTTTAGTTAAAAGAACCAGCGAGGGAGTAACTAAAGCCAGTGCCTGCGTGACCACAGTAAAAATGACTATGACACCTGCAAGAAATCCTATTGATCACTGTCGGTCTTCGACTTCTGCTACTGTAACCACTTTAACAGAAATTACCTATCTTAATAAATCAATTAATAATTACCTACAGAACCCCCCAGAAAAAAAGAGAAAGTTTATTCGAAAGACTGAAAACCCCCCTTTGTCATTACCTCCGAGAATTTTAGATCATTCGTTGAAAAAAAAAGAACTAGAAAAGCAAAAAAAAGAGAATCAAAAATTGGAAAGAAAAAGAAAAAGAGAGGAGAAGGCAGCTACACGGAGAGAAATGCTCTGAAGGCAGATAAAGGCAAAGGTGTAGGAAAGAAGTAAAAAAAAAGGAAACAAAAACTATGAAAATATTAACATTGAGACTGAAAATAAAAAAGAGTTGGCTGTGTCGTGGACACACCCGTAGGTTTTGATGTGATGTTTCTTTATGCTCCTATTTCATGGCCAAACTCTTGACCAAATTCTTGACTTCAAATATAGTGCATCCCTTTCAGTTTGGAAAGGTGTGTCTTCATTTTTGTCCTAATCCATATCCTAATTCATGTCATAGTCCTTTTCCACTTTCATAGTCCGGTTTCACTGTGTTATTTGGTGGTTATTTGGTTGCCACAAAAAACTGTTGAAATCATAACTAACTAGATTTGTTGTTGTTGTTATTGTTGTTGTTGTTGTTTTTGTTGTTGTTGTTGGTGTTGGTGTTGGTGTTGGTGTTGGTGTTGGTGTTGGTGTTGGTGTTGGTGTTGGTGTTGTTGTTGTTGTTGGTGTTGGTGTTGGTGTTGGTGCTGGTGTTGGTGTTGTTGCTTTTGCTTTTTTTTTTTATTTGCTTCTTCATTGGTTGTGCTTTTCCTTGGTGCATTAACATTTCCTTAACTATATGCAATTAATCCAGCAAAATTAATGTATATGCGTCACTTTAGGCGGTTTCATGAGAGCCGTCATGACGTCGTCAATTTTGTTTTGTATTTTTATCATATGCCCGAAGACCTCACCTTCATTTTCGATCCTTAAAATTTACCGTTACGCCAGTAGTTACAGAGTTCAAATTCCATGCAAGGTTTTTTCATGGTTGTAGCATTTTTACTACTTTATGTGGTTGCCACCCTGAAATCATGACGATACGAATTTTTTTTTTTTATTTTAGGTGTAAAGCGTAATAAAACACCTATGCTGTCGTAAAACAAGATTCACCGCAGCACGTCTCCTGAGTGAATAATAATTCCATGCAACGATATTACATTTCTGTTACATAAACTGCTGTATTTACGACCTGGTGTGGTCAGAAAGTTTTTTTTTATTTTTGTCGTAAGGCCAAGTATAAATCCATCTTTTTCCTTTCTAAACATTTTTCGTAGCTTATATACTCACCGAGTAAAAATTCAATGTAACGCCGCTGCATGAATGTTGCATTGTCGATCTTTGAGCGGCTCTCTCTGCGTCCCCATGACGTCGTCAACAAATGAACCTTGACGGTCGTACTATTTTCTGAATCATAGCTCTTATACTCAGCGAGAAACAATTCAATGCAACGCTGATAAATTTTGAAAAAATGCATTTTTCAACTTTTTTGGAAACCTGCACGGTAAAACGTAACTTTGTCACGTCAATATCACGTCAATATTAATATCCAAAATAATTCCCCAAATACACAGCTCAATCTGCTTTTGAAATGAGTGTATTATTTATAATTCCAAAACATGAAACTTTATATTTTGGTATAATTTTTTTTAAAGTTTAACTTTTAATTTTATTTTTATTTTTCTTTTATGTGTAATATTAATTTGTTTTATATAGAGATTTTTATTTAGAGAATTCTTATTTGGGAAATTTTGGTTTGGTAATTTGCTTTTGTGGTTTTCTGGCGGTCGTGGCGCAGTGGGTAGAGTGTTTGACCCACACGCCAGAGAACCTTGGTTCAATTCCATCTGGCACAGCAAGTTTTTTCAATTGAATTAATTTTTCTATTCGGTCGTCATCTCTCTGCAGACAATGACAAAACTCAGAGAGTAAATAGTACCATGTAAAGCTTCTTGAGAACATGCATATTAACCGTTCGGAGTCGGCATAAAAACTAGTAGGTCCCGTTCTCGGTAATTGTGATCAAACATTTAATAACACGCACAACACAATTTGATTATAAGAAGTTCGGTCAAAGTCCTTTCAAGGGCTGAAGTGGCCAGTTTATTTATTTATTTATTATTTTAATTTGGTTTTTAGGGGTTTCAGACCCTTAATCCGACCCTTAATTCGGACTCAAAATAAATTTGACAATCACTCAAAAAAGCTCATGTCGATTGGTGCAAAAAAATGCTCAAGAAATACATTCGCAGTGCTTCAAAAGACGTGGAAGCACTATCATAGATCTATGCATACAGTAGTTGACTGTATGGGTCTTTCAAGATTAACCAAATCCAACTAAAGTTGTTCGAGCTCGAAGCACTACGAAGCAAATGTCCACACATCAAGGACAAACAGCGTGGGTAACAATTTTCGATACCAGAAGAAGACGTTGATGTGTTCAAAAACTATGTTTTGAGGGTGTTTCAAGCGGAATGTGATGACTGTTTTGACTAATGGTTCAAACCCATACAAAAAATATATTAATCATAAAGGGAGAATATTTCGAAAAGCAAAAATGGTATTTTCAATGAAAACAAAGTCAGTCTTTATATTCATTCCCAAAATATATGTAGCAACCCTCGTAGAAGAAATTGAATTGGAAACTGATACGTATTTTAGAGAGTTGGCCAAACCGTACCGTATAAATAGTATCGAAATGTTGAAAGACTGCTGGTTTCTTAAGTGCATCGAGCTTAAGAAGAGTAAATTAAAAAAAAATTAATTTTTCCAAAAAAAAAAAAAATATATATATGTGACCCGGTCTACGAAAAGGGACCTTCGGTGTGAAAATATCATTTTTCACTTTTTTGGCGATTCGGATAGACTAATGTGTGCTCTTTCTAAAAACAGCTGTTTTCTCGAAAACTTGTTTTTACACCGAAGGTCCCTTTTCGTAGACCGGGTCACATATATATATTTTTTAATTAGATCGAGGAGTTACTGAACAGCCTATTTACCGAGTATTTATTTATTTATTTAATACCAGTACAATTCAGCTTGTCAACACATTTTGCACCGACTCATTTGAAGAAATTCAGTCAGCCACTGAAAATTAAAAGAAAACCATGAAAAAATTATGAAAATCAATCATCAACCATGGCGGAGACACATGTTTTAATAATTTAGAAAAAAAAAACTCAAAGAAAAAAAGCTCTCAAAGTACAAGTATTTACAATTAATGTCGACAACTTTCTGAGTGACTCAAGAAGATGGCTAAAAAAGTAACAACCACGAGCAAAATATTTACGCTGCTCGAGCTGAAGAAAAATGAAAGTGGTTTTGGCAACATTGACTAGCTCAAAGACATCGCAGCTGACATCATAAACAAAGAGATTTGGGTCAATGCACTCTCGAATGATGCGACTGTGGAGTGTGTGCTTTGGATGAAATTGCATTATATTGAATATGTACCGAACACAAAATCAATATGCTTAAAATACTTCCGTTTCCTTCTGGGGTGGTAACCTCAGAGGCTGTACATAGCGCAAAATTGAGTAGGTGGTGGCAGTTGTGGTTTATGGCTTGCAGCTCGAGTGCTTCAGAAAGTCGATTGAACGACTAAACAGCGGTTTTTATTTGATAATGTTGTTGATGCTTTGCATAAATTTAAACAGAAATATAACATTGTAATTATGTTTGGTTTGTTACAATAACAAACATTGGACATGTATTAAGGTGGTTAAGCGGAATTTTATATTTTATTAGCTTATGTGTGTTCCGGTTCAACTCGGGAATATATGCTATGCGACATAGCTCCAATCTAGATACAAATGTAGAGAGTCATTTCATGAAACTGTTGTGTATGTTTTTTTCATAGACAAAATTTGAATTATAATTATTTATCATGAAATCGGAACTAATATTAGAGTTAGTTGTAAAAGTAAACACCCTTTGTGCTAATACTGGTAAGCAAATAACCAATTTATCAGTCAAATTATGTTTCAGCTTTAAAAAATATCCTAAGAATTTAAAATTTATCTCATCTTTTTTAGTAACCGTTTGAAGAAGATGTAAAGATTTTTAATCGTCAATGAAATTTAAACTTATGGATACATTTCTCAAACTATAACGCATTAAAAATGCATTATTTGCCGGCTATTCAAAAAACAAAAACACGTATTATTCAAACTTTAAATATCCTGTTACCTATTCTAGAACGTATGTATATAACCTAGGGACCAAATTTCACGTTATTTTTTTCTGCCGTTTAGTCGTAAAAGACGGACAAAAAAACATAACGACAACGTATTATTTTTATTAGTATCGCCTGTGGCCGAAATTCGACCATATAAAATCGATTTTTGTTTTATTTTTATTAAAAAATGTTTGGCAATGTAAAAATACATTAAATTGAGAAATACTTTAGGGTAATACAATGAATGAAAGTAAAATGAATTGTTATGAAGTGAATCAAGGATTAGTTTGATGTATTTCATAAAGATTATAAAGAAAAAAATTAATAGGCATGCATGCATGATGAATTCTTGTAGGGTGTAAGGTTTGTGTTAATACCAGGAGTATTCGACTTCACAACTCATTCTATTCAAATAAAATTTGAAATTTTAAATGCATTTAAATAAAATTCGATACAACATTAATGTCAAAACATATGTTTTTTCTTAAAAATTTCGCATCACTTTTGCAACTTCATCGGCTTTACATGTTATCAATTTTCGCTTTCAGATTTTGTATGAGCTGTCAACTTCGATTTGACATTAATGGGAACTCTCTCTCACCCATGCGACAACCTTATTTATTCAACCATGCTGTGAATGACAAATATACACATAAAATCGTTCGCCTCTTTTTAATTTTTTCGTTTTTCGTTCCTTTTGTTAATAATGCAAGGTAGCATTGACAACTGCATATTTTCTCTCTTATAAGAAAACATTTCCTGTCAAAAACAGCTGTTTGTGAAATTGCATCTGCAACTGCTGAGGGTGTTGTTTTTTTCACTTCAACGTTTTCAACATTGCTTGTGTTTTCAATGGCCGAGTGTGAGAGCACTCTTTTTGAGTATATTTTTTGACAGGAGATGGTTACCCAAGCAACTGTCAATACTACCTTGTAATAGTTATACCATGAACGTAACCGAACTCATACTGAAGTGTAAACAAATAAAAAACCCAAGATTGATAGAGACAAGATTACGCGTTCCACAGTCCCTTTATCTAATGCTCTCTTTCTCAATTGAGTGCATGACGTCACGCAGCGCTTCTGCTTAACAAAAACGTATGAAAATGTGCGATCGCTTAGTCAAATTGATGAAATTGAAAATAAATTCTTGCGGAAAAGTAAATTAAAAATAACTACTCTTCTTGTATAAAAATTTTTTAAACTTTCACGATTTTTATATCCTACACCACTCGAGACCGAAAAAATTTTATTGCACCAATAGGTTTAGGAAGTGTATATAAATATTATAAAAATGAAAATATTTAGGCATGAGTACCAAAGTCAAATTATTCCAAAGTTTGAAAAAAGCGCTGCATGACGTCATGCTAGCTCTCTCTCTCATTTGTGAAACGTATAATCTTGTTTCTATCATTCTTATAGAAAACCTAATGAAACAATATCGAAAGTTTTTTTTTCTTTTTCTCCTTTTTGCGCGCATTATACATATATGTGCAAATGAACCCACAATGGGTGAAATACATCATAACATATATCATTTTAAAACATTTAAAACATGTGGATTTTTATAAAAAATATTCAGTGCACTTTTTTTCCCTACTCTAAATCATTTAAAAAATTATCAAAATCTGTTGAGAAACATGGGAGAAGATGGTTCTTAACTCTTCTGCCTACGCCTATTCATATATAGATGTAGATGTAGATATATCAGTAAGATAAGACGTTTTTCTCTTTTCGTCATTTAATAAAAAAAATTAGCTTTTATCAAGCACTTTGAAAAAACTCACTTTCTGTGTGCACCACGGGTCCAGGCTTGCCACTGCTACCACTTGAAGAAGCGCCTGACAATGAGCTGAACTTCGCGAATGGATGAACTGAACCACCACCACCGGAATGGCCATAAATGGGATGCGAGTTGAGTTGCGCCGAATTGATGATGGTCTTGCCCACATCTGTAACCTTATCGCCAGAAGCTGCTACCAGATTTCCGCTAGCGCTCAAAGCGATACCGCTACCCTTAATCAGCTGACCTTTAAGGGCAGTCACGCCACCAGTGATGGCCTTGACAGCTTGAAAGATGGTATTCAAGACGGACTTCTTGAATGACCAAGGATCATAGCCGATAGAGTTACCCTATTTTTGAAAGTTAATAGAGAAGAATTTTTAAAATATTTAAATAATTTGCTTTGGTTGCGTATCCAAAATAGTATTTAAAATATTTTCAGTTACGTGATGCCCAGAATCGTGCGTTTTGTAGATTGTGCCTCCACCGCTGCTGCCACCGGAACTACCTGATGCTATGGATGCCGAGGCGTGACCTAAACTCGAGAGTAGACCCGATTTAAGATGCGCTACATAATCAAAACTGCTAGAACGTGGTTGTATCTGTGACTCCTTGCCGCTCTCAGATGGATCGTTGTCCAGCTCAGCCACGTCTTCCTCCACGTCGATATTCAGTGATTTGTCCTCACTGTTTTTTGTTGGGTAAGCATGGCAGATCAGAGGCAATGTGCATATGATCAGTATGTAGAAGGGCTGAAAAAAAAAAAAAATGTATATTAAAATTTATTAAAAAAGATTCTTCTCATTTCTTATGTCAGAAGTTCTATTTCACACCTTCTACCTTATAAAAATATGAAAGCATTTACAATAAAAACAGGGGTCAGTGTACGTGAGCCCATATATAGCTTATTATGGTACACGCTCGTGTACCTTTTAAAACGTTTCAAGCCAACTTGTTCATGTACGAGAACTCTTACAAAGTATGCTTGTATAGAGTTTGATGACCACTGGTCTAGATAATAATAAAGGGTGTTCCAATATTAGGTGTAGTACTTTAGTTTAGTTATTATATTAGGTGTATTTATCGCTTAAAATCTGCATTATCGACCCTTGTCCGCCATATTTGGTGTCATTGTCATTGTGACAGTATAGGACTTTAGTTAAGGATCGCTACACGAAAGAACAACGAATTGAAATCGTCGAATTTTAGATCTTAAATTCCAAGTCGATGGTGCAAACACTACGATTCACTACGATTCATCAAAATCAGGTCGCAATCACCACATTAATGAAACAACTGTGCGCAACATTGTGAATAAATTTTATCCAATTGGGTCCGTACTTGATGTTTCGAATCATTTTGCACTTGGACTTGAAGTTACACCCACATAAAGTCCGATTGACGCAGAAGCTGTTGCCTCGTGACCATGCATGGGGCTCGGAAAATCCAAAAGTATACCGCAAGCTATTTTGTCAATTATTATTTACTATATTAATAATCTTTCTCATTATGTCCGTCCGTCTTCTTATGGACTGCACCCCCGTTGCTATCTCCGTCCGCGTATTAAGCAAACTACCAATTTCCTTAGTTACAATTTGTCCAAAAAAGTAACTCTAAACTATAAGCGTTATGTTTATACAACGAAGGGAAAAATGAACAAAATTTTCATTTGGAAAAAACGAAGTTTTCAACACGTTTAAAATAAACACGTTTATGACAAACGAAATTAATTTCCTGCAACTATATGACGCGTTTCTCGCAAATTAACTGTTATTATGACAACTGTTGAAACGTTTGCAAATAACGATTTCAAGCACGACAAACGAGGTTCGTTTGCGGCAAACTGACGATTAACGTTTTTTTTCTTTGCGTGTAGATATAGATGGTAAAGAGGTTATTTATTGGTTCAATAAATATACAAAATGATAGATTCTTTGGCCAATCGGATCCAATGAGATTATCTAAGATCATGGATGGGTCATGTGGTCAAATATTTTGTCAATGATTCTGCTACCAATTGGATACACTGGACTATCTCAAGTTCCATGTCGAACGTTGAAACTTTTATTTGTTCATGGGACCCCGTGGAAAAAATGAAGTCATAGAATTAACCACTTTTACCATAGGGCTCCATGTTTCCCATAAATTTCTCAATGACTAAAAGATAATCTCATTGCATCGGATTGAATACCATTTATTCCAAAGAACTCCATGAAAATCTTAAAAATTCCAATAAGTTGGGAACTGAGATAATCTTAATACATCTGATTGGTCATTAAATCAACCATCTATGACCAAGAATTTAATAGAGTTCATAGCTTTGGAGCTTTTGGAGCCCATGTGTTTCCAATTCTGGAGCAAGCCAAACATTTTGAAACATTTTCTCTAAAGTAGTTATACTTATCTCAAGAATTGTTCCCATCACAGTGAATATCTTTGATAATAAGCTCAAAGGAAAGTCGTAAGGACGTAAATACATAAAAACATGAATTCGTGTTCACGGAAATAGGTACTTTTGCAATTTCACGTGTCGCACGTGTTCTTATTCACGTGTAGTTCGAGTTGTTCAAATCAAGTGTTCATGTTTAGTTCAAAATAACACTTCGCAATAGCTTTTTAGTTCGAAAGAATAGGATGGAGCTCTTTAAATAATGCATTTTATTGAAAAATTATATAGTCAGATATTTTTAAGAAAATTAAAAAAAAAACTATTTGGAAAATTTGCATCTTTGAAAATATAAAGTTATTAAGACTAAACTATTTTCTTTCTCTTTCTGCAAAGTCTTCTCTATTTTCAATTAAAATTTAACTGAAAACTAGCAACTAAATTTGTAAAATAAATCCCGAACAATACCGGGCATATCAGGTAGTGTTACAATAAAATAGAAATATATTTATCGCCAACACTTTAATTCTTACACAACTGTGGCCCAAAACAAGCCACACATGCAATTTTTCATGAATGCGTGCTGTTTGTTGTTATTTTTTTTTGTCTGTTGAGCGTATACGTAACATGCACTCAGTCAGGCAGTCACACATGCGCCTATTTGCGCGCTTTGCCACGCCAACTGTTGCATCATCATTACCATCATCACTCGTTGCTCTTTAAATTGTTGTTGGGTTGAGTAGAAGTTGTGTTTATTTGTTGCTATTTAGATAGTTGTTGTGCAGTTGGCATTCTGTGCTTAGCACAAAACTTGCCAGTGCAGTCAACTGCTAACAACCATGTAAACATTCCTCTAGAACCCCTCAACAAGGTCTTGCTAGTGTTTGTTCGTTGTTGTATGTAAAATGCGTTTGAATGCGTGTCTTTTGAGGAAGCCAGACGAACATGTTTTCATTGCAAGACGAGCCTCAGCCGCCGGTTACCAGCTGTGCGACAACTTAAGACAACTTAACAGCTTATGTTGTAATCTTAATTGGGGTCTCACCACGTCATAGCTGAGCACTCTTCGTTAGTTATAACGACGACATCAACTGCTGCTTCTTCTTGTGCTTCGTTGTCTTCTAATGTTAATGCTACGCTACACCACATGAACGTTGTGTCACAAGTTTTTCGCTTGAGCGACTATTTCCAAATTTTGATTTTCTTTCGCTGTTCGTCCGTCTGTCGAACCGTCCACTAATTGATAATTTAACACACCGAATTTGGTTCAGATCCTGTACCAATTGTTTTGCAAACTGGGCGTGGTTTTTCGTTTAAAAATCAACAGATTTTATAGTTCATTGAGCTCACCTTGCTGTGCAAGCGAGAAGCGTCTGGTATTTGGGTTGGGTTTAATATGGCTAAATATCAAATATATAGCCTTGGGTCAGAAAGAGATTTTGTCATCGTTTGTTGAAGAATTAATTGTTTTGAATTAATTTTTGTCCATATGTTGTTGGTTAATGTTTAGCAGACACTTCTGCATAGTTTTATCTGCAAGAGCTTCTTAGCTGATTTTAATTTTTCAGACTTCAAGTAACATCTGGTGCTAATATTCGTTTCGAGAATATGTATATGTTATGTATTCGAGGAGAGGAGTCTGAAATCAGGGATGACAATATTCTTTCTTGATTCCCCAGTTATCTGACCTAATTCGACGAATTTGTGTAGAAATTTCAAAAAAAAAAAAAATATTTATTTAATAACCTTCAAAATAATCACCATCGGAGGCGATAGACAACGCCTTTTTTCCATTCTTTCAAACATGTTTTGTAGACCGATTTCGGAATAGCAGACCGATTACTGCGAATTTTCTTTGATGACTTCATTATGCATTATCGACGTGTGAATGCATTGGTGATTGATGCAAAATGCTTCGTGAATCGTGTAAACGGTCGTGAATCTGAGCATCCGCGGTTTCTGAGTGAAAATGTGGTAATTCGAATACATCTGGGTAATCATGTGATTGCAAACGTTGATAGAGAAAGCACGCAGTCACTATGGCCACATTTAACAGATGGAGGAAGAGATAATTAGTTCACTTATTCAAAGTAATAATGGTGACGAAGTTACCAGATAGTCTGGATTCGGTGCTATATCATTCAGACCTAGAAAGTCGATATTTACACTTGCATTTTTTGCATTCAAATATGTCTAGTAGGGCGTATCGAATTACAATTCTAAGATGTCTCTAAAGTTGCATGGGGTTGTCAAGAAAAAAAGGATGTCTTCCTGTCCCGCAAGGACAAAGTTGTTTTTTGAGGAAAACAGTAAAATATAAGGATCTTAAAATGCTTCGACTTTTATATAAAAACTACGAATGTCTTAAAGCAAAAGTAAGTATAGGCTTAAACTAACAATATATTGCTAAACACGATGCCATTCACAATTTTTATCCACAGTGTCCTGTGGGAAGAACATGAACAGTTGTACATGTTTTGATAGTGAAACTTGATATGTAGATGCTATGGGCCCAAGAGTCAGTTACTATATACAGGGTGTTTTTTTTAGGGGTTTGTTTCTCGAATAGAGATAAAACACAAGAAAATCGTTTTAATGTCCATCAATTTGGCTTTATTGGAAGGATAATTTTATGCCATTAATGTTTAAATATGATTTCGGGCATGTGGCCGCCGCGGTTGGCTTGAATAAAGCCAATTCTACTGGTCAAATTTTCAACCACTTTTTCGAGCATATGGGGCCGTATGTCGGCAATAACGCCACGAATGTTGGCCTCCAAGTCCTCTTACGTTTCTGGTTTGTTGGCGTAGACGAGCGACTTCACATATACCCAAAGAAAATAATCCAATGGTGCCAAATCACACGATCTTGGTGGCCAATTGACAGGTCCATTCCGCGAAATTATGCGCTCATCGAATGTTTCCTTCAATAAATCGATTGTGACGTGCGCTGTGTGGCATGTAGCGCCGTCTTGTTGGAACCACAACTCATCCACATTAATGCCATCCAATTCGGGAACAAAATAGTCGGTAATCATGGCTCTATACCGGTATCCATTAACGGTAACTGACTCTCCAGCATTATTTCGGAAGAAGTATGGCCCAATGACTCCACCAGCCCATAGAGCACACCAAACAGTTAGTTTTTGTGGATGTAATGGCGTCTCAAGGATCTCATGTCGATTCTCTTCACTCCAAATGCGGCAATTTTGCTTGTTGACGTAGCCATTCAACCAAAAATGAGCCTCATCACTGAACAAAATTTTGCGATGAAAATCAGCATCGAGATCAATCTCATTTTCGGCCCATTTGAAAGCGTTGTTCTTTTGTCAACCTGTTCATGATGAAATGGCAAACCAAACTGAACATAAATGACATTAGAGTTGCCAGATTTGACCACAAAATGCCAGTTTTATCTCTATTCGAAAAACAAACCCCTAAAAAAAACACCCTTTATTTGACCAAACATTAGACAAGGGGGAATATGGCCACTCAGGCCAAATTTATGATATCGAATTGCTTTGGAACTAAATGTCGTATAACAATGAAGGTCTTTCTAATGAAAAACTGGCACGGGCATTCAAAAACGGGGCGTGGCTCCACCCATATAAGCCAAATTTACGATACAGAATAGCTATAGAAGTAAAAGTCACAGAACATTGAAACTCAGAATGTAGATACCATTTGGTAATGTCCTTCTACTAGAAAAGGTGACATGCATTGGACAAGGGGGTGTGTCTTAACACATACAAGCCAAATTAACGAAACAGACCAATTTAGTAGAGAGAGAAGTTTTAAAATTTACTACTATAAGTAACGAATGGGGAGAGAGGGTCTCAGATATAGTAATGTGACCAAAAATAAAAAAAACTCGAAAAAATTGAAATTAATACAACCCAACATTTCAAACCATTTTCATCCTTACATCTTCATGTTTGACCATCTAAATTGACTGTTAACTATTGGCAAGTGTAGTAAGGGCATAATTTTTCTTTGCTTGCTTTTCGACAGTTATTTTATCTATTTTTGAATATTTTTTAATCACTTAATTTTTTATTTCATATACTACGTTACTTTATGGGGGTGGAGGGGAGTGTTTTTGAAATGAACTACAAAAAGTACCGGTGGGAGGTAGAAAAAAGGCATTGCAACATTTTCCGGTACTTATCTAGATAAGGTGCAGCAAAGCGCACCGGGAAAAAGCTGGTACGGTATAAATACAAAAACCGTGATAACACAGAGTGATAATACCTTTTGACGACCGCACAGAACAAAATTGATGTAATTTGTTCTAACCATTCGATAGAACATAGGTTAAGTTACTTACTGATGCTTTCTTCAAATCGATCTAACCAGAACTTTTATTATTTTTGTTAACCCTTAAATGCCCAACAACACCGATTTCATTAAAAAAATTATGTTGTGCTAAATGATCACCTGAATACGACCCCGTTTTTATTTTTTTGGAAAAAATTATTGCTTACGAGTTATTAAAGAAAACATGATTGTATCCAAAAAGATACAGTGGGCATTCCAACGTATACCATCAATCAGCTTGGTTGTAGAAGTTCAAGGCAAAAACGTTGAACACGATTCTTTTTAACATTTTAACACTACCAGTAATTTTTTGTACTCTAGAATTGTTAATAGTTTAAAAGATATTTCATTTCAAAAAGCGAACTTTCCGTACAAATTAAAAAAAAACTATTTTTTTAATTTGACGGTCTATATTTCCCAAACCAATAAAGCTATGCCAATAATTAAAATTTTTGTTTTATATTTGCAATTTTCTGAGTGAAACTGCATATCCAGAATTTTAATTTTGCAATATTTTAACCCTTTCGACCCCAACGTTGCCTGAAAGCAATTTCGCATGTTTGTCGTCTTATAGTTAAAGCTACGAAAAATAATTTTTTCTTAAATTATATATTGTTGATGGGTGAGTGTTTTGAGAATCATAAGCAAAAAAAATTATGCAAAATTAACTGTTACTTTTCCTCCTATCTTTGGAAGAGTGAAGTGGAATTGTAGCTAATCAGCTTATTGTAAACTGGAGTTATCAGATATAAGTGCACTATTTTCGATAATAATTAAATAATATTGCTTTGTAACATAAATACTGTATTCTACACACATCACATAATATTAATTGGGAAGTAAGTTTGAGTTGTGCGCTTCATACATAAAGTAGTGATTTTATGAAACTCACAAGTTGCCTGTGGGCAACTTTGGGCTATAGTGGATATAAAATATTTTGTTTTGGTTATGAAGCCGCATATGAGAAGTTTGTATAATGAAGAGATTAACAAGATGTAGGAGTTCGATTGGGATCAATCTGAAGATGACGAAAGTGAAGATGATGAAGAAGATGTCTCGACTATGTTGACTAATTTAGAAGGTATTGCAGATTCTGTAAGTAGATTGTAGACTTTAAAATATAAGAATTCCTGCCTTGGATTTTTCTGTTAAGCTCATTTAAATGAGCGAATATGTCCTCCAGAAATGCAAGTTTTACTACCCATATCTGGCCAATTCTTCTTTTTTAAACACAGAAGCAAAATCTGAACCGTGGGCCTCCAAAAACTTCTGAGTGTTATTTTTTAGCTCATAAATCAGAGATAACACTTTTCCGCGAGAAAGCTATCGAACTTCGGTATGAAACTGAAGTGACTGATGATATGCTCTTATTTCCTGACACACTTCATTAAACAGATGAGTTCAGCGGTCGCGACATGACAATTTCAACAACTTTTTGTAGGATCGACTCAGGCAGAGACTTCGTCATCAGTGCTTCCATGTGTAAAAAGCAATGTACATTTTTAATATTAGGGTGTTTTTCAGAAGCCCTGGTTACAAATTCCCTAATTTTTAGATGTACTATCTTCACAAAGTCTTGATTTTTTTCCGCGGCACACCAACTGATGACTGCGGCACTTTGCGGAACAATGTTGAAGAAAGAGGAGAACACATTGAAGTTGGACTCTTGGAGTATTTTGTTGGACAAGTAGCTGAACAAATGACTGAAGAAGTGGAAATTGACGGTAATATCGAAAAAAATCGACGGAAAGGTTCTAAGATGGAAATGTAAACCATTTACACTTTCAAAAAGTGTTTGGAAAATAAGTTTCCTGTGTTTGTTCCTTGTTCGATACTGAGGTTATTGATAGAAAGGATCAAACAAATTTATATCGTCATCAGAAAAACGGTATTCAAGTAAAATGTACTGGAGAGGAAATATAAGTGGTACAATCGAGTTTTTTACTGATGTCCAAGCACAAACACACCTTGAGTAAGTAAATCATGATTCAAATACCAAAATAATTTCTTGAACAACAGGAAAACATTTGGGGTCGAAGGGGTTAAAATAAGTAGCTTATTTTCTCGGTTGTATCCAAAAAGATACACTGGGCATTTAAGGGTTAATGTTAATTCGGCCAAAAAACTACCAATTTTTACGAATTTTTTAACGCGCTACTGTTAGTGGCGCGAGTAGTTGAATTGGTGTTGGTATAATAAAGCAACATTTAAAAATATCTAGTAAAAATTATATTGAAAAATTTCAAGAAATAACAAAATGGCGGTCGTTTTTCGGAAGCACCTCAAAAAAAAAAGTGATTTTGCGGTGAACAGCATAGCCTATCAGCGGATCAACTGAAATAAAAAAATGAAGATGTTTTGAGAATCTAATGTGATTCGAAAGGTAAAGCTGTAAAGTTTTTTTTAATTTCTTTTTAGATTTTTGCTTGCTTGAAAGTCAAAAAATCTTTTTTTTTACCAAAAAAAAACGACATATTTCTTACAGTAAAATGAAAAATAAGCAAAGAAAAAATTGGTTCAAAACGATTGGTTCAGCCATTTTGGCTGGAGAGCGTTCACCGACTTTGAAAACACGACTTGTGAGAAAATTACGAATTTTATGGTAGTTTTATGCTTCAAATCAATGAAGTGAATATGCAGAAGAAGGTAATTTTTGATATTTCATAAAAAAAAATTTTTGTTGTAGAACTTGGACTATCTTGTAAGCATGGTCTTAAAAAAAAAACAATTTAAATATGATGAAATTTCACAAAAAAATCAATTAAATTACTTCAATTTGATATGAATCGGATGCAAGATGAGTGAGATACGTTTTTTTTACCTCACGATTTTCATCTGTGTCAAAATTGAAATGTGCCTGCTTCCGAGAAGTTTCAATATAAATGAATAAAAACTTATATGGTAGAAAAAATGACCTTATGAAAAAAAAGAAAAAAAAATGACTATATTAAAAAAGGACTTGTATTGTCAATGACCTTTTGTTTTTTATTTTCGAATAGGAACCGACACCTGACATTTCAGATAAATCGGTGAGTACACTTGTATTCGCCTTGCATAAGGCTTGCAATTGCTGTATAGGAATGAAATAGTATCATCATATAGTGCCTAAATATTAAAAACATAATTCGAAATTGATTTCCGTATTGGTTACTCTCATGCCATAGCAAAAAACATGTTCTTTTTGTTACACGCTTGTTGTTATTTCCTGCCAACGACAGTTTCCCACACAATTCCACAGCAGCTAAAGCTATTTAAAGTTCGTTACCACTAAAACCAGTGCTTATTGTTAAAGTTTTACCATGAAACAGCCTCACATAAGCTTAAATTTATCTTTTCATGGCTTAATCCTGCACACAAAAGATGAAAGGAAGGCATGTTAATTGCCTTGCATGTTATACAACCAGCTTTTAATTATGATGACTCCGAGATGACTTTAAAATTACCATAAAACAAAAAATATCTAATATGGAAAGCTCATAAGCGTAAACGCTGAAATGCAAGTTCAAAAAACTATTGGGTGTAGGTACTATAGGCAAAATTTGGCTGAAGTCAGACAAACTGTGAAGAAGAAGAATGTATACGTGCAGATATACATACAAAGATAGTGACATTTAGCTTTATGTAAAATATAAGACAAGCAATAATTAAGCTATACGTTGGAAATTTTTTAAATTATTAGATAATTTAATTTAGTTTGGTTTAATTTTGTTTGACTCCATAAGCAAGTAGGGAATTAAAAATTTTATATAAATAAAAAATGAATGCATACATTGTTCAATCTTGGACAAAAAATAGTAGCTCATATTTTGAAGCTGGGAAATTAAGTGTTTTCTGCCATATTTGTTATTAAAAAAAAAATTGTGTTGTTTTCAGGTAATGCTATTTTTTGGTAATCCATAATTTTGAAGTTATAAGGGTGGTACAAATACAAGTATCATTTTAGAAGAAGAAGGATAGTTGTTTCAAGAGTTATCGAGAATAGTCAGTGTTTGGGCGTAGAAGGAGGCTCAAAAATTGGCAATCTTACAAAGTCCAAGAAATTGGTGCAGTGGAATATTGTAGGAGGGGAAAGACGTGAAAATCTAAAGGTTTACAGCAACAAATAAACAAAATAGCTAATGGTGGCGAATCCTTTCTCACCCAACCTTACCTAAGAACGCAAAATAGTATTGCTGTTTAATAGCCTAGATGTCTAATATCTTGTAAGAATTAGCCTCACGGAGAGAAATAATATTCTTATATTATGCAAATATTTTCCTTGATCTAAGAAAATTTAAAATTAAGCCTCATTTGCTCTAATCAAGCACTAAGAACTAAAATTAAGAAAACAAATTTTATAATGAGCAAATGAGCAAATTTTATAATTTTGTAAAATAAATGATTGATTGACACAAGAATAAAATACTTGATTCTAGAACCTGCAAAAAGACTTGAATCAAGAAAAAATTTTCTGAGCAAACGCAGAGTTGATTTTTAAAAATATTCTTGAATTAGTCAATAATTTTGCTTGATTTAAGAAAATACAAAATTATTTCAAAATTGCTTCAAACATGTAAAACTATACAAGTACTTTAAATCTTAAATCTTTCAACATTTAGTCTTAAATTATAAGTGATAAAAATCACACTCCTACTTCTCATCTAAAGATATATTAATCATTATCTAACGACAATTAATTTACCAGAATTAATTAATTTATAAATGTATCACAAGAAATCAGAAAATCTCTTAAAATAAGATAAGTTAAGTTTTTGTTTTACTATTTTCAGATACAAGATCAAATATAATCTTATATATCAAGCAAAACTTTCTCATTTTTAGACAATTAATTACTTAGATCAAGTAAATTATTCTCTTTAAAAGAAAAATCAAAGCATTCTTATATTGAGAAAATTGTTTATTTGGTTGAAGCAAATTGTTCTCAAATCAAGTCAATTATTCTTATTTTCAGTAATTTATTTATTTGAATCAAGTAAACTCTTCTTAATTTAAGCAAATTTAAGACTTGAATCTAGAGAAAGTATATAATGCTTGAATTTCTTTTCTCATCGTGTATATGATTGTGTGGAAACTTATTTTTGCTATGTAATGTAAACAGTGTCCTGCAAAAGTATTCGGATATTATAATCTTTCGAAATTAACCACATTTTTTTTTAATATAAACGAATTCTGTCATTCAAAAAATACATCAGTGCTTTGTACTGATATGATTGATTATTTTAAATAGCTAACTATCAAATAAAATTTAAAATAATAAAACCTGCACAAATCAAAAAAATCAAAAACTCATACTAAATCTATCTCATGAAAGTATTTGGAATATGCTAAGTAAAGCGAGAAAAAAAGAAATAGTATGTAAAATCACCTAAGTCGGCTTAAGTAAAAAGAATCGTATGGACATTAGAAACTTATGCTTATTCACCAAAGTAATATATTGTTTAATACATTGCTTTGAGAGCATTTACTTCGACACGCTGCCAAAAAAAATGTTTGATTCACCCAAGCCAGGAATATAACATTTTAACCAATAGTGTAGGTAAACCACCGAACACTTTGACACTTTATCAAAATGGTATGAGCAAAATTGATCGCTGAATACTCGCGGTTTGTTATAGTTCTCATTTAGTATTCATAATGAAAATGATATAGCCTGCATGTTTAGCCAAAGTGCAATCTTTCGTGAGTGCATTTTCTTAGCATTTCATAAGATATATTTAATAGATCGCTTTTATGCATAATTTTTTTACTTTGGAAATCTATGTTGTAAATTTTGTAAATGTATGTATATTTACATTAAATGAAATAGGTTGCCTTAGTAAAAATAAAAAATTTTGGTTAATTTTTTTTAGAAGTTTCATCTAAGTACTTGGGTAATTTGGCACAACAGCAATATACAAAATTCTACCTAAGTATATGTACATTTCATACTTGTTTTTGGAAATTTTTTACAAAAACAATATACAGTTATTTACCTAAGTAGATGTATATTTTATACTTCTTGTACATAAATCTATATATATTTATTTAACTTTGATAGTTCAACAAAGCTTTTTGTGGAAAGCTTGAACACTATGTTCGGCAGATTAAGCAAGCACGCTAATATAAATTGTCGAAGTCACAATGTATAAATTACAAAATACTTCGTTAATTTATCATCCAAATCAATATCGTTAAGTTAACATGTAGAACTTAGGTGTTTTGCCTAAAAACTTAGGAGGCTGAAAACTGCCAAAGCCATCGTATGAATTATACTAGGTTTTTTAATAATTTTACATAAGCTTTTTTCTCGGTGTAGCACCCCTTTTTTTAAATGTACCTATTGTTATAAATTCCACATAATTTGGCTGCAGCTTAGTTTCCATGTATTCATCTATGGTTCATGTATGGTATGCATTTTGAAAAATTCTCTGATGATTTTCAGTTCTACAAAAAGAAGCATTTCGATTATGCATAGCATTTTAAAAAGGAACTCGCTTCATATTGGAGATGAGAAGAAACATCTCCAATCGAGAAGTACTCGAGATGAATCCATTATTATACGGGAAAACAAGAAACATTCTCGAACTTCTTTCTGTCGTAGAGGTAAACCGGAACCTTTCTGAATATCTCGGCGTACATATAAGTGATGGAATTATTCGGAGGATGTTCAGACCTACTGGTTACAATGGGAGAACTCCCCGAATTAAACCATTATTCAGTGAAAAAAATCGTATAAAACGCTTAGAAGTTACGAAAAAATATATCAACCACGAAGATTACTATGCAGCGATACAACAAAATTAAACCTATTTGGACCGGATTGTGGAAATAAAATATGGAGAAAGAAGAATACTGGCTTGTACCATGGAGGTGGTAACGTCAGGTTATCTGGGTGTATGAGTGCAAATAGAATTGGCAACATTCAGTTGAACCATTAACATTACATAGAGACTATGAAGGACAATTTTGAAGAGAGTACCGAAAACCTTGCGTTTTCTGGTCGTTAAATATTTGAACAATATAACGACCCGAAGCATACAGCTCAGAATACTCGACTTTGGATCCAGTGATAAAAATTCTGCTCAGAATACACCACCTTAGTCGCCGAATCTAAATCTAAATATTAAATTTTCATTTTCATTATTTAACTATTATTTAAAGTTGAATTCCGAATACTTTTGTGAGCTGATTTTTTATTAACTTTGTTTTTTTGACCTTTATCTTTTGTGCTAATTAAAAGTTTATACATCACATAAGCAATTTGATTATTTTTTTTTAAAAGTATTTATAAATCCTAAGATATACACCTATATGCACCGAGAAAAAAGCTTATGAAAAATTAATAAAAAACCCAGTATAATTTATACAATGGCTTTGGCAGTTTTCAGCCTCCTAAGTTTTTGAGCAAAACACCTAAGTTTTACATGTTAACTTACCGATATTGATTTATATGATAAATAACGAAGTATTTTGTAATTTGTACACTGTGACTTCGGCAATTTATATTAGCGTGCTTGCTTAATCTGCAGTACATAGTATTCAAGTTTTCAACAAAAAGCTTTGTTGAACTATCAAAGTTAAATAAATAAATATATATACATGCACGACAAGTATAAAATATACATTTACTTAGGTAAAGTACTGTATATTGCTTGGGTAAAAAAATATCTAAAAACATGTATGAATGTACATATACTTAGGTAAAATTGTGTATATTGCTGTTGTACAAAATTACCTAAGCACTTACATGGAACTTCTAAATAAAATGGACCAAAAATTTTTATATTTTTTGAGGAAACATTATTTTATTTAATATAATTAAACAACCATTTACAAAGTTTATGCATTTAGACCGCTTTTAAATAAGTCAATAGTTGGATATTACTGCTCTAATTTAATACCAAAAAAATGCACTCATCTTGGCTAAACATCTAGGCTGTATCATTTTCATTACAAAAACTAAACGAAAACTATAACAAACCGGGAGTATTCAACGATAAATTTTGCTCATACAATTTTGATAAAGTGTCAAAGTTTTCAGTGGTTTACCTACAACATTGGTTAAAATGTTATTTTTAAAAAATTAAACATTTTTTTTTCGGCAGGGTATCGAAGTAAATGCTCTCAAAGCAAGTATTACTTCGTATTAAACAATATATTACTTTGGTGAACAAGCATACGTTTCTAATGTCCATACGATTATTTTTGCCTAAGCCGACTTAGGTGATTTTACTATTGCTTTTTTTCTCGGTGTGGGCATGGATTTAAAAAAAAAGAATTCCAAAAACTTTTGTGAAGCACTGTATGTATGCATTTTCACAATCATTTCCTAACATAACTATATACAGTGATGGAAAAAATAATAGAAAAGGCAAGCACTTTGACGTTTCGAAGAATTCTTATAAGTTTTAAAGCAAACTATATGAATGTAACCCACTGTACACAAAAGTTGGATATTGGTACTTTATTTTGTTTACGCTTTTGCGCATTATTCGGTAAAAATATCAGTGCAAACCCTTAAATCAGTGAACTCGATTTCTTATTGAAAAAAAAAAAAAATAGAAACGCATTCTACTTTTGTTAATAATAGCTGCGTTCGATTCGCCAGCCTATACTCAACTCATGTCGCTTATTTCAAAATTTATATGGGAAAACAACAACAAAGTCGACAGCTAGTTGAGTATAGAGTAGGTCAATTATCAGTTGAGTTGAGTAAAGTTGCGTTGCCAGTTTCTTATTTTTTAGTTGGTTTGTGTACGGAATAAGGTAAAAGTAATAGATTCTGTCAAAATGTAATGTGAGTACAAAAACAAAATTAATTTATTGGCAGACTTTATGTGGTCTGTAAAAACAAAAGTGTTGCCAACTATGCAGTAAGTAACAGCTAAGTGAGTAGCCGTTTTTTTCGTAGTTGAGTTGAGCACTGGCGAATCGAACGCAGCTAATATTAAATATACAAGTGTTTTAAAATTGTATTCAAATTCTCCGTCTCCTGGCATGTCACTTATTGTAAGTGAAAGTAAGTAGCCTAAATAAGTATTGGCCCTTAGTAATAGAAACGTAAAAACTCGCTTCTAAACTCAAATTACTTAGGTGATTCTAAGCTACTTTTTAGGTTTCATAGTAATAAAACAAATCTAACAAAAGTCGACTTCAGTGCTTCTACTGTGAACTGATCTTAAATTTCATCTGTGAACGTACCCTTTGTTCTGTTTGTTTTTGACAGCTGATTTTATTTATTAATAATTTTTGCACACATCAAGCAAAACAAATGGAAGCCGCTTTAAAAGTAAGTTGCTTCTTTTGTTTCCTTAAGCTCTAAATCATTTATTATTTCTAGATCCATAAATATTCTTTCATTACACATTCACTGCGATAATTTCAAATGTCACTTTAAAATTGACTTAGAAGCCGGCGAGCCACAACTAGATGTTTTCTAAATTAGAAGTGACTTTGTTATTATTACTACCGATTGAAAGACGATTGAAAGACGTTAAAGACGAGTTTAAGATAAATTCGACTTAGAATTTCTTTATTACTAAGGGCCATTGTTTCTGAATGTATAAAAAAAAAAATTTACACTGCAGTAGTAATCTATAATATAAGTACTTTTTTATTGTGTGAATAGTTATTGAATATTATTATATTTTCTCTAAGAGATATTCTATTGAATTTTATCCTTCGAATTTGTCATCATTCTCCTGTCAAACCGAAACACTTAAAAAATATATAGAATTAATTGAAATATAATAAATAAAATAACGTGCATGTTTTACTTAATTTGAGGTGGTATCAATTAACTCAGTTAACGTTGTAAGCGAGATTGTACTTTGTCCATTCGATTTCTTAGTATCCTGGTAAGCATATTCGTGAAAATACTGTAGATATAAGTAATTTTTCAGTTGTATGAGTTGCACATATGTTGTCTTATGATAGGGGGCTTATTTTTTTTTTATAAAACGTTATTTTGCCGATTTTTAAGGAACATTTAAAGAATTCTCAGTCTTTTGGTCTCAGTCCCCTGGCCTCCGTTTGATCCAAATTTGCGATTCAGAATTTTTTGACTAGCCACTTTTAGAAAGTGGAAAAAATGTCATCAACTTCAAATAAAACTACTTGCCAAGGCTTATATATAAAAAAATTTCGTGTTGGAATTAACTTAATTTTCTTCCTTCGTGTGTAGAACTACCCATATAAATATATGAATGTAACAAATTATTTTAAGTTTATTTGTTGTTTTTTTTTTTTTTTTTTTTTTTTTAATAAGAAAATTTTGTTGAAGTGTTTTCTTCCCATAGCAATTATACTTTTATGCTTTTGCCTTCTTCTTTTTTACTAATCGACTTTTTGTACTGTAATCAACACCAATGATTAGGTCTAATTAATTAATTTGTAGTTTTTTCTTAATTCAAAGTATTAACATCAACTATATTGATGCTCTAAGGTAGCCACAATGAGTTAATTTTTTTATTTTTCAATTTATGTTTGCGTTCCGCATACATTAATCGCCTTGACAGTTTTTGATTTGTAGCTGTCAAAAATGAGCAGATGTAACAGAAAAAAAAAATTAAACCGCAAAATAGCCAAAGCAAAGCGCAGCTATGATTAATATGTGAAATGCTTAAAAAAAAAATACAGGCACCATGAAAACCAAATTTTTTATATTTTCATATTTCTTATTGAAGACTTTTTTTGTTTCGTTCACAAAGTTTGCCGCGGCTTTGCATATGCAAACAATAAACGTCATTCAGTGATTCTCCATTAATTTTTTGTAACAGCGGACAATAAGTGAAAGTGTTGCCAGTGGCTAAGAAACACAATTTACACTTAAGTGTGATTTTTTTATTTTTTTAATTAAGTTTCGATGGATTTTCAACATTGTTGTCGTAGGTTAAACTGTTCGAGTTGCTCTTATTGTTGTTGTTGCTTCTGCTTATGCTATTGGCGTCTGTTTCCTTATAATAAATAGATAATGATAATAGTAGTCTTAATAATCCAAACCACTATTGTCATTAATAAGTTAGGTATGCAGTTTGATTTTTTGTTAAATTTTTTTAATCATTCAAATATTTCTTTGCTCTTTCGTAGCAGTCGTTAATTTTTCCTAAATAATTTTTAATGAGACTTACACAATAGTTCAGCGCGAATGGTTTTCTTTTTGTGTGTTTGTTTTTAATTAGTTATTTGAATATGATGTAATTCATATTCGGGGTCTTTTTATGTGCTGTCTGCCTTTTTTGTCTGTTTATATTGATGCCGGTTTTAGCGCATATCATTTATTATTTTTTCGAATGCCATGAGGTGTGAACATGTGTAAGAGCCAGTTTTTTAGTGAGCGATTAACTTTTTATGTGTCTATAAATGGTTGCGACTACGTTGCACTTGTTTTGTTCTTTGAGAAACAAAAGACTTAAGAAACAAACTTGCATGCATAAATGTATGAATTGTTACTTCGATTTGCATGCAACTTTGCTAAAATTATGCTATTAATTTCTTATTAACACGTTTTTATTAGCTTCACTTCTTTTGTCTGTCACGTAACAATCTTGGAATCAATTTTTAACTAACTTACCGTTGAGTAAGAGATTTGAAACTTAAAATGTAGCTCAGACTGGATGACAACACAATATTAACACATTTTCTTGTCTCTTCGTTTGTTTGTTTGGCAAAAATGCGAAATTATTTGATACATATTAAGAATTAAACAAAAACAAATAAAAAGTTTACATTTTTGAGACTCGAACTGACAACCTCACAATTATAGAGAAAACGCTGAAAGAACTGAGGCACAGAACTCACATGAAAATATTTCAAATAATAGCAATAAATGAAACAAATTCAAATTTTCAGAAAAATTTACCACTAAAGGTAAAAACAAAAATTTCTTAAAAGTTGTTTGTGTAAAGAAATTGCAGATGTCTTGAGATTCATTTCGGCTCTGACATACAGAATTTGTTACTCCATACTTAAGGATTAAAAAAAAAAAAGATACAGTAGTTTCGACTATGTCGTAACACAAGACGTAGAATTATTCAATTCGCTTTTGATGACATCTTTTTTAAAAACTATTTAGCAAAATATTTATTCCATACACCTGAGCATATGACCTTTAAAAGAGTGCCGGAGAGGGTTAATATGTATTACCGACCCCCATTACTTTTGCAAAAGGAACATTTTTGCCTCTTACACCTATTTCCTCCAACCACTCCTTAGGGGGGCTCCCATACAAATTTTATGGTTTTTGTTTATTTATTCCATACACCTGAGCATATGACCGTTAAGAGAGTGCTGGAGAGGGTTAATATGTATGACCGACCCCCAATACTTTTGCAAAAGGAACATTTTTGCCTTTAACACCTTTTCCCTCCGATCACTTCTTAGGGGGGGCTCCCATACAAATTTTATGGTTTTGTCGATAAAACCGGAAACTGTCGATAAATAGGTAGCAAGTTTAAGCAAACAAAAACATCAAATGTTGGCTTTATATTTCATGTAATTGTATAAAATTTATATAAGTTAGAGAGTTCTAACATGAATTTTTGTTGTATTGAGGATCAAGCAGACCAACAAGTGCTAACATCAACATTGTACGATCAGTACTTTAGGCCCACCAAAGGCTCAAAAAGTCTTATAAATACCGACACCTGATCACTATCAACCACCCTACTTACCTCCGAGAATGACGTATTCTACGCCAATATACAAAATGGGTGACAGGTTGCAAGTGATAGGTTGCAAATTATAAAGAAGATAAAGTAATACTTTATAGTAAATAAAGTACTTTATGGTACGTAACATACTTTGTAAGTAAATAAAGTACAAAGTACTACGCGGAACACGGATACAACAGTATTTTTTGCTTTCTTATTCAGTATTGTTTTGTTATAATTTAATTACCCATAATGGCGGGAGTGTCTTTAAAATGCAATCGAAAAATGTCCGACGAAAAGAGAGTATTTCAAGACAAATGGGAAGAAGAATACTTCATTGTAGCAAATAAACATAGTTCGACCACATGCTTGATCGGTCGTGAGAGTGTTATATTAAAAAAATACTTATGGATTTTCCTTTTTTTCACTTTTATATTTTTTGACGAACGGTATGCTGATAAACGATATGTACTATTATTATTCTGTTTTAGTTTCTAATTTTTAAAATCTCTTTCCAGCAAACATTATGACTCTTAAAAGACTCTCTTTATCGAATGAAGTCGAATCGAATATTGCAAAGTGAAATTTTTAAATTTTAATTTTTCTGCAGTTACTTTTTATTTGAAATGTTTAAAAAAAAAATATTTTAGTCAGTTTTTTTTATTTTCAATTATAAAATATCTTAAATAAATTTTAATCTAAAAATATACTTCAACCTTAACGGATCATTGTTACTTTATAAGTTATGAAAGAGTCTTCATTATGAGTCTTTAAAGATTCCATTACATGATTCTTAAAAGAGTATTAAATATGGCTTTTAAAAGAGCCTCAATTTTCAGTCCAAAAGACTAATATATATGAGTTCTAAAAAAGTATTTATTATGAGTATTTAAAGAGTCTGTACTATGAATCTTAAAAGAGCATTAAATATGAGTCTTTAAAGAGTCTTAATTTTGATTCCAAAATGAGACACAAAGCAGTCATTATTATGAATCATTTTTTGAAGCACATAACCTACGAAAATGTATTCATAGAAGAGACTTTTTGAGCGCGATGAAAACTTATTTATACGAGCCTTAAAAGAGTCTTTTAAGAGTCATAATGTTTGCTGAGAAATATAATCCTTTTGTGAATATTTGTTGTGAACAATCATAATACCGTCTTATTTAGGACTTTTTAATGAGTTATTTTTATGAGAACTCATAAAGCAAGCATAATATTGATTCTTTTAAGAGTAGTAGATGAGTAGTCATTTTACAATCATATCAAAGACTACTTTAGGAGTCTTCTAATTGCGAACTCATAAGACATGCATAAAAAATACTCTTTTTAGAGTCTTATTTCTGAGCAATAATTTTAAAATCATATCAAAGACTCCTTCAGGAGTCTTTTTATTGCTTACTCACAAAACACGCATAAGAAAGACTCTTTTTAGTCATTATTTTTTTTGGGACACTCAGAAAATGTTTGCAGAGTTAGTTTTCATTTTTAAAATAAATGGTTTCTACAAAAAGAGGGGTTTCATGATTTTATTCGTCCTACCAGTATAGCGTTGCTGCCCGCGTAGCTTTACAAATGTATGTGTATGGCCCGAAGAAAGTAAAGGTTGAGTATCATTGCTCTATAGTATGCGCCCCACATTTTCAGGAGAACTTAAAACCCCACTCTAGGAGATATTATTTTATACTTTTTAGTTCATTAAAAATTTTTTTATTTATTTAAATAATCATTTTACTATTAATTTATCATGTGGCGGTCGTGGCCGAGTACGTGTGGACCACTCGATGCCAATGCAAGCTGAAACAACAGAAAGTTTTTTTTCATTGAAATTAATTTTTCAGTACGGTCGTCACCTCTCTGCAGACAATGGCAAACCTCAGAGAGTACATAATGCCATGTAAGGATTCTTGCCGTTCGTAGTCGCCTAAAATTTAGTACGTCCCATTCTTGATCATTTGTGTACAAACATAAGAAGCTTGGTCAAAGTAGTGCTGAAAAGGACAATTTTTTTTTTGTTTTTGTTTTTTTTTTTTTTTATTTTATTTTGTTTTTTTATTTGTTTTATTTTACAAGAGGCATTTTTTGACGAAGTATTGAAAAATAAAAATCACTCGAGTAGGTTATTTAAAAATATTTTATGAGAATAACATGTACCTTGACCCAAATTGTTTTAAGCTATTTTAATTTGCTATTCATGATTTTAATTTTAAATATTTGGCTCCACAGTATAACAAAAAAAAAAAAAAAGCCAAAGTCCAGTACAAAGAGCAAAGTGAATTTACCTTGCCCGACATTTACCTTTTAATGATATGACTTCAAGTTAGTGAATTAGTGATGAATAAGAAGTCAGGCAAGTGAGCCTGACTTTAATATTTTTTTAAGTTCAAGTGAGCTTTGAAAAGTACAAATTGAAATGCTGTGTTAAGAGGCTGTTTGACTTTTAAGCTGTTTTCTTAATTCAAATAGTTTCCGGCTTTTACTGCTATAGCAAAGACGTTTCAAACTAAATTAGATTGGGTTGCTAGACCGCCCTTTCAAGACTATGTAGGTGATTGGATCATTATGACATCCACAACTTCTACCTAGGGCCTTCAAAAACACCGTTAGAGCTGTCATTGATTCTAAGAAGATGCATTACGTCCTCTCTGTGAGTGTTTAGGGAGTAGAAGGCTTTTTCAAATAAAGGTGTGTCCGAATCGTAATAGATAGGCATCTTAACTGATTCCTACGCCATATTTCTGACCATGGTATCAAGGGAAATGATAGCGGTTGAAGTAAAACTAAGTGTACCACTTATGCACACGGCGACAATTCTCATATTATTTTGAGGATAGATCCCAGGTTCTAAAATACTTTTCATTATAACAATTTAGTTTTTTTCATGCACTTATTAGGTTTCATTTCCTCCAAACCTAATAGGAATTCCATCAATAAGAAATGCAAAACATGTTTTTTTAATAAAACAAGTAGTAAAAACAACATGAACATGAAGTAAAAACAACATCTTTCAAATGGCCACCTCGGCTTAGGTTCCCGACCTTAATTCCTTTTTCAAAATTTTCGATCACTCTTTCGCAAAATTGCGACTATATTTCAGCGATGACGACGCACAGTACTTTGTCCCATAGGAATAAATCAAGATTTTTGTTGTAACATAACCTAACAAAATTGGTACCGTTTTTTAGACAATACTTTCACTAAGAAGAATCCAAATTTTTATTGCAATTGAACAATTTTTGTAGACACTATACCTCTTTAAAGTCAACCATTTTTATGTATTTTTATTGTTGTGGAATATTTGATTTTGCACATCTTGCAAAGAAAAAATTGCTGTAAGCGCAATTTTAGCCGAATTCATTTGATTTTTGATTTTATTTCAAGAAAAATATTGTAAAATAAATGACTTTTCATATGTCTTCAATTAAGCTTAAGAAAATAAAATGAAAAATTTCCAAAAAAATAAAAATTTTTTAAATATTTTCAAAAAATTTTGCAATTTTTGAGAGCATATTAAAAAAAAACATTAAAAAACATCTCTTTCATTTTCAAACATATTGTTATACAAGTATTTATCTTTCAGATTCCAAAATTTGTAAAATGTTTTCAACCGGTTCTTGGAGTTATCGCATTTTGAAAAATGGTATAAAAATCATATTTTCCTCTAATTAATGGAAATTTCTATTTTGCACATCTTGCAAAGAAAAAAGTGCTGTTAGCGCAATGTTAGCCCAATTCTTTTGATTTTTTTTTATATTTCAATCAAAAAAAATTGTATAAATAAATAACTGTTATGTCTCACATTTAGCTGAAAAAAAATAAAAAATAAAAACTCTCTAAAAAAAGAAACATTTTAAATATTTTTGCAAAAATTTGCAAATTTTGACAGCATATTAAAAAAAAAAACGACAAAAAAAAATCTCTTTCATTTTCAAACACATTATTATATGTGTATGTGTCTTTCAGCTTCTTAAATTTGATAACTATTTTCAACTTATTTTTGGAGTTATCGCATTTTGAAAAATGGTTTGAAAATCATATTTTCCACTAATATACGAAGCGTTTGGAAAGATAAAAAGAGCACTAATAAAAAGACCATTTTACACCTTAAAAAAGTAAACAAACAAATTTTATGGGTCACTTATTTCAAAAATGACCTAAGTCAATTTTTTGTTTTTTAATTAACGACATCATTAGGTAAAAAAGTATGTATATTTCTCTTAAATTATTTAACATTTACTTTTAAAAAAATTTAGACTTAGATCATTTTCAAAGTAATCAGTATGAATTTCTTGTACTCTATGCTCAAAAGGTGTAGACGTATTAGTTTATAAAAATGTTGTTTTTTTAAGAGGTACATTAAGCAGTGATTTTAATTTGCAGTTTGATTTATATTCTTGTAATAAGTATTAGAATATGAACAAATTTTTTGTAATAGTTTGCTTAGATGCTGCTACATATTTAAATACATGTTGAAAATAAATAATGACTATGAATTTTAAAATGTAGGGTATTCTTATGTTTACTTATGCCAATCTTGTTGTGTTTGCTGTATATTCTTTAGCGAAAACAAAAAAAAAAATATAAAAGTGTTATTATAATATTTAAAAATAAAATGAAAATATAACTATCTCCGTTATATAAATATCTCCTTACAAAAACAACCTTTTTGTAAACAAGCTATGCAGGCCCGTAGCCAGGATTTACCTAAGGGGGGGGGGGGGTTTGGATTAAAAAAAATATCGATAGTTTTTGATATCGATAAATGAAAACGTATTTTTTATATAATTACCAGAAAGATGTGAAAAATTAGTGGCTAGAAATGAACAATACTTTGAAAAATGAATTTGTAACAAATTTTTCACAATAAAGCGACAAACTTGAAAAAAAAACACTTTAAAACTTTTTTGTACACCAAATACAAAAAACAAAAATGAATTTACTTTATTTTTGTTTATTTTATATATTTATACAAGAGGACCCGGCAAACTTCGTCCCGCCCTAATATCACGATTCCACCCGAAATTAATTTTTTATCGAACATTCATGATCGATAACAAATGGTGCCAATGGTGCCAATCGAATCAAATATTGATTGCATGAAACACTCCAATACCCCATATTAACACGGAATGTAATAGGCTGCTGTTATTCGAATTCAAAAGATTATGCTGTCATATAATTTTATTGCGAATTCTATTAGTAAATTTTTTTAGTACATTTCAATTTGAATAAAAATTGTCAGCTCAACTGTTAGTTTTGAAGCCATGAGGTGGTCTAAGGATCGATCCCCACAATGGGCAAACAAATAATTTTTTTTTTAAGTTTTTTTTATTTATTGAAATGACAGCTTTTGTGATTTTTGGAGTAAAAAATGAATACGTTGGAGCTTTCTTCAAATGTGGTTTATTAAGTGCTTAAATTGAATTTATCAACGAAATACTTATAATATATCAATATTAAAATTATTATAATATATCAATAAGAAATACGAATTTCTGATAGTTTTTTGTTATTCTAAGGAAACGAAGTTATAAGAAAAAGACGCTGTACTAATATTTTGTGCAATTTTGAAGATATGTGAATATTTTTTGACAGAATTTTCTTTTAATTATTTAGACGCACAGTTTCGCTAATTAAAGTATGCTAGTAGGATAATTTACGTTTCTTGTAAAGGGGCAGAAGAAGGGGCGTGGTCAAAACCAAGTATGTCATAACCTAATATAGGATTCAAGTAATGTGTGTGCCGAATTTGAGTTAAATCCGTCCTGCCGTTAAGATTTGTTGGCTATTTAAAGTAGTCTGATGTGGCAATTCCCATACAAAATTACCAATTTTGATTTTTTCGATTTTTCCGCTGTTCCTTGAAGTTTTTGTAATTTTCTTTCTTTCTAAACCACATCTGTATTAAGGCAAACAATACAAAAAAGGAAATATTAAAATCGGCCCAGCCGTTTCTGAGCCTTAGCAAAACGCACACGCATTTGATTTTTTTTTTTTTTTTGTTAATTCTAATAACACAGCGTCCGCTGTGACACTGCAATCCCTATGTATGCTTAAGGATGCACATCCATTGAACATAAAAAACGTGTGTTCTATAATTTCAAAACTGTCGTTTGTTGAGCTCAATGTGTTTCGGCTATATATCTTGCTTATCTTTCCACTGTCATTTTGGAATACAGAAAGAAGCTAAAAAATAAAATTTTCAAGACAAACTTCTAAAATGACAATAATTAAGCATCTTATATTATTATTTTAATAATTTACTTGCAAACGGTCGGTTTAAAATTCTATATAAAAATAACCACGATTAGAATAACGACATTTTCTCGTATTTCCTGACTTTTGTAAAGGCCACAATGAAAAGGTTAAAAAATTTTATTTAAAAAGTTTTTATTATCATTCAGCAAAATTACCAAGAGGTTGTGATCCTGCACCTCCAAAACCAGTGCTAAAAAATATGCAAAACTTCCAATAAGCTGCATTTTCTAATTTGGAGTAAACCAACCAATGCCAACGGTTCAACCAAGTATGCTTAAATCGGAGTTTGCGAAAACCGCTGGCAGGAAAATTAAAATTTGGGGAGGCACATAAATACTTTGAAAACTTTCAAGGCGGTTCGAATCAGAAATATTGCTCATCAACTTGGAAATATCGTTATTTGAAATTGATATACTCTTGAAGTCGAAGGCAGTTCCGATAAATCAAATGATATTTCTGGAACAACTTCTACAACCATACACACAAACTTAGAGTTATAAACATTAAAAGTAAAATATTAATTCCACAACTTGTACTACCGCTTTCAACATAGCTGTCAACATTAAAGCTTTCTTCAACTGCAGGTTACAAAGGAAGTTCTGAAGGCTTTTCAGATTCCAAAGTTTCTTGAACGTTTTCTGCAATACAGATGAAATATAATATTATTCGGATTTTGTCGGTTTCGCATCGAGCAAAAAGTTAATCCATTAATATTCAATCAATGCAAACACGCTACCAAAAAAACACAGCTTTCAAACATTCAGAAATATTCGGCAACTTTTTAACACATTTACGCTTTGATAAAGGAAAAAAAATCATTTAAATCAAGAACTTACTTTCCACCGTTCTAGCCTTTTTTACTTCTGGTTTCTGCAGCCAATTAAGTAAATAGAATCATTTTTGTAGTTTTGGCACAGTAAAATTAACAATAGAAACTCTTAAACTTATCTAACAAAACTCAATCAAAATGTCACCACTTTCACGTAACACCTGTTAACGCAATAAATTCTTAAATTGCTGGTGGTAGACAAAGTTCAATTGAATGTATCGAACTTTTTTCGATACTTAAGCATGTTGATGTTTTCGCTGTAGCTGTTTGCACTTGCAGTTTGCACTGTAAGAGAAAAAAGACGCACGTGCAGCAAGTATTCGCACATTGGCAAAGTTATATTAATGCTAATATATTATTTTTTATACTTTTTGGACCATAAGGGGGGGGTTTTAACCCTAAAAACCCCCCCTTGTCTACGGGCCTGAAGCTATGTAACATTTTGGTACGTAAATATGCATGGATATATTTATTTGTGTCTCTGAAACTAAAAACAACATTTCAAATCGGTTTTCAATATTAAAAAGTTTAGTCCTTAATCTAAGACAAAAATAAATAATTTCTGAATTGAATGTTTTAATAATTCTTTTTTATTTAATTTAAAATGGAGAAATTTGAATATTTAAAACTCATTTTTAGTAAAAAGTAAAAGACTTATGTTTAAACTGATTTCATTTTTGAAATCAGTGAGCACATATTAATTGCTATGCAAAATATCATAAGAATCGAACTACTCCTTATATATATTCCTCATTTTTGTATGGGCTCAAAGTACTGTGCTACGTCGATATTCGCTTTGAGAATTGGAATTGTTTGCGGATAGTTTGCGTAGATCTTATTCTTAACAAAATCCTAAGGGAAGAATGTTTTACGATGTTAAATCAAACCGGTGTCATCAAACCGCGAAATTTCACGGTCAGAGAACTGTGTGCGCAATAAAGCAATTGTTTGGAACCGAAATGGTACAAAGCTTCATCATAATGAAAGTAGAGGTAGTCTGTGTCAGACATACTCCATTTTCCGACCAGAAATATTGTTTAAAAAAAAATAAATAACTGGCCATTTCAGCCCTTGAAAGGACTTTGACCTAGCTTCTTATGATCAATTATGTTGTGCGTGTTATTAAGACACAGTTGACCGAGAACCGGACCTACAGGTTTAATGCCGATTTCGAACGGCGATGAACGGAATGTTTTTGTTCTCAATAAGCTTTACATGGCATTACAAATATTGTTTATTATGTCTTAAATTGACTGTAACGGCGCTTTTGTCGTCGTATCCATAAAAGATAATCCCTATGACGCCTCCGCCCCACAATATGCACCAAACAGTCACTAGTTGTCATGGCATTGCCATCTCCTGAATAACTTGTGGCTTTCGAATCCTCAAACACGGCAATTTTGTTTATTAACGAAGTCGCCAATGTGAAAATTAGCTTCGTCAGAAAGCACGATTCATCAAAACAGACACACCGTCATCATTGATTTTTTCTAAGACCCAATCTGAGAACGTATGGGGCTGCTGGTTGTCCACATGTTGCAGTTCTTGAGTCAATTGAACCTACGCATGCTGAGCCAAATCTTTCATCAATATTCGCTGCATTGTGAACGTCAAGAGGTCGAATTCTTGAGCACGGTGACAAATTGAGGTGCTTGGGCCGTTTTTAACACTTTCATTCACTGCGTTGATATTTTCCGTCGGTGGACACGCGACGAAATTGTTTCGGTGCCTTCAGATCATGCTCTGGGCCAGTTTCTTGGATTTTTTTTTTATTATGTTATGCACATTAGAGCTGATTATTAGAGTAGATTTATACCTTGCATGCTTTCTCACAGCAGCATGCTTTATTCTAGCTTTAAAGGCTATAACTTCAGTACGGCAAGAGTTAAATTAAGGTTTTTTTTTTTTTTAATTGTATATAATTTTACCATAGTTCAAAAATCATCATTACTTTTTTTTCATTTTGATGAAATTTTTAAAAATTGTGAAGCGTTTCTTAAAAAATTTACCCAAATTTCACGAAAAAATAAAACAAAATACACCAAAATGTCTAAAAAAATTACCTACCTTTTTGATATATGTACATTAGAGTAAAGTTTGGATATTTGTCTTTCGAAATGATGACTCAAAATCTTAGAAAATGTCCGTTTTAGACCAATTTATGCTTGAAACTCAAAAAATCTCCGAAAAACCTGATTTTAAGGGAAAATCCGATTAGCGCCACCTCTAAATTCCTTCCAAAAATTCTGAAAAAAATCTCAAAAATACTTGACTCCATAAGCTTCTAAAAAATGCTTTTGGGATAGCCAAACATTTTTTTGGGATAGCCTAGTGTTTAGGTCTATTATGTTCCTTGGCCCTTCCACCATTTGGATGGATTAATTTTATATTTTTGGGTGTAAGTACATATCTTTTCAATGATGACTTCTTTTGGGCAACTGGTGTCTTGCATTCATTGCATTGAAAACTTTTCAATGATTTTGGGATGGTAGTTTTTTTTGAATAAATGCTAAGAAAGTAAGAAAAACTCTTGTTTAATTGTACTTATGGACAAAAGCACTGCAAGCGGGAAAAACTCTTTTATGCTTTCAAAAAAATATATTCACTTCAATACGACAAAAGCTCTCAGACCATGTCACGACAATCTGTTCAGCCGCTTAAGTGCGAAACACACACAAATAAATTTGTATAACTAGTGCGACCATCTATCCCATTTACTCGGGACATGTCCCCGAATTTGGGTAACTGTCCCGGTGTCCCTTAATCGAACTAAATGTCCCCAAAATCTGCGAGAACTATTTTATTTTTCAGTTCGGTTATTTTACGAAATGGCGTCCGTGGCGTCGTTGGTCCTACGTCTACGAACCTGGAGACCTGGGTTCGAATAACAGCAGCGACAGAAAATTATTTGAATAAAAATAATTTTTCTGTACGGCCGCCACCTCTCTGCAGACAATGGCAAACCTCAGAGAGGAATCAAAATGCCATGTAAAGCTTCTTGAGAACAAGAACATTCCGTTCATCACCGTTCGGAGTCGGCGTTAAACCTGTAGGTCTGGTTCTCGGTCAATTGTGTACAAACTTAACAACACGCACAACACAATTGATCATAAGACGCTAGGTCAAAGTCCTTTCAAGGGCTGAAATGGCCAATTATTTATTTATTTTTTTTTTATTTGACGAAATATATAACTGCTGGAAAAAAATTCATGAATGGAAACTATACAAAACACCATTTGTTATACGCTGGGTGGAGTGCTCTAAACAGTGTGTGACAAAAAACGCGCCGTACAAACTTTTAGCAGATATGGTTCAATATATCTATTGCTTATCCGGTATATCTGCTTCAGTCGACAAGCCTTTTAGACAAGCCTTTGTTTTTTAAAGAAAAACCACACTTTTAAATAAGTACTTTGAAAACAGAGCTGTAAAAGAATGCAATCATTTGTGATTTCAAATCATGTGACTTACATTCAAAATGAATGCATTCATTTTTTCAAATCATTGATTGTGATTTGAAATTTCAAGTCCCAATCAATGATTTGAAAACATGATTGCATTAATCTTTTCAAATCATTGATTGAAAATTATTGACTGGATTCACATGTTTTCATTCATTCATTCAAATCATCGATTTGTGTTTATTCGGAACACGAATCGGTGAAAATTGTCTAGAAGGGGGTCTATTTTTTTAAACATATCTTATTATCAAAGGAATTGATATTTCTGTTGAACAAGTATTGGAAATTCATATGCGAATATAATTAGTTGTACATTTTATCTTTGTTACTTGCAAGCAAATATTTTATTAATACCGTTCGTAGAAGGGTTAAATTGTGTTAAAGCTGTTACAATTACTCTTTGTATAATTAGTTATAATATCGTTCTGTTTCACTTTTTAATATACAAAATACTTAATATATTAATAATTTGTATACTTTGGGAATAACGAATTTTTTTAGCCAATAGGCTCAGTGAGATGTCCGGCTCTCTAAATTCCTGAGACATAAATGTATTAATCGCATTGTTGATGATTTAATATACAATATTGGTTCTTTGGGAAAAAAAAAATTACTGTAGCAAATTCTATTCGTCCTTTAATGTTCATCATACACAGATAAAATACATGAGAAAATATCAGTTATATTACGAATGAATCGAATATATAAATTTATTTTGCCATTTCTTTAATAAAGTCACAAAACAACAAAATCTAAGAAAAAAAAATTTAAATTTCAATCCCAATCAATGATTTTGAATGAAATCAATTATTTCCAACTGTGAATGAAATTAATGCATTCATTTTTTTAAATCATTGATTAGCACTTGAAATTTCAAATCACAATCAATGATTTGAAAAAATGATTGCATTCATTTTTATAAATCATTGATTGGGACTTGAAATTTCAAATCGCAATCAATAATTTGAAAAAATTATTGCATTCATGGAGTAACAATCCATGATTTGCAAAAATTAATGCTGTTATTTAAATCATTGTTATTTCAAAATCATTAAAATAATTAATGATTTGAAAAAATGATTGCATTCATGGAGTAACAATCCATGATTTGAAAAAATTAATTCAATAATTGCAAAAACTTGAAATTTCAAATCACAATCAATGTTTTGAAAACATGATTGCATTAATTTTTATAAATCATTGATTGGGAATTGAAATTTCAAATCACAATCAATGATTTTCAATCATAAATGAATGCATTCTTTTACAGCTCTGTTTGGAAATCATCATATTCGTGAAATGTGAAATGATGTGAAGTTATATGGAATTTTTTGATTTTACTTTTTTTTTAGCTTTGAACCACGGATTTCAGGTGGAACCTATTCAGTCAAGTCTGCCTTGGTTCGAAATGGGGTGATAGATAAGTGGGAAGGAAAGGGCAATCAAGTGAAACACGTGTGAAATGTTCTAAGCGTGTTGGAAAGCCAAAGAAACAAGTGAATTTGAATCAGAGGCAAGTGTTATGCTTTTACCTCAGTCAATTCAAGTTATAAGGCAATCTCATCCGCAAACTTCTCTACCATCAACTACAACTTCAAGTCGTAAATATTGATGAATTTTTAATTTCAGTTGATTAGAAATGAGGACAGAAAATTTAGAATGTTTTTAATGCGAAGGAGCATGGCCTGGCCGGGAATCGAACCCGGGACCTCTGTGGTGGCAGTCGAGCATGCAATATATAATTTTGTTTCTTTATATACGAGTACAAAATGAAGTAAATTCTATCTATTTTTTTTTACGTAAATTATTGCGATTTGTTTTTTATTTTTTAGTAATTTACGAATCGTCACCATTTTCACTGAAGAATGTCCCGGAATTATAGCCAATGTCCCCGAAACTTTAGCCCGAATGTACCCAAATGCCACAAAAGTGAGATGGTCACACTATGTACAACGGATCATTTTTGTATAGGTTAGTAAGGATTGCTTTAAATTGAAAAATTTTAGAAACACCGTTGTTTGTTTGTTTGTTTGAAACAGAAAACCTTTTTAAATAGTGTTTTATTTTTCTGATTTTTGAAATTCACATTTAGAAGTCATTTCAAAGTTGAGAATTACGATATTTCTTCCTAGAATCAAATCTTTGTTCTTCCTTTATTTTCAAGGATTTTGATTGATTAAGTAACAATTGATTCTACATGAAAAACGATTTCAAAAATGTTTAAATACATTCAAAAGACATCAGCTAACTTTTAGTTATTTCAAAATTTCAGTGATTTTAAACATGATCTCAACTGGCTTCCAATGATTTAATTGATTTTATATGATTATAATTGAATGCAATCAATGACCCAAAAAAGAGCTCAACAGTCAGAGTAAATGAATTTCGAAGTCATGTATTCAAAAGTAATGCTAATTCCAAAATGATGGTTTCTGCCATAAAATCCAAAAATGATTTAAAGACTGAGTTTGATTGAATTATTGAAATATTTTGCATCAGTTTTCATAATAAAGTATTTTTTCAAAGTTTTTAGAAGATTTTGTAACAAGTTTGTTTTGAATGTGTGGAATAAGAAATGATTTCACCAAGAATTTTATTTTTAACAGAGTTAAACAAGATTTCATAGACTTTCTTGAACAATTTTGTGGCAGAAATTACAACAAATTTAATGTGTTTCATAAATAAATGTATTCCGCCTGTCTACAGAATGAATGAGTTAAACTTTCTGTTTAAATTCAGGCATCCGAAGAATAAAAGTGCACGGGTGCAATTGAATTTATTGCTTAGAGCAAAGACTAGTTCCTTATAATTTTAGAAATTTATGAACATTATTGCAATTTCTATTTAAAAAACAACTATTTCCAATTTGAAGAAATGCATTTGCTCACAAGTGTGTTTAATTTTTTGCGACAGTGTAATAATTCGATAACTTTTTTACACTTTCTCCACAGTGAGTGACGAGACTGCTCGTAAACAACAATTGTGCAAAAAGCGTAACTGACAGGTTCAAAGCACAAAACATAAGAAAAAGATACGTTTTAAGATAATTCCATTGAGCCTTAAATTGCTTTTGGGACATTTGAAACTTTAAAATTTTAAACATTTCAATACACGATACTAAATGCGTAGAGTGGAAACGTCCTTAAATAGCGATTTGCTTACCTTCATTATAACTTTGGAGTAGATAGTTGTTGTGTCTTGTTAATTATTTTTCTATAAAAGCCGCGCGAGTTATTTTATCCTAATGCAGCTTGTTGTTGTAGTAGGCGCGTGCGCGTGGTTCGAGTTTAGTTTCTTTGATGTTATGATTATATTTTTCTTTTCGTTGTGTTGTTATTCAATTACGTATCCAACGGATTTCAGCGATGAAACGCGACTGACTCGTTCGTTTGACTCAGATTCACTTTTACCGGTGATGTTAGGTTTTTTCTTATTGTTGTTGTAGTTGTCTTTTCCGCTTTGTCACTCTTTTGTTGTTTATATATTGAATTTTTATGGTTTTTTTTTTTATTTTGTCTTGTTTGCTGTAACTTTCTTTAACTGCGTTTTTGACTCTTTCGTTTATTTGCACACTCAAATAAATGGCAACACTTTTGTTTTTTGATATTTTTAATCACTCAAGATTTCACTCAGACGCACTTTTTTATTTTATTTTTCTTTTGAATAAACTTGGCTCAATTTGCGTGTCGCGCTTAAGTTTAAAATAAAAACTTGGTCGTCGTTGCTGCTGTTGAGTTGTTACTTCGACACCGTCTACAATGAATCTGCTGCTATTTTCCGCCAAACTGATGATTTTAAAGAAAATCATCTCAATAGTTTTTAAATTGTTGCTTGTGTTTTTTTTTTGCTCTCTGAAAATCTCTTGGATTACATCTGGTTGTAAGAAGTGCAGTTGTTGCTATAGTTGTTGATGATTTGTTTTGTTTTTTTTTTTAACATATTTTTTTTTATGTTGCAAATTTGAACGCGTGCTCTTGTGCACCTTTTACTCTTATTGTTACAGTTTTTGCCTTTAGCTTTATTGCATTTGGTGAACATTAATTTTTAATGTTTTTTTTTTTGTGTGGCATTTTTTCTGATAACTTCAACAGGGTGCAGAGTTCACTTGTAACGTAATATTTATCAAAAAATTTATATCTTTATCAGATTCATGCGCGTTAATCTAATTAACTAGCGTTTAATTGAGTTTTGTGTTAGTTACATATAAGCCTGGCTCGATGCAAACAAAAGACTTAAGCAACAAACTCGATTGGTTGCACTTCAAATGATTTTCTTTAAATAGTTCAAATTGTATGAGATTTTATATGTAATTAATGTGAAAAAAAATGTAATTAAAAGTGCGTACGGATATTAATTTTTTCAAATATTTTATATAACTATTATAATTGCTTGATTTGGTGGTTAAAAAATACATTTGTTGTAAAAATTGTACTCAAGCAGAAGCCTCTTATCCAATATATGATGTGTCGAATGAAATATAATTTTAAGAAAATATACTTAACTTTTTTGACGCAACAACTTTACATTTTACCTTGCAGGTTACCAAAAAAGTTAGAAAAGTAATTTTTTCCAAAATGCATATGAGTTGCATTGAATTATTACTCGCAGTGTATAAATGGTAAGGGAAAAGTAATAGCACGACAGTAAAAGTAAATTCTTTGTCCTAATTACAAAAATAAAAAATAAATTAATTACAACATCGGAAAGAGGAGTTAAAGCTACGAAACTGCAAAAAAAAATGTTATATGCCAGTAAAGAATGGTTTTTAGTTCTCCCGTCAAAAAAAGACAAACAATTTATGACGTCGTGAGGCTGCAGAGAGAGCCTTTACAAAATTAAAAATTTAACAATATGAAATTCATAAAATGGCGCTATGAAATACTGCCAAAAGAAAACGCAACAAAATGGAAAAGAACCCAAACTTATATAAGTTTGAATCATAATTTTATATCAAATTTTTTAATCAAAACTGTCACTAATTACAGAAACAATTAAGTTCTTAGCGTACGGATATAAAAAAAAAATTTAATAAACGAAATTTCACCCAATAAAAATGAAAAAACGCCCAAAAATTTTTTGAAAATGGCCAGAAAACAACACGAATATTCACAAAAAAAAAAAAAAAAAAAAAAATATAAATGCAACATCGCTAAATTTGTTGCATTGTTCTCAGGTACAATGAGAAACTTCCCTTGTACGAAATGAGCACAATTTTCAAGGCCCATTTTTTGGGCCAATTTAATTCAATGATTTAATTCATGCTAAAAATCTATTAAAACAGGTCTTATAAGTGAAATACTAAATCTTTTCAAAACAAGAAGTTTGTTTTGTAAGCAAGAAATTCCAAAATGAAATAATGTCGGCGGAGGAGTGGGGGTGGGGAGACTAGCAGCCCTATTCTGCTTGTTAACTTAACAAGGAATTGTTAAGGAGCTCTTGTTAATGTGCTTGTTATGTAATGTAAATGTTCGTATTCTGGCAAATCATTTACAATTTGAAAGCTCTCAAAAGCTATTGAAGTTCACCACGCATGGTGAAAATGTAAATGCCTTAGATATAAAGCGTCAGCTGTTTTTATATTGCTCTTTTCTTGCTTATTTTGATTGCTTATGTTTGTTTTTCTACAAGTAAGATGGAAAATGTTAAGAAATATATAATTTACTAATTGTCTTCAATTGTTTTAAGTTTCAAAATGAATTTTTTTAATAGCCATCCATTTTTTATTATTCATTCCATTTTATTTTATTTACACAGCATTTGTTTGCATAATACTGCATAATACTAAACTACTTTTCGTTGTTAAGTTGTTTTTTGTCATTAACAAAATAGTAAAGAAAGGAGCTTTCAAATTATCACCAGAATACGAAACCTTAACAATTTGTTAATATTAACTATTTTGTTAATGTGGTGAGCTTAGTTAAGCTGCCAGAATAGGGCTGTAGGAAACAAGTAACGTGCGTGATACGCCGCAATGCGTATGTGCAATAACAATACTGATTAAAATCACTCAAATATAATAACAAAATATTAGAAAAAAAAAAACAAAAGAAGAACCACTGCCTTTACTTTTAATATCGTTATCTCTAAGATCTGATTAATTTTTATCAGATATTGAAAACGAAAAATTCACCGAGCTTCTTATGATCAAATTGTGTTGTGCGTGTTATTAAATGTTTGCCGACTACGAACTGCTAATGTGCATGTTCTCCATGGTATAATAATACAAAGTAGCATTGACAACTGCTTATTTTCTCTTCTACAAGAAAACATCTCCTGTCAAAAACAACTGTTTGTGCAAATGCATCTGGAGTTGCTGATGTTATTGTTTTTTCACTTCAACGTTTTCAACATTGCTTGTGTTTTCAATGGCGGATTGTGAGCGCTCTCTTTTTGAGTATATTTTTTGACAGGAGATGTTTTCCCAATCAACTGTCAATGCTACCTTGTATTATTATACCATGCATGTTCTCAAGAGGCTTTACATGACATTAATTACTCTCTAAATGAGAGAGAGAGCATGACGTCACAAGCGATATTGTCAGACTTTGGAATAAATTTACTTCCACACCCACACCCATTGAAACAATAAAATTTTGTCAGTCTCTAATAGTTTAGGAGATAAAAATCTTGAAAGTTAAAAAAATTCATATTTTCCGTATACGAAAATATTCATATTTTTATACAGAAGAGTAGATGGTTTTACTGTACTTTTCCGAAAGAATTTATTTTCAATTTTGTCAACAGTACTGTGTGACGTCATGCACTAAGTTGAGAAAGAGAGCATTAGATAACGGGACTGCGGAACGCGTAATCTTGTTTTTATCATTCTTGAGGTTCGCCATTATCTGCAGAGAGGTGACGGCAGAACAGAAAAAATAATATAATTGAAAAAACTTCCTGTGTCTTTTGGCATTGAACCCCGGTTCTCTGGAGTATGGGTCACGCTCTCTACCCACTGCGCTGCGGCCACCACTGAAATTTCGCCCGTAATATTTGTATTATTTCGCCCAAATTTTAATGAACAAATTTTGGGTGATTTTGAATTTTTTTTCAAGAAACGGCATTGCATAAAATAATTTCTCCGTGGCTTCGATGGAATCGATGCCTTAAGGTATAATATATACGTGTAAATTTTTCGAAAAAAAAAAATTTTTTTTTGTTTAATGTGATCTTTATAGTTTTAAGAATATACATTTACACATTTTTAAATCGATATTTAAAAAAAAACAGAAGTTATAACGGTTTTCGTTAACCTATGTCTAAGCTCCATACAACAAATAAAAAACTTTAAACGCGATTTCCTGGAAACTAGTTTTTTTAAGACGGTTCGATAGATAAATCGAAATCTATTGGTTCAATTTCAATGATTTTTTTTCATTTTGTTCGTTATGTTGTTCTTTAAGCATCCCCCCCTAAACTCAAGTATCTATTTGTTTTGTTTTTTTATATAAACAAAAAGCACGCGAAAATGTATCTATTTTTCGAACTTTGACTTCAACTTCCGCCATAATTAAAAAAAAAGACAGTATACCGTGTATACAGTAAAGAAGTGAAACTTATTCTTTGTATACACTCTTTCTCTTCTAGAATAATAACCATTTTAGTGTAAAGGCTCGATTATGCAATCGTAAAGCTACGCAACGTAACGTGGCGTAGAGTTCTATCTGGAATAGAACCTATCGCTGCGCTAGGTTACGTTACGATTTCACTAACCACTTACACGTATTTTTCATAAGATAGAACTCCACGTCCCGTTACGTTGCGTTGCTTTACGACTGCATAGTCGAACCTTAAAGGAAAAGAGAGAGCTTTTTAAGCAAAAGAAATACAATAAAAAGTTTTTATAAAAAAAATATTCTGTTTATTTAATATTCATTGGTATGGACCTATGGCCGAAAAGCAATTAATTCGATAACCAATTTGCGTCGTATTTACATATAGATGTGAATACAGAATACAACTTGATATATTTTTAATTCAACATATGTACGTACTAATATTACTTATATCAAACATATTATACTTACTATTATTAATAATATTTCCATATAAGATTATATAACTACAATATGTATAAAATAGTTATCTATTGAAAGAACTTATTCCAACTTTTCTTGAGCACAGTCTCAAGTTGGCGTCATGGGCGACAGCATATGCTCCATGAATTTGGGTTTCTATATAATTTTATATCGCAATATTATGAATAATATAATAATAAGAGGTTATATTAATATAATGAATTAAAGATACACCATGGCAGCCCTAGTATGAGAGTCTCAGGCAACTCTTTTATTCACTTCTGCTTCGCTGAATCTTTCTCTCTTCTACCCGAGTCATGGAAACCCCCCTATAGAACGCAATCACCACACAATCTGCGGCTTTTACCATCCAGCGGTAATCGAAGCGCGTCAAAAGCACTAAACAAGCGCTTCTGCCATAGCGCTTCACACATCTAGAGCGCTTTTTAAGTAAACCAAATTCATATTAAAATTTATATTGGATATCCTAGGATGAAAGTGCTTCTTAACAAACAAATAGTTAAAATAGCTCTTAAAAAAAGAACAAAGCGAGAATGTTTTGTATTTCGTAAGATGCGAGGATTGAACTCGGAACGCCGGCATTACAATGAAATGCTTTACCTCTCTGCTATTTCCACGATGTTTAAATTGTGAACAAAATGTGTATAAGAATATGAGCTCCACAACTCTGAACTCTAAAAAGCACATCCTCAAAGCATACCAAAAATGCGCATAAAAAGCGCTATTTCTAGGGACGCTTTTTATTTTCCCGCTGGGCATCTACAGCAAAAGTAGTTTGATTAATTGGTACGTAGAGCATGATATTATATGAAGAGCTTCTCACAACATATAGGTCGTCGTCTATGTAACCTTGAGTTAGCAGGTTTGATACTCAACGGTAGCAAAAATATTTTTTCAGTCTTTTATGCAATGTATATATGTCTCATTCTCTCTACTATTAAAACATATCTTTCTTCTCTATCGTGTAACGAAATGAAGAAAATTGACCTTGAAATTTCACTCCTCAATATTCTCGTTCAAATTTCGAAGCGCCGCCTAAGAAGTTTCACTTAAAAAAAAAAAAAAAAAACCGGAGGTTTTGCGTAGGGGGGATGCTTAATATAAGGTCTATGCTTTAAAATGTCATTTGATTTTTTTGTTTCCGATACATGGGAAAGGCCATATCCATCGAACCGTTTTGGATGTCTTTTTTCAATGCCATTTTCAGCTCTCTCTATATAAAAGCCAGAACTGTATTAAAAAAAAAATATTTTTATAAAGTATTTTTTATGTAGCTGTATAAATTGAAAAAAAAAATAATAACTCTAAAAAAATTTTTTGAAAACAGCTCCTGTTTTTGGTTGTAACACGTATATTATACCTTAATATAGAAAAGGCGTAACTCGTTTTGTATCGAAATCGGTTTTTTAATATTTATTCGGTAGATCACTCCCAAATACAATGCCCTTTTATGTTGTTGTTGTTGCGTAATTTAAAAAAAATTTCATTAAAAAAGTCTTTATATCCAAAGTTTTCCAAATTTTTTTAGTTCTTTTCTTCTCTTGTGAAGTAACAAAAAAAATCGAGTTATGCATTTTCTTTATTAAGCCAACGATATGCGATAAGATTAAGGTAAATGTCACAAAACAATGATGAAAGATTTAAAAAAAAAAATTATATAGTTGTTAGCTTGCGGAGGTAGTAGCTTATGTAACATAAATGCATTTTTGTTGCATGGAATTATTACTTGCTCATTAGATCTACGGTTAATTTTATTTTACTTCAGCAAAAACTGGTTTTTTGACTTCATCAAGAAAATAAAAAAAATAGAAATTCAACCGCTTAATGAAAATACAACAACAATGAAAAAACGTTGCATGGAATTATTACTACATGACATTATGAAAATAATGAAAAAAATAATAGCGTCATGAGACATCTTAGGACTACTGCTTTATACGTGACGCTAGGATAGGGTGAACTGGGTACGGGTTTATCGTTTATTACATCGGGATTAGTTAAGCGAGTATAGTATATGGTCTTTACTTTAATATATTTCCGCCATCACTCGCTTAACTAATCCCGATGCAATGAACAATTAACCCTAAAATGTTTCAACCGTACCCAATCTACCCTTAATATCAATGTACCACACAAATGCAAAAGCAAAATCAACAATAAGATTAAAAAAACTCAAAAGGAATAGAGATAAGGGCATCAGAATCAGAGCAAGGTTAAGGACTAAGATTTGGACGAATACTAGGACAAGGATAAAGATAAGGATGGGGATAAGTATTATGAAAAGATTAAGACAAATATTAAGATAAGGATTAAGACACAGATTTGAAAAATGATTAGGTCGTGAATTAGGAATAGGATAAAGATTTGTACAGAGACAAGAATAAAGATTGGGACATAGATTTGGACAAAATTTGGGACAAGAATTTAGATATGGATTATGAAAAGGATAAGGAAAAATTTTAAAATAAGGTCACAAATTTGGTAAACATAAGAACAAAGACTAATTAAGTCAATATTTGCAAGGAACATTTTCTCGGCTGGGACACATAGAGACATCTCCGACATTGAATACCATCGTTCACTTTAAACAAACTCTTATATACATAAGAACTAAAGGGTCTAAAAAATATTGATTTACTTTGATGATTTTTTTATTTATTATTTATGTATATATTGCTCATTTCTTTTTTACTTGTTAATCGAGCAGTCACACATTTTTTTTTTATTCTCACTCCATGCGCAAATTTATGAACTGAGTAAAATGCGATGTCAAGCTTAAAATTTAGCCAGTAAAAAACGCAACTTTTGCTTACAGTTCATTTTCAAGTAATTCACAACTAATTTCTCGGTGAACTTCTGATAACTTTCACATGGATAAGTTGTGGTGTCCTTACCCAGATGTTATATTTTTGGAAATATTTCATCCCATCTTCTTTTATTGATTTTAAGAAATAACTACCCAGCGCACCCCGTTTTTCCGAAATTTTTATTATTGATATTTTCTCTTTTATATATTTTAATTTTTGAACATTGCGTTTCCTAGCTTTGTTTCGAAAAGATTTTGCAAAAATAAAAAAAACTACAAGTTTCAATATCGTTTGAAAAAGTTCGTAGTTAAAAGGTCAATTTTTGTATAAAATTTTTCGTTCAGTAAAGAGTTAGCAAATGAATCATAACTAATGGCCGAATATACAAAATAGTATCAAAGAGGAAAGGAATTCAATCCCCAATAACGGAATCTTCTTAATATATTAAAACGTTGATGCATATGTACGTCTGAACATCACGGCTGAACCACAGAAGCTATCCCTTTTGTATTCACTTCATATGTTCGTATGGTGCTCCGGATTGCTTTTGTTTATGTTAGGCCTCTTTTGTTTATGTTAAGTGGCGCTGGTCTCGTTTTTTTCAAAAATTCTTATTTATGGACCGATCTGTGGTAGAATTTGGATCCTAGTTTTCCTTATAAATATAAATATAGGGAAATATAATAATTTTCTAAAGAATTTAGGTTTTTTCGTAAAAGGGTGACCCGTCAAGTGTGTATAATATGTAGTGTTATATCTTGGTTAAAAGCGTCTTAAATAGGTAATACCATAACCTTTATTTTGACATTCATAACGCTTACTTTTGTAAGAAAATTATAAAAAAAAATCCTATTTCCTCAACTTTGAACACTTATAAATTCTAAACTAGGTGCAAACATCCCTTTTTTCTTTTCACCAACGTCCCATCGTCCCAACGTGATCAGGGTAAAAAACTACATAGGATCACATAAAACAAAAAAAAAAAAAAAAAAAATTAAAAAGTTCTTGGTGAATTTATGTTTATGTCTGTTTTTAAGGTAGAGATAAGTCAATGAAGGTGTGCGATACGTAGGTCGTGACGACCACATATGCAAACATGCTATGCAAACTTACATTTACTTTTTTTTTTAAATTGATCACTGCTGACAAATCAAGCAAAATCACCAATCACACAAACATTTAATACAAAAACAGTTAAAATTTTGCATAAACATAGACCAATTTAATATGCAATATTGGGTGATTTTTCATTTTTGAATTTTGGTCGACTGTGTTTTGGGGGATTGTTCGCTTAGCCAACTTTAAAACCGCTAATACAGTAATATTTTGGAAAAAGCTTAGTTTTGAAATAAGTTCTCTTTAATTAAATTTTAAACATTATTATTTATTTTCTTTAGTAATGGTTTTGGCCGAACAGGCTCGAATTGTTCTATGACAAAGAAAATAGTGGTGCTGGGTTTAAATTTCTCTCTACATCTGCAGACAATTACAGGTTCTAGAGAACATGATCATGAGCCGCACGGATTGAATTTTTCGTTTTTTATAATGTCTGAAAGTATTCAACAACGCAGTTTCATTTAATTTTGTGTGAGGAATGTTGCAGAAAGCCTGCGGTGAATAAGCTCTATCGAAAAAAAGAGTTTATGAGTGGTACATAATGTTCAAAGAGGATTGAAGAAGTGTTGAACACGAGGCACGGCCAGGACGACCATTGACATGAACTGATGAGCTACACGTCAACAAAATCAAAGGATTGGTGCTCCAAAATCGTCGATTGACATTCCGAGACCTTACTGACATTGTTGGAATATCGAACGGATCAGTTAAAACAATTTCGAGTGACCATTTGTGCCACAGAAAAGTGAAATCTCGATTGTTGCCAAAAACGCACTCGTAATTCGTGATAATTTTGCCAAAAACTCTGCCCATATCATTCCGCAACTACTGTATTCGCCTGACTTAGCACCATATGACTCCTGGCTATTCGCTAAACTCAAGAGACCGCTCCGTGCACACCGTTTTGAATCGATAGAAACCGAAACGATGATGGAATTGAAGGCTATTTACAAAAGGAATATTTTGACGCATAATTTGGCACATATGTCAGTGCCAACTTAAAAATAAAAACATTTGACCCAAATGTCCCAAATGTATAAATACATTTCTTGGGGATTCCGGTACTTTTTGCCCACAGTATATGTGTACAAATATGTCATAGCATGCCCAATAGGGCGTATCGAAAAATTTAGATCGTATTCTAACGGCCGATTTCTTCACCGAGTATCAAAACGAGCTAGTCCGAGATCTTATTGAAACTAGGTTTCAAATTAATTTCCAGTTTTAAAAAAACTTAGTACTCGGTCATTTCTTCACATATTTGATACTCAGATCGTTTTGTGAAGAAAGTATTAGCCATTGATACTTGGATTCACTTCATGCCAGTTTTATACCAAAAAATTTGACGTTAATTTGTCAAGTTTGTTTAAATTCAAATAAAATTAAATTTTTGAAATTGTCAAAATTTCCAATATAATCTAAAAATTTATAATTATTCAATAACACATTCAAAAGAAAATAAAAAAAAGTTATGCAAGAAGTTTCTGTAAAAAAGTGAAGATCCACAAACCGGTCTCAGTCGGACATTGAGCTTGTGGGGGCGCTTGTTGTAGAGCTTGGGAGCATGGGAATACTGAACAAACAAACCAATGCAACCACAAACAGCCGAAAGAGAGCTGAATGGAAAATTATTTGCTAGCGATTTAATTCAAGCCCATCAGTAAGTATATTGCAATTCTTTTGAGAGTACTTTTATGTATGTGTTGAACCCCAGCAGCGACAGAAAATTATTTGAATTAAAATAATTTTTCTGTACGGCCGCCACCTCTCTGCAGACAATGGCAAACCTCAGAGAGTAATCAAAATGCCATGTAAAGCTTCTTGAGAATAAGAACATTTCGTTCATCGCCGTTCGGAGTCGGCGTTAAGCCTGTAGGTCCATTTCTCGGTTAATTGTGTACAAACTTAAAAACACGCACAACACAATTGATCATAAGAAGCTAGGTCAAAGTCCTTTCAAGGGCTGAAATGGCCAGTTATTTATTTTTTTTTTTTTAATACCAAAAACACAGGTGGTCAAAGTCCTTTCAAGGGCTGAAATGGCCAGTTATTTATTTTTTTTTTTTAATACCAAAAACACAGGTGGTGGTCCTGCTGATCGGCCTATTGATCTTGAAATTGAGATAAGTTGCGAACTGCTATAGTTACAGTGATTGCAGGGGCACCTGGTCACTGGCTTGCAAGCATTTTACAATCATGGCTTGGGAATTAACACGTTGGATCGAGAAGAACTTTCAAACAGAATTCTGGAAGTTATGTGTGATAACGACGAAACGACGACGCAACGACGACGCCCCTCATTCCTTCTCCATCGTCTCCTTCAACATCTATTACCATACCTGTTACGTCCATCGGTGACTATGCATCTACTCCAGCGACTTCCTTCTGCACATGCCTCTGTTTCCTTTCCTATACCACTGCAGCAGCCATCGCAGCTTTTTCCAACAAACAGCCAACGTAAACGTCGCCCAGCAATACAATGAAATAATTCCACAAACCGTGTAACGAATATGACGAAAGTCGTCTCCATTTGCTGGAAGAAGAGCGTCAGCAGCGCATTGTAGAATTACACGCTGTTCGTCTTGCAGCAATTATTATTTTTTAAATCAAATTTATTTTTTAAAGTGAAGAAATCAAAGAGCGCTAGTCCGAGTATTAAGCTTGCTAGACTTCCGAATTCGGGGGACCAACTAATACTCAGTATCAGCTAGAACTGAGTTTCAAATCTGAGTATTTGCGCCTTAGTTCTCCGTGAAGAAATGATTTATTACTCGAGAGAGTACTAAGAAAAGGTCTAATACTCGGACTGACACTAGCTCTCTGTGAAGAAATCGGCCGTAAGAGGTCTCAAAAGTTGCATAGGGTTGTCAAGATCACCCAAAAAAAATTTTTAGAAAAAAAAAGTATGTCTTCCTGCCCCGCAAGGACAAAGTTGTTTTTTGAGGAAAACAGTAAAAAATAACGACCTTAAAATGCTTTGACTTTTATAAAAAAAACTACGTTAAAAAGGTCGTTATTTTTATTGTTTTCCTCAAAAAACAACTTTGTACTTGCGGGGCAGGAAGACATCCATTTTTTTTTCTTAAAATTTTTTTTGGTTGATCTGGACAACCCCATGCAACTTTTGAGACCTCTTAGAATGTGAAATTCAAAAAAAATTGTAATTCGATACGCCCAACACAATTGCTCATAGGGAACTATAGCAAAATCCTTTAAGAACTGAAATCTCCCATACGTTGGAATAAAATATTTGAGAGACGGATTAAGAATTTTTTTTTTTCAGCGGAGGATGTATTATTGTTTATCACAAAACTCTTGTTAACAGAGCAAAGATGCACAATAAAAATTTCTTGAAAAAATTTTTAAAATTTCAAATTGTTGTGTTTGTATGGAACCATACATCCATAAAGTTAGGAACTACATTGTGTTGTCAAGTTGCAAAGCCCGACTTGCTGTCATCAATCAAGTGTAACGTTTCGCAGAAAAAGGGCAAATATGTATTTATAAATAGATAAGCTAGTATACATACATATATAATTTTCATTAAACTGAAGCAAGCCTAACATTCACTTATTTTATAGTTTTTTTATTTATATATTTTTATTTCTTTTTGGGTGTTTCAGTTTTAGTTTTAGAAGTGACTCTATTTAATTTACTGCTGTTGAACCGACGCACTGGTAATGAACCGCTAAGTTGGGTCAAGTCTTTAAACTCTAATGTTGCATTTGTTAAGTAATAATAATGTTATGAAGATGAGCCAAAGAGTTCAATGCTGTTTGGACGTGTTTAGGAAATGGGAACAAAGCGATATACATGAAGTTGTATGAAAAGGTTAGAAATATTTATTAACCTCAAATGTTAAGCAAAGATCAACTAAGTTTCGTAGAACTTTGTTGGAAAAATTTATACATTTTTTTGTAATTATCAAAATGAAACATTTTTTACATGTTCATGAAATAGCAGCAACAGAAATATAAAGAATTTAATGACGAATTCAGTTAGATTTTGTACAAGAAAGTATGTATGTACAAATAAAGGGTTTTCCATTAAGGACTTGACAACTTTTTTTTTTAAATAAAACGCAAACCATTTTAGATATTTCAAAAACTTTATTATCAGCTTGAAGTACAATCAAAACATTAATTATCGAATGGAAGTCGACTTCGTTCATATGGCTACCGCGGGCACGTATGCAGCGGTCGATTTGTTGGACCCAATTTTCGATGACTCAGCCACACATTTCGGCCAATGTCGTTCAATGTTGGCTCTGAGCTCTTCCAACGTCGTCTGTTTGTTGGCATAGACCAATGACTTGACGTAGACTAGAGGCGTTAAATCGCACTAGGCGGACAATCGACTGGCCCATTTCTTGAGATAACACGCTCATCAAACTTACTCTTCAATAAATCGATTGTAATGTGTGCTGTGTGGTTTGTGGCACCGTCCTGTTGGAACTACATGTCGTCCAAGTCCATATCTTCCAATTCGGGCCAAAAATAATCGGTAATCATGGCGCGTTACGATTGTTATATTCGACGAAAAAATATGGTCCAATGACGGCGCCAGCATGCAAACCGCACCAAACAGTTATTTTTTGTGAATGAAGTGGTGATTCATGAAGCACATGTGGATTTTCACCCATGTGGATCACTGATGTTAACGGCACAGTAATTACTGTTTTCTACAGTAATTTGACTGCTCACAGTACGACAGTAATTTTTTGAAATATCAAGTAATTTCAATGGCTGGACAAAAATATAAAGTTTTTTTAGAAAAAATTTCCTAAAATCACATTTGAATATCTCTGTTCCTCTCATAATTTTATCATCTCTGGAATTTAGTGCAAAATGGAACGATGACTTGATAACTTTTCATATTATAGTGTACATTGTTAGCACTAACAACCGTACAATTCCAAAGAAACCATTTTGCGCTTATAGGAAAATCTATGTACGATCATTTAGATGAATAATATCTAAAATTCTTAATTATTTTAAATGTATTGATCTTAAGTATCCAAACATATTTGCAACGTTTGTTTATTATAAGCCATATTCATAAAAATATTTTAAAACAGCTTTAAAACATTCAATAGAAAGTCTTTTAAAATTTTCTTATTCATAAACATGTTGTTAGTTATAATATATGTTGTTAGTTATAAAGCTGCTTTGTTAGTTAAAATAGAAACAAACACTCTCGATTTGAAGTGGGATGAGTGTATAAAATGGTTTGTGTATTAGATAAATTCAATGGCATTTTATTTATTTGTCAACATTTTGATATTTGCCCATCAAAAGTTTTTCGAAGCTACCCTCTGAACAGAAAAAAATTTTAATTTTATTGTGTTTTGTTTTTTGTAAATATTTTTAAATGTTCTGACAAATTTTTTGGTCAAATATTTTTAATTTTTTTTTTTACATATTTTGTAAATGTTATATTGTGAATAATTTTTGATAATATTTGTGCTGAAATGACAGCAAATAATTTGCAGAAATGCTTTGTGAGGAGTTTATATCATGTTTCAGCCATTTTTAAAAATTATCTCAATAAACAATCCTCAAAATAAACAAACATTTTTTGACGTTTTGTTTGTTTTTGATATATTTTGAAATAATTTTAAATATTTTTGATAAAATTTGTGCTCAGATGTGAACAAAAATGCAATTCAGATGAGAACAAAAAATTCAAATGGGGTTTTTTAATTTATTTTATAATTCTTATAAAATATTTTTTATTTTTCAACAATTTTTAAAATTATCTCATTTATGAAGCATTTTAAAGACATTTGCAACGCTATTGAACGTTTATGAATAATTTTTTAAATTTTTTTCTTATGAAGGCTTTATAAGAGGCTCACAATTTTTTATAAATACAGCCGATATGTATAAAAAAACAATTATATAAAAATTTGCGTTTGAATTGATTTTGTATTCGATTTAGTTATACAGTAATTATACAGTAATTTTTGTTCCAATTCACAGTAATTTTGCACCAAAAACAGTAATTTTTCGTGCCCAATACAGTAATTTCAACAAATTATGTTAACATCACTGATGTGGATGGACATGTGTATTTTCACGAAAATTGCAGTTAACGCTCTTAAAGTTGCGATCACCGACTCCGAATTTCGGTAGTCAATTTTTATAATTTGCAGACGTTGTTCATTCGTGTACCATGATCCAAATGTTGAGTTTACTGAATAAATTGACAGTGACAGTTCGATGAATAGTGAAAGGATGCGTTCAGAAATTTAATTCCAAGTTGTCAAGTCCCTATTGAAAAACCCTGTAGTTATAATATGGAATGTTCCAATAAGAATTTCTGAAAATAATGTTTTTTCATGGAGCGAAGTTAGTTTCTCCCACACATTCCAACAAATTACGTAACGGTGTATAAAAACTCTACCTCTGACGAACAATTTGTATTCGTGTTAAGTTAAGACTAAATTTAACTATTTCTATAATAAAAAGTAAAAAACCCCTCTTATATATTAACCTTAAGGATATTTGTTGTGTTTAGTGTTTTAAGGTAAACTTATTTAAGAAACATTTTTGTAGAATAGTTCAACCTCTAAGTACTTACTTTTAAACTATTTCCGAATGAAAACGACGAAATTAAATAACTGCAATAACAATAGCGAAAATATATCTGTTTCTGTACCAGTGTTGCCAGATTGAGGTGAATTTCCCTAATTAAGGTAATTTTTTACTTCTTTTTTGGGCAGAGGTAAAAAAGGTAATTTTTGACCAAAAGTGGTAAATTTTGCGGAAACAATAATTTTTTAGACTTGTTAATATTTTGAAATATTAGCAGCACTGCTATCTTTCTGAACATACTCACATGCAGTTTAAGAGCCCGAACAGAACCAAAGTGGCTGTCGGTTGGCGATCTTCTGTCGGAGAAATCCGCTGAGAACACATTCAAAATAGGAGCGGTTGTCGGATCAGCGTTGCTTTTCGGTGTGTGAATGGTAAATGTTATGTTGTTTCTTTATAAATATCGCTCATTTCAAAAAAAGTCTACCATACATCCGTACTTATACTAACAATTCAATTATTTTTAAGATAACCAAGAGCCAATTGGTCAAATTACATGGGAATATGTGGGTTTACCTTCTCGCACTCAAACCTTTTTCTTTTTTGTTTTTTTTTTGTTGTCGGTTTAATATGAAATTATTCATGAAAAAAATGGAAAAGTCCCAATGCCTTACAATTTGTGTCCCGATGCAATACGAGATTAATAGGAGATCCTTTTTTTATTGAACTCACCTATAAAGATTATTAAGCTATATTATGAAGGGGTAATTCCTTACACAAAATTCGTGGAAAAACTTTCATTTTTAAATGTATCCAAAACGAAGAGATCTAACAAAAAAAGATACAGTAGTTTCGACTATGTCGTAACACAAGACGTAGAATTTTTCAATTCGCTTTTGATGACATCTTTTTTAAAAAACATTTAGAACTAATAAGAAATGATCTTCGAATGGGCCGAAGTAAAAATACCCCCACGCCCGAACCAAAGTATATTCAAAGTCTTAAGCAATCAATAAAAGGTTTATCTGTAAAAACGTTTTTGTTATAGTTTTAACAGAAAATATTCGCTTTTTTTTTTTTTTTTTTTGATAAAGTCACTTTGTATGGGAGGTGGGCGTGGTTTTCACTCAATTTGATTGAATTTCATACACATTGTACACGTTATATATCAAAGTTCATATGCAATTTCAAGTCCATATATTAATTTTTGTGGATTTTAGAGAGATTTTACCTTTTTGATAAAGTCACTTTATATGAGAGGCAGGCGTGGTTTTCATCCGATTTGGTTGAACTCCATACTTAGAGTGTATTTTAAATATCAAAACTCATATGCAAAATTGCAAGTCCATATATTCGTTTTTCTGGAATTCTAAGAGATTTTACCGTTTTGATAAAGTCATTTTGTATGGGAGGTAGGCGTGGTTTTCATCCGATTTAACTCGTTCTCGAACTTGACCTTAATTTTTTTAGATAAAAGCTTAAATATTAAATTTCGTGATGATAGCTTTAACATTACGGCTGTAATCGTGATCACAGACGGACAGACGGACAGACAGACGGACACGGCTAAATCAACTCGGGTGGTGATGCTGATCGAGAATATATATACTTTTCTATACCTACCACGCCTCCTTATTGGCGTTACAAACGGAGTGACAAAATTAATATACCCCCATTTACGTTTCTTAAACGTGGGGGTATAAAAATATTTATTCCATACACGTGAGCATATGACCTTTAAAAGAGTGCCGGAGAGGGTTAAGAAGTATGACCGACCCCCATTACTTTTGCAAAAGGAGCATTTTTTCCTTTGACACCTATTCCCACCGACCACTCCTTAGGAGGGCTCCCATAAAAATTTTATGTTTTTTGTATATTTATTCCATACACCTGAGCATATGACCTTTAAGAGAGTGCCGAAGAGGGTTAATATGTATGACCGACCCCCATTACTCTTGCAAAAAGAACAGTTTTGCTTTTGACACCTATTCTCTCCAACCACTCCTTAGGGGGCTCCCATACAAATTTTATGGTTTTGTATATTTATTCCATACACCTGAGCATATGACCTTTAAGAGAGTGCCGGAGAGGGTTAATATGTATCACCGACCCCCATTACTTTTGCAAAATGAACATATTTGCATTGGACAGCTATACCCTCCGACCACTCCTTAGGGGGGCTCCTATACAAAATTTATGGTTTTGTCGATAAAACCGGAAACTGTCGATAAATAGGTAGCAAACTTAAGCAAACAAAAACATCAAATGTTGGCTTTATATTTCATGTAATTGTGTAAAATTTATATAAGTTATAGAGTTCAAACATGAATTTTTGCAAGCAGACCAACAAGTGCTAACATCAACATTGTACGATCAGTTCTTTAGGCACACCAAAGGCTCAAATTGTGACCTAAATACCGACACCTGATCACTATCAACCACCCTACTTACCTTCAAGAATGACGTATTATACGTCAAAAACAAATTCTCCGTGTCCGATGCCTGATGTTTTTTTATTGCATGATTCTAAAAAACTCTTGCACATTTAGTATCAATATAAATGTATTTGATAAGGACATAAGTAGTTCTATTGCACAAAAAAAAAAATAAAAAATATTCCCCAAAATTTCTGAACTTAAATGTATTTACATTTGCAAAATATGTACTCCAAATGTCCCAATTCCTTAATTGCAATGAGCGATAATTGTATACTAACAAAAAAAATTATAACGGTTGTTAATCACTTAAAAAATTTTAAATTTTTTATTTTGGAAAAAGGTAAATTTTCTTCTAAAGTGGTAAATTTTTTCCCAAATAGTGGTAAATTTTAGTTCGTTTCTCTGGCAACACTGTTCTGTACGAGTTTCAAATAACTTGAAGTTACTTTAACACGTTTCTGTACACTTTATTCAAGCACGAGGGAGAAGAAGAACAAGCAAAATGTCATTTTCTATTACTCGAACTTTACTTGAAAAATTTCCTTGAGCACGAATCTCGAGCTTCAAAAAGCTGATTATCAAAGTGATAAAATGAAATGTTGTGAGAAAATAATTTTATGAGGTTAGAAAATTAAAAAAAATAATGTCAAAATAAGCAAAATGGACGCAAATGGAAGCTAGAAGTTCTTGGAAAACAATTCCCTCGCAACTTCCTTGAATTTACCATTCTTATAAATAAACCAACCAGCAAATACTGTCAAGAAACAACTGTTATGCTTGAAACTTACTTGACAGATCAAATTTACTTTGTGGTAAATTTTCTTATTTTGACAGATAAAAATGACTCTCTATTACTCGAACTTTACTTGAACATTACTTGAAACGAGTACGGAAACAGACCTTAAAACAAATATATCTCAAATGCTTACAAGAAGTAAGCACAGTATGTGAGCCAAATATTTACGAGTTGCAAGTCAAGCAATATCCATCCTTGCTTCAACTACTAGCCAAATTGCTGAAATATTATTTTAAGACTGCACAGCAAAGAAACTAATGATCACAACGATGCTTTTACCAACAAAAATAAACAATAATTAGTTGCACTTAAAGCCTGAATTATTCAATGGCGCTTTGTGAAAAATCAAGAGTGAGAAGAATTAAATCATCACAAACCAAGTTTTAATTACTATGTGGTAACAATTGCAGCTGCTGTTGCTGCTGTTTTGTTGGTGTTGTTGTTGTTGCTGTTGCTGCTGCTGCTCGTTTGTGCGTTAGACAGTGAAATATAATGAATGCACGTTCTTCATATAATCATATATTTAAATTTTTTGTTCATTTGCTTTTTTTGTTTTTTTATTTGTTTGTCAGCATGTTGCTTAAATTGCTTGCGGAGCCAACTTAAAACGTTTCATTAATTTTTTCCGTTCATGCACGCATATTTATGAATGTAAATAAAATTATGTAAAAAAATCCAACTGTATTGGTTATAGTAAAAAATTTTTAGAGTATGACCAAAAATTCCCCGAAATTTTAATATTAAATGTTGGGAAACTCTGGTTATAACAAAAATGATGCAATTTGAACTTAAACTTAAAGAATTATCAATGCATTTCCTCAAATAACAACAATTTCAAGTCAAATTTAACGAAAGCAGCTGCAATTAATCAAATACCAGTTGATCTGTTTACTTTACCTGTTTCCACCATCCTGTTTCCATTATGTAATGCATTTTCCATTTGAACTTCAACTGGTCCGCATTTTCTTGATATTTTTTTTATTGTTTTTTTAAACAGCTTTAAATAGCACTTCAAATTAAAATGCAAGCCGATAGAAGTTTTTTTTTTGTTTCAACGCATACTGCATTCGAGCATTTTGCTGCTTATCCCGCTGCACTCTGATTTTATTGCACTATAACAAAAACCGCTTGACTCGATCCTGTTATTTATGCTCCCTGACCGGAAATAATCTGTAATAGCCGGAAGTTGTCAGATTTTCAGGTTTATTTGGCGCAATGCTTGCGATTTTCTTATTTCACTTGAAATGTAGTCGACGGAAATTTGAGTACTTTTTGGATTAGTTTCATTGGCAGAAAGGAGTGAAAAGTGAAAGTTCATTGTTGGATGTTGGCTGGCTGACTTTTTGGAGGTGTGCACAGTAGGCCAAAATTAATTAAATCTAATGGGTTGAAATAAATTTAGATGCGACTGAATTATTATAAAAAGTTTCAACACAACCTGATTAAAGACGGAAGACATAATTTATTCTTATTAAAAACTTTACTAATATCGATATATTGACCAATGCAGTTAGAGAGTCCAAATTTTAAGGTATTCAATTATTAAAGAATGTTGTTGAAGTATATAAATCGTGAAAGTTTTTGAAAACTACATTTTATAAAAAAATATTGAATATTTATACAACAAAATAGAATTTGTTAAAAAAACTAAGAATAAATCGAAATAGTTTTAATTTCACTTTCATAATTTACCTCCCTGACTAAATATGTAAGAATAATGTTTATAAATTAAAAATAAAAGAAACAACATTTTTTTTTATATACACTGTGCGGTAATTTAAGGGTCATTTGAAATAACTGAAAAACTCTAATGGTTTCTGATAGCTATTTAGCTCAAATAACCGATATTTTCAAGGTCACATTTTATACTATGGGGCCGTAGTAAAATTTCCTTTACTCCAAAACTAAGAGAAATTTTGATTTAAGACCTCTGGCAAAATTTTTGGAAATTTAATAGCCTTTGAAATTGGGAAACATTGTTGCCCCCTAATATTCACAAAGAGGGATCATAAATCCTCTTAAATTAAAAAAGTAGTATATCTCAGAAACTCTTAGGCGATATAATTTACATTACATCTTCAAACAACATTTCATATTATATATAACTTTGCAAAACATCATAATAAAGAAAACCTGCCCTTATTTAAAAAATCGCCATTGAAATTTTTTACTTTATATATTAAAAAAAAAAAAAATGCAATCGGCAAAAAAATGTCATTTTAGAAGTGACAGTTTATTTATTGTTAATCTAATACTAAGTCAAACACACATACATGCAAAATACATAATATTCGGAAGTTTTTATTTAAAAACTAATGTATTTTAAGTCCAAATTAGTAGTAAAATATGTTAATTTTAAAGTACTAAGTTCGAAAACCTAATAGAGAATTGCTCCGAACGCCAACGTAATTTATGCTACGCTTCTTTTTTCTATTTTGACCATAATATACATTGGCACATACGTAGCAGTTTTCGGAATTATGATTGCCAAGGTTCATTCAAACTATTGGGACTTCAAACGGCAATGCGGTACGTTTTCCTATTAGCCACTCCAAAAGATATATGTAGCAAGTTGGGTACATTTTATATGGGGCCCATTCTACGTTCCGAACGATGATCTTTCTAAAATATTTTTCATATGCCATTGCTATTTCTTCGTTCATTGTGGCAGTGGTTTTGGCTAGTGGTATTTTACCACAAACAACAATATAACTTAATTTTATTCGTGCAGGAACTCATTTTAATGTTCGCTTTACACTTTTATTATATTAGCTATTTAAGTTTTTACACAAAATTTCACAAAATTATCGATAACTGTCATGCACTGATGTCAACACTTTAGCTGATTTGAACTGAAAACTCCTGATTTGCTTTATTCATTTTTCCTATTGGGTGAGAAGTTACTTCAGGAGGAAGGTTTTAATGGCAATTTTTTATAGAAGGGCAGGTTTTTTTGTATTATGATGTGCAAAGTTATAGATAAAATGATGAAAATTTTGTTTGTAAAAGTAATGAAAATCATATCGCCAAGAGTTTCCGAGATATATTAATTTTTTTAATTTAAGGGGGTTTGTTTCCCAACTTCAAGTCATTAAATTTTCAAGAATTTCGCTGAAGGTTTTAAATCCAAGTTTTACTTAGTTTAGGAGTTAAAGGAAATTAACTACGACCCCATAGTATATATAAAATGTGACCTTGAAAAAATCGGTTATTTAAGGTAACCTAGAAAATTGGTCAATTGGACGATATGTTCTATGCACCAATTGCTATCAGAAAGCATTGGAATTTTTTCATTTGTTTTTTTTATTTGTTTTTTGTGTCACACACCGATATGACCCTTAAATGCACCGTGTATTTTTAAAGATACAACCATTCAAGAAATTCCTACGGCTATATTTTTGGTTTGATTTTTTTCAAATTGGTTCTATATTATTTAGAATATTATAAGTCTTAAATAAAAAAATAGTTTTTACTTCTATTTGTCATACTTTTTAAAAAAATTATGTACAGAGTCAAAAAAATTTTTTTTTTAAATTAAATAAGCACAATATTTAACATTTTAACTTCTAGGAACAGATAAATAATTTTGGTTAGGAAAAAATACTGACTGCTTTCAAAACATGTCCGTTAGTGATTTTAAGTGGTTCGAAAAAATTTCGATCATTTGGCACCTCACTGTGTCACTTTAGTTGGTTGTATCTTTAAAGATACAGTGTGCACTCCCTGCAGTTTTTGATAATTTTAACTATTTAAAATAAATGAATTAATAAAAATTTCATAACACATTTCTTTAATTTTGATATATTTTAATAGGGATTTTAGATGTAGGTAAATTCACATTGTATTTTTAGAGATACAACCACTTTAAAAAAAAAACGCAGTTTTTATTTTTACTCAATTTTACATAAAATATATTTTTTCGGTAAAAATCGGGGGCCTTGTGCATTTAAGGGTTAAAAGCTTTTGAATATTATAAATATTATTGTTATAGAGTTTTAATTAAAGAAAAACCTTTTATTTCACCAAACCAATTTACTTCAAATTGGGTCGGCCATGGTCGAACGTGTTAAATTACGCGACCATTCGATGCAAACTATACGAACTGTGAGGTTCGTGGTTCGAATCCCAACTGACACGGAAAACTTTTTCAATTTTACTTAATTTGTAGGTCTGTTCCCGTACTTGCAAGTTTGTGAAAACTTTCGAAAACTTGCACAAGTTTTTACTAAATTGCGTTCCCGTACACCAAAAACTTGCAAAAGAGAGCGACAATGAGAGAGTAAAACATTTCCCCTCCTTGCGATAAGTTGCAAGTTTCTGCTACACAAATTTCGTGTAGTAAAAACTTGCAAGATGACATGTGTTGGCAGAAATGTCAAAATTTACGCTAGGATAAAAAATAACAGATGGACAAGTGCATCAAGCATAAATTTGAGCTAAAAATGGAAAATAAAAAGACAAATATTCAAGGTAATTGTTCGCCAGGTACATATAGCCTATATATTAAATCAATTAGTGTAGCTAATTTATCAGACATTGTCGAAATCTTCAAAAAAATTTTTTCGTTTAATTAGCCAAATGTTTGTCCAACATATGTTTGATCAAAAGTTGCAAGTTTTTACTAAAAAATGCCATGTAAAGCTTCTTGGGAACGTGAACATCTGCATTTAGAAAACTAGAGTAGGGACCGAGAATGATAGAAACAAGATTACACGTTTCGCAAATAAGAGAGAGAGAAAGAGAGCATGACGTCATAAGCGATATTGTCAGAATTTGGAATAATTTTACTTTGGGGCCCACTCCTAAATATTTTTTTTTCTTATTTTTATAATATGTATATGGATCTCCTAAATCCATCGGTACAATAAAATTTTGTCAGTCTCGAATAGTTTAGGAGATAAAAATTTTGAAAATTTAAAAAATTCATATTTTTCGTATACGAAAATATTCATATTTTTATGCAGAAGAGTAGATATTTTTACTTTACTTTTTCGAAAGAATTTATTTTCATTTTTATTTATTTTTTTATTTTTATTTTTATAAATTTATTTTTTTTTATTTATTTCTTGAATTTGCCTATTTGTGCCTCATTGTGAGGATCGTAATATTTATACAATATATTGAATTAAAAATATATCAAGTTTGTATTCCAAAAAAAATAGTGGCAAGGCTTGTATGAGAGTCTGCTTTGCGAAAATCATAATGCGCTCAGTGGTAACAAACTCTCTTATCTCTTCTTCTTCGTTTTAGTTTTAAAAAAATTTGTTCTTACTTTGAGGAAATTTGTTGCAAGCTATTTTTTAAACACGAAATTCGGCAAATTAATAACAATTGTCGTCAATTTTAAAACATTTTTTTTCAGTGTATTTTTTATGAAATCAGATTTCATAGCAAAAAGCAGTTTCAACCCACAGTACATATTGTGCTTTTAAATACCATCAAAATCAAGTTGGATAATTTTTTTTTACACTACTAGTTATTAATACATTTAATGGAAAAGGAAAGGAATATTTGAACAATAGACAAAAATGGATTTTATTCCAAATGATACCACGTCGTTAAAGGAAGCGTTAAAAACTATCAAATCCAGTCAAGTGGCTTATGCAATGACGTTGCCGGCTTGCCAAGTGCTTCAATGTATTATGTATATTCAAACTAGTCTAGGCTTGTGGACACAGTCGTGACGTGCTTGGCTTATCCTGTACAAAGATGATAAATGATTTCAATGAAATTTAATTTAGTTGCAATAATTTCAGTTTTAATAGAAAAATGCATGTCATTGGTGCGGCGCTGCGTTACGATGTTATTTGGCGCTATTGAATGTCTGTGTACTATGATGAAGCATGGTACAAATTGTAGCAATGGATCTACTGCAATTACAACTTTTATGGAGGCCTACGATTGAAGTCTACTGTCTGCTAAAGTTATTTTTTTTTTTAGGCTGGATTACGTAGGAAGCGAGTTACTTGTACAACATATAGACAGATCGAGGTGTTCATAATTGTTAGACATAAATTTAATGCGCGCCTAATGTTCAACCGCTAAATAGAGGCTCATTTAAGATAATGTTGCTCTCACTTGAGAAATGTTTGAATGGTGCGGATCATGTTTTAATTCGATATTTGTTTTAATTTTTATGACTTGTAAGTATGACATTAACTTGACAAATTTTCGGTCAGCTCGTAGTAATTAACTGACATCATATATATTTTATTTTTTTTTTTAAGTATTACGCCTGACAAAAATGATTGAGGTATTTTTGTGTAGAAATGTTTTTGTATTTCCTAAGAGTTTAAATGAAATGTCTTATTTAACCGACTTTTTTTATTTAATTGTCGAAATTATGTGGTTTTTGTGGTTGAATTTTTTTATATTACCTTCAGTTCAGTGGCGGAAACAAGTTATTAGTTCAGACGAATATAAAGCAATAATTTCTGTATAACTTCTAATTTTTGGAAGCACTAAAAACTCTCAAAGGGATGTTAAGCACAAATTTTAGAAAATCCCTCGACTTCATTTTTACAAAAAATGTTTAAGAAATTCATAAGTATCTCCATTGAACTCACTGACTCTTGGACATGTTAAATTGGACAACGTGTATAATTTTGCATTTTACTGCATTTCTCCACATAAAAGCTTTATCTTGAAAGCAAGTAGCTTTGAATCGGTGTAGAGAGAAAAAGATTTACTTCTTATGAATGCAATGCTTAAAAGCTTACAATATGTTTAAAAAACACTCAATTCGTATCTCTTATACTGCTAAAGCTTTTCGTTTGGCTTGAAGTTATTTAAGCTAAGCCCAGAAATAGGCAACACAATGCTGACACATAATCTAATGGATTGGGACAAAATGGTAGAGAGCAGTGTTTTCTAAATTTATTCGGGGAATACAAATCTTGAGCAGGTTTCTCAGCTTTTTCAAAATATTGATTGTTTGAAGCAAACACCAAGCAAAGGCTACTTATTTTTATTTCAATTATTCCAAATTATTTCTAAGATCAAATGAAATTCTGCCTTTTCAGTTGCAGAAACTGTGCAAATATTACTTTAAAGAAAAAATATATTAACATAAAAATATAAAGTTTTAATATATTGCGACATATATTTTGATTTATTGAAATATAAAAGAGGAACATAATACTCTATTCAAGCATTAATTTGCTCAATTAAAAGGTTATACGCAGTCAGCGTAGCAGGCAGATAACATATCGATTTTCAAAGAATGGAATGGAAAAGACATTTTAATTTATTACCGTCAAAAGTTATGTTCATCTTTAGATATTTATACAATTATGTAAAGTAATGTTTTAATGTAATGCTATGTTCACACAGAGGGTTTGGTTTGAGTTTCCAGTACAAAGCTGAGTTTTGCCATTGGACGCAAAATAAACTCTTGAGTTGGTCCAGTACAATTTTGCAGGATAAAACTCAACTAAACTAAACTTTGTTTCTGTGTTTATCAAAACTCAATTTGAGATATCCCTAAAAGTATGCTAATGTTCTTATAAATAGGCACGTTCAGATCCAACTTTTTATTTTTGTGGTGAGATATGTCAAAAACAGCTGTTCTAGATTTGCAAAATTTAATGAGTTGTGCAATTTAATATGCAAAAAATTATCAAAAAAGCGAAGAAAAGAACTTGGGCAAGTGTAGAAGATGAGGTCTTCATATCAGCAGGGGCCGATAAAAATTCCGTTTTGAGCAGCGCAAGGAAGAACTCGCATGTGTACGCAGAGATAGCTGTAGCCTTGTCTTCGAGTGGAATTGATGTCACAGTTGATATCATATTGATATGCCGAAAAAATATGAGAACACAAAAGTAAACAGAGAAATGTCACGTTTAACACAATTCTGCCGATGCAGCTCTGTGTGAACAGCTATGGTTGCACTTAAACTAAACTCTCTATGTAGACATGGCGTAAGGCACGTTCAGAGTATTGAATGATTTTTTACTGAGAAATGTCAAAAAAAATTCTAAAATTGTGCAATTTACTATACGCAAAAAATGAACAAAAAAGCGAAAAAAAGAACACGGGCAAGTGTAGGAGATGAGGTCTTCATATTAAAAAAAAATCTTGATATGCGCAGCACAAGGCAGAACTTGCACGTATACGAAGAGTTAGCAGCAGCTTTATCCTCATGTGGAATTGATGTCAAGGTGTGAAGTTGTGAAGGTGTCAAAAATATGAGAACACATAAGTAAGCAAAGAAATTTCGCATTTAACTCAATTTTGGCGACTCATCTCTGTGTAACCAACTTCGGTGGAACTGAAACTAAACTCAAACTAAACTCTCTGCCACAACTCTTACCTTCGCAGAACTTTAACTATTTTCTTTAGTATACTTTAAGGCATAGATTGATACAGCAGCGAGAGCTAGCGAATACAACAACCTTTAAATTATAAATGAATTCTACACGAAAAAGAACGCATCCTAAAGAGTATGGGCTGATATTTTCAATTTTGTTTGCATCACTATCGTATGGGGTCCATTCGCATCAGGCTTATTCCAATTTTAAAAAAAAAATAAAAAATTTTTTTCCGACTTTAAAATTCCAATTTTTAACCGACTTTAAAAAGGTGGAGGTTCTCATAAAAGAAGATCTACTTTTTGTTAATGGTTTTGAATTGTTTTTTGAAATGTCATATTAATTATATCTTTGAAAAATATGAACCACTTATTTTACCCATTGAGATGCAAAGTTGAGTGAAAGTTGAAATTTGTAAAAACGACAGAAAATAGGTTTCAATTCAAAAGATATATATGTATATACCTCATACAAATAATTATATGTGCATAAATATTTCTTTGCATTTTTCCTCCATCTGGAATAGTACAGTATTTTTATGTATGCAGTTTGTTTTTGTAATTCGTTGATATTGTTTACCAAATTTTAGCATGCTGTTCGTTTTCCATTTAATGTACCGTTACATGAAAAATGTGTCTGTGCATTGAATGATCAGTAGTAAAGAATTATATGTGCATAACGCATTTAATTGGTATTTGGTTGTTTAATTGATAGCTTCAAGTGCTCGCATTGGAAATAATTGTTGCGAAATACAAGGTAAGGTGTTTTCCTTTAAAAACAGAATCAATAAAGTTAATTTCATTATTACGTACAAGATATTGAAAATGCCTCGCGGAACGAGCCTTTCTGAACATGACCAGGGAAAAATACTGGTGTTAAGGCGTAAATAATAATTTATTGTTATTTTGTTAATTTTTAAATTTTGATCCTATTTTTTCATAATTAAATTTTTGTATATATTTACTCCTTTTTATTACCTTCTAAAAGAGCGTTTCTGAACACTGTATTAAAATGAGAGAACATTGAAGTTACTTAGTTTTTAACCATAAGAGAAGAGTTGAGTTTAATTTCGTTCACTAAGCAAGACAGACCGCCATCAATTTGTATAAAATTAAAATTAATAAACTGAATTGTCAAAAACTTAAATCGTGGTGTTCAAATTTTAAACGGAAAATTATAAAAGGTTCGTAAAAACTATTGCGATTTAACATTGGTGCCGAAACCCGGGACTATAGGAGTCCCACCGCGAAATTTATTAGGAATTTTAAAGAAAAAGTATTTGGCTGGTCTTGCTAGTGAATCGTTGTTGCTCCGCGAATAAAATCGGGAAGGGAAATTAGTAAATTATATAAAAGTCTTCTACGGTGTAGAATATTTGAAAATTTGTTCAAGAACAAATCACGTGTTCAGAAACGGGCGATTTACATTAGCAGCGGTTACGGTACAAATCGAGTGCGTCAGCAGAATCGCAGCAGAGCCTTAGCAAAGTCAAAAGCGACTGCAGCAGAAGCTGTGCGAAACACTGAAGTCGGTAGCAGAAGTTGCGCGGCGCATCCGACGCAACAGCAGAGGCTGCGCGAAACGTTTGAGTTAGGAGAGAGCGAATCGTGGACATTTGTCTGTGTGCTAAAAAAAATCCCATGAGAAGAGGAATATTTTCCCAAACCCACATATAAAAATATCCCTTTGTGGAGTGAGTGTAAGTTAACTCAAGTCGCAAAATAATTTAAAGAAGAATAGCGATAATACGCTCTCACTGGAAACAGAAAAAAAAAAAAAAAAATATTTGACGTTTAGTAAAGTAAACAAACAGAGATATTTGGCAAACATTAATAAAGTAAAAAAGCAACGTTTGGCAAATTAAAAAAAAAAAAAAAACTATATTAAAATTTGTTTTGCGTATCATTTAATTCATTAAATCATGAGAAGTGCTGAGGAAGGCGCAGGTACTGAACAAGATGCTACTGCACAAGGAGATGCTCAAAAGATTGCTGAGTTTAAGACGCTGCGGTCATCTACTAAAGGCAACATATCGCGTGTTAAAACGTTTATTTTCAAGAAAGGCACAAATTCATCAGTTGAGGAACTGGAATGCAGATTGGGAATTTTGGAGGCCTATTTTAAGCAGTTTCTAAGTGTTCAAGCTAATATCGATAGGATGTGCTCAGAGGCGGACACTGCAGCGAATCTAGCTTTGGTAAGTGAAGTAGAAGAATTATATGTGCTTACAAAGTCGAAAATTATGGCACTAATAGCGAAAAGGCGCACATCTGTTGCTGATGTCAGCATGCTTAACACCACGGCTCCAGTTGCTTTAGCGTCGCGTCTACGACGTGAGATAAAACTTCCACGATTTGAAGGGCTGTATGCTGATTATCCCAAATTTATATCAATATTCAATAAAATGGTTCATCAGGATGAAAGTTTGGAAAACTGTGAACGCTTTTTGATTTTGAAGGATAGTTTAGGTCCAAAGCCACTTGCAGTTATTGCAGACTTTGACATCACGGAAGTCAACTATCCAAAAGCTTTGGAACGCCTGAAGGAAAGCTACGATAAGAAGACTCTGATGTTCGAAGAGCACGTTGGAGCACTCTTTGATTTACCAAAGGCAACAAAAGGTAGTTCGGTTCATCTTCGATCAATTGTTAACACGGTCAATGCGCGTTTGAGTGCGATGCTATCTCTAGGGGAGTATAAGGATGTCGCTAACGCTTTGATCGTTTTTATTGTTATGCAGAAGCTTGATTTAGAGTCGCAAGTCAAGTGGGAGGAATCGATTGACTACACCAATCTCTGCTCTTGGGAAAAATGTGCAGCTGTGCTATCAAGAAGATGTCAGAACCTGGAAGCGCGTGAAGCAAAGACCGTTCGCCCGGAAAGCAAGCCGTTTGTTACAAAGGATGTGCAGCGTGATAATAGACCCAACTACAGTTTTCCAAAAAAGTTTACACCAACATCGCTTGCAATCGGCAAGCTATCTTGTGACGTGTGTAAAAAAGGAGGCCACGATTTAGCGAACTGCGCGGAGTTTGCTAAGATGATGGTGCAGGAGCGTTACAAAGCAGCGCGCGGCGCAAATGTTTGTTTCGTATGTTTGAAGAAAGGACATTCCTACAGGGGTTGCACTGCAAGCAAGTGTGCTGTTTGCAATCTCCCACATCATAAACTACTACACAGGTTTTCTTCTGCTACTCCAACGAATGAGGCATCAATGAATGAATCACCATCCACATCTTCATCGACGACGTTGCATACGGCAGTGGCAGAAACAGTAAATGTTCCAGAAGTATTTCTTGAGACTGCTATAGTATTCGTTGAGGACGTTTATGGTCAAGATTACCCTGTACGAGTGATTTTAGACTCAGCCTCTCAGATAAGTATCTTGAGCGAGAAAATGGCTTCAAGACTAATGCTGAAAACGACTTCGTGCTGTCTAGGCGCAAGCGGCGTGGGAGAGATAAGTACACAAATCAGGAAAAAGTCACAAATCATTGTTAAATCAAGATTCAATCATTTTAAAACAACATTGGAGGTTTTCATTATGCCCAAGATTACTGGCCCAAAACCTGATGAAATCGTGGATGTGTCTCAGTGGAACCTCCCAAGAAACATTGAGTGGGCAGACCCGTCTTTCAATATTCCAGCGCCAGTAGATATGCTTTTGGGTGCTGAAATTTTCTTGGATTTAATGTCGGTTGGGCGCATAAAACTTGGAGAAAACTTGCCACAACTTCAGAAAACGCTGTTAGGATGGGTTGTCTCCGGAGCCTCCAGACGGTCGTATTCTGACTGCAATAAGATCAAAAGTTTTTTAGTTGACTGTAGCAACGCTAAAGAGGTGGTGCAGCTTGAGAAATTGGTGGAACGATTTTGGCAGCTGGAACAGATAACTTTGAGTACTTCATTTCTTACTGAGGAGGAAAAAGAGTGTGAGAGACTGTTTGAAGATAACGTGAGCCGTGATTCAGCTGGGAGATTTGTAGTAAAAATACCATTTAAAAGCAATGTCAATGAGTTGGGTGAATCCTACCATATTGCAGAGCGGCGATTTCTGTCCCTTGAGCGGCGGCTGGACAAGGACCCTGCAACAAAAAATGCGTATAAAAACTTTATTCAGGAATATTTACAACTGGGACATATGGCGATTGTTGAAAACAAGGATAAGTCAAAATTGAAGTATTTTTCACCGCATCAGCACGTACTACGGCCTGATTCTTCAAGCACCAAACTTCGAGTTGTATTTGACTGTAGCTGCAAAACAAGTACAGGAATCTCATTGAATGATGTGATGATGAAGGGACCTGTTGTGCAAGATGATTTGCTGTCGATTGTTTTGCGCTTCAGATGTTGTAAATATGCGATAACAGCGGATGTCACAAAGATGTATAGGCAAGCATGGGTCACTGATGATGATTCTTATTATCAGGCGATTATTTGGCGTGATTCATCGAAGGATGAACTAAAAGCATATCGTCTGCGTACAATAACATATGGTACTACAGCCGCACCGTACTTGGCTACCAGGTGCCTAAAGATGCTAGGACAGGATAGTTCTGCAGAGTATCCACTGGGAGCAAGTAAGATTTTAAACGATTTTTATATGGATGACCTTATCTCAGGTGCAGACTCAGAGGAGGATTTATTTAAAATCTATGATCAGGTATCCACAATCTTGAGCACTGCTGGATTTCCATTGCATAAATGGCACTCAAACAACAAACAATTTCTTCGAAAAGTTCCTGAAGGTGATAGGGAGAAGCCGCTTCGAATGAATGATTCTGAAATCATCAAGACTCTTGGGATTATTTGGGACCCTACAGCAGATGTGTTTCGTTATGTGCGACCTAATATAAATCCGGGCAAAACTATCACGAAGAGAATTGTGCTAGCTGAGTTGTCATCGTTGTTTGATCCCTTGGGGCTCATAAACCCAGTCATCGTCAAAGCTAAGGTTTTCATGCAGGACTTGTGGATTCTAAAGTTAAATTGGGATGAGTCGCTCCCGATGGGCTTACATTGCTATTGGGATGAATTTCGAAAGAAGCTGAGCTCTGTGGAGGACGTAAGAGTTCCCCGCTATGTACTAGCAGCAGGAGGTTACGTTCACGTGGAGATGCATGGATTTGCTGATGCATCCATGCGAGCTTATGGGTGCTGCATATATATAAGGTGCGTTGGATGTCACGGCGAAGTCAACGTTCAACTTTGGAGTGCGAAATCGAGAGTAGCACCAGTTGTAACAAAATCCCTTCCACGGCTGGAGCTATTAGCTGCCGAGCTTTTGTCGAAGCTGTTGGTAAAGACTCAAAACAACTTTTCAGTACCGGTTGATGCTGTTTATCTGTGGTCTGATTCCGAGATCGTGTTGGATTGGTTGAGTCTGCACCCTTCTGCGTGGTCAACGTTCGTAGCGAACAGGGTTGCGTCAATTCAGGAATCAACGAAGACTGCGATCTGGCGGCACGTGCCATCGAAGATGAATCCGGCCGATATAGTATCGCGAGGTGCGTATGCAGATGAACTTGTCGGATGCTGTTGGTTTTCTGGTCCGGAGTTCTTGTGGGCGCCCTGCGAAGAGTGGCCTTCCCATAAGGTGCGTGCCAGAGCAGCAGAATTAAATGAGGAGCGGCGAAAGACAGCTGCATTTCTCCATGTGCAGTGCGAGAAAAACCAACTTTTGGAGTGGATTGAGAACCAAAGCCAGTTTGAAAAGTTGCAACGAAGGGTTGCTTTGATACTTCAAGTCGGTCGAAAAGGCAAGGGGCTTTCAAGTATGACAGTACAGTTGTTGGACGAGGCTCTGGTTCGCATAGTCTATTGCCTGCAGCAGCACTACTTTCGCGCTGAATATCGCAGTCTGAAAAATTGTGGAGAAGTTCCAGCTACAAGTAAGTTAAAAAGTTTAAATGTATTTATTGAAAGCAGTCATGGTGTAGACATATTGCGAGTGGGAGGGCGACTTCTAAATGCAGAGATTCCGTATGACGCCAAGCATCAAATACTACTGCCGGGTGACAATAACTTTGTTAAATGCTACGTAAAGTTTGTTCATGAGAAAAACTATCATGCTGGCACACAAGCGTTAATGGCGATAATGCGACAGAGATTTTGGATTATCAACGCAAGAAAACTGGTTCGTGCAGTGACTGGCAAGTGTCTGATGTGTTTTCGAAGTCGACCAAGACTGCAGCGACAGCTCATGGGCGATCTGCCAGAAGCTCGAGTAAACGTAACAAGACCATTTGCTACTGCTGGTGTAGATTTTTGCGGACCAATAATGACGACCTATCGACTACAGAGAGTACGGTTTACCAAAAGTTATATATCTGTCTTCGTCTGTTTTGTAACCAAGGCGGTACACCTGGAGGTAGTGTCAGACTTGACATCGAAAGCTTTCATCGCAGCACTAAAAAGGTTTGTGGCACGGCGCGGCTTGTGCTCTCGTCTTTATTGCGATAATGGAACAAACTTTGTTGGAGCTCGCAGGGAACTAAAAGAGTTCAAAGAAAGGTTCTTTGAACAGCAGACGCAGAACGAAGTCTCGGAGTACTGTACCGCAAATAGTATTACATTCCACCACATACCACCGCGCTCTCCTCATTTTGGAGGATTGTGGGAGGCAGCGGTGAAATCAGCTAAGTATCACTTAACACGTATTCTAGGTGATTCACATTTAACTTTTGAGGAGCTCTGTACTGTGACAGCGGAAATTGAGGCGATCCTGAATTCGCGGCCATTGACTGCGATGTCCAACGATCCAAACGATGAAAGTGTTTTGACCCCAGGCCATTTCCTGATTGGCAGTCCATTGGTTGGCATTGCGGAGCCAACAACTCATACAGATAACCTTTCAAATTTAAATCGATGGGCGCGAGTCAGCGCTATCCAACAGCATTTTTGGCGGAGATGGTCAAATGAGTATCTCCATGAGCTACAGCAGAGAGTTAAGTGGACCAGAAAGCAGCGAAACATAGAAGAGGGTGATCTAGTTTTGGTCGCTGAAGAAAACTTGCCACCGAAGCAGTGGTTACTTGGGCGAGTTATCAATGTGGTGAAGAGTACTGAAGGCTGCGTACGAGTAGCTGACGTGAAGACAAAAAAGAAGGGAGAAATTCGACGTGCTGTTCACAAGTTGGCGCAAGTTCCACGTGATGAGTAGATATTTGATGTATCTATGAGGTACATCAAAGGCGGCGGCATGTTAAGGCGTAAATAATAATTTATTGTTATTTTGTTAATTTTTAAATTTTGATCCTATTTTTTCATAATTAAATTTTTGTATATATTTACTCCTTTTTATTACCTTCTAAAAGAGCGTTTCTGAACACTGTATTAAAATGAGAGAACATTGAAGTTACTTAGTTTTTAACCATAAGAGAAGAGTTGAGTTTAATTTCGTTCACTAAGCAAGACAGACCGCCATCAATTTGTATAAAATTAAAATTAATAAACTGAATTGTCAAAAACTTAAATCGTGGTGTTCAAATTTTAAACGGAAAATTATAAAAGGTTCGTAAAAACTATTGCGATTTAACAACTGGGAATGAGTGAAAATGGAGCTGAAATAAAAGAAATAGCCAAAAAGCTTAATAACAACAGGAACACAATAAAAAATTTTTTTAAATGTCCTAGTAGTTATGACACAGCTAGACGGAGTGGTAGGAAAACCAACATCGACACTCGGTGTAAACGAATAATTCAACATCTTGCAGTAGTGGAAGCAATGAGTAGCGGACAAATAAAAAGTAAGATAGGGCTTAACGTAACAAGAAGTAGAATAGTTCAAATATTACATGAAAATCGTAAAGTAACACATACTTTCATGACGCAACAACCTAACCATTTGCCTCGACATATTAACGCACGTTTGCTTTCGCTACCAAGCGAACGCTACCACGCTACTGTGTGTCCATGGGGGAGGATCGGTGATGATCTGGGCTGCGTTTTGTTATGAAGGAAGACTCCAGTGTGTTTCATATCAACATAAATGAATGCTGAAATGTACGTTCGTGTATTGGACAATGAACTAATACAATTTGCCTGCCAACTTTATGGTGATAATTGGACTTATCAGCAGGATAATGCGCCAATACACTGTGCAAAGCAGGGATTGCCAAAGACTGATTTTTGAAGAGTGCAACAACAATTATTACAAAAAACCAACAACATCAACAAATCGTTAGATACGTAGTACAATAAGGACTGAGTAACATAAAAAATACACAAACAAAAAATAGTCGGTGACGAAACCACACGCAAAATTACCAACAAGAAACCTTCAGCGTAGCAAGACGTGATCGCATGCGCTATTTATACCAACAACGACAAGAATAAACAACAACAAACACACGCTGTATGGTTGCGGTGCAGCTACGCCTGTGAACGATTCGACGAATTACAACAATCATAGAAATATTAAAGTTGTTGTAATAGAGTGGAAAGAGTGGAAAGAGTTAGGCGATGGCAATCGCTGTACTAGAGTTGTGCACATATAATTACTTACTATGAAAAATTCTTTATGTTAAATTTTTATTTAATTTAAAGGACGATTGAATAAAGTCGTTGTTATGTTATGTTACTGTTGTCATAAATAGTATAACTGCAATAGCAGAATTTTGAAACATTTTTATTTTAGCGCAAAAACAATTTGACCAATGGTGCACATATAATTATTTGTATGAGGTATATACGATTTTTCTGAGAGTTGTTTTGATATTATTTCAAAATAAAAGAAACTTAAGAGCCAATTTTTTTTTTTTTTATGCAATGTGGGTGTGGTTTTAGGAATCAATTTTTTTGTTTTTCTTAGATCTAATATAGCCGATTCCAACTCCCTAGATCCTACAGTTCATTACTCTACAGCGAAGGAGGTACTCGCTGAGAAACTCTTTTTATTGTCAATTTTTGTATGGGACTCAACCACTGTGCGCCGTTTTATTTCAACATATACGAACAACGTTACGTTATAAATAAGACGTAACGTTTTCTCGTCAAAAGATACAATCAATGCGAAAATGTGTTTGTGTTCGTATTTGAAGGTGTAAGTGAAAAGAGCAATTGCAAAGTACAATAGTACGTATGACTTATTTGAAGCAAAATACTACTTTAGTAAAATTTAGTATTTTCAACAGCACTGCTTTCGGCAAGTCTGTGAAATCAGAGGGACGGCTTTCAGTTGTGCCTCATGCCGGAGGTTGAGTTGAACGCTGCTGTAGCAATTGCTGGAAATAAATAACGAAAATTATGTGTTTAAAAAATTTAAAAAGTCACTAAACAATTTAATCAACAACTCAAAGAACTGTCATTCGAATGTCAAGACTCCAATCAACAGCAGCAAATCCGCATTCAACGCCAGTTACAAAAATAATCAAAGAAACAAGCAGCAAATAAAAATAACAGAAATAAGAAATAATTTCAAATTTAAGTTACTCCGCAGCCATTTGATTTGTGTTGTTATCGGTGTTTTTGTTTATTTTGTTGCGTTAAGTTTTCAAGCTACTCTATAAACATTTAATAAAAAATTGTGCGTGTGAAAAACGTCGTCAGCAACAAAACCCTATTCGCTTAGATGATGGAGTCGCTACCTTTGCTACTTCAGACTGCGCTGCTTGCTTTAATCCTTCAACCGGTAGGAGTTATTTTTTTTTAATCTCCTAAATAGTGTTGCATGAATTGAATTTAATTTCTGCATTATTTTTTATTCTGCATTCTTTCCAATAGTTTAATGAATGTGTGAATTTGTGTGATTGCATTTGTTGTTTGGTGTTGATGTGTTACTTATCTATCAATTCTATTGGATTAAATGAAAATGTATTATTACGTGCAATGAATTTTTGTGAAAAACAATGTCATTCATGCAACATTATATCATTAAAATTCATAGAAACAGTATTTTTTTATGAAATTAAAGAAAAATGAAAGAATTTGCTCCGATACACGCTTCATTTTGTATTTTATCGTATTTCTTTTTATACAGCCTTATTCTACGTGAAATTCTGCTGCGAAGAAGTGGAATTTGTTTTTCATTTTCAACAAGTCAAATAGCTGTAAAAATTCAATGAATGTGAAGGCACAACCAAATTCGAACACTTTAACTTTAAAAACGAATTAAAAAAATTTGTGAATAATATTGAGAGGTCAGACCAAGTACCAATGGACTCACAACATGTCCCTCTTTTAGAATTTCTATAAAGTTTGGTTGTGTTTAGTCGTCACACTGTGTAATTTTAAACTTTATTAGAAAGATAATTCTATGCCATTATTGTTCAAATATGATTTCGAGTATGTAACTTCTGGGGCTGGCTCGGGTGTGGCGCATTCAGAAAATTTCGACTTTAAAATTTCGAATCATTTGGATCTTCCTAAATACTACGCTCTACAGCAACAATTGTTTCTTCTGTGCGCACTGTGTGGCATCTTTGTGAGACATCTTTGATGCGTATGATCATTAAGAGTATGACTGGTGCGAAAATGAGCCATGGTTAATCTAATTACGGTATCCAAGGTAACATTTCTGAACTAAACCACAATTTATGATATTAATTCACACAATTTGGAAGGGTTGTTCGGGCTTAAGTCTTTTTTATTCTATACGAGCTGATATACCCGGTTTTACTCGGGTGATAAAAATTTTAAATTTTAATATTTAGTAATATTTATAAAAAAAAAATCCAAATGCAGTACACTCTCACAAATTCGAACTGTCCAGAAATTAGAACCTGCTATTCCAATATTAAACGATTTGAAATTAGAACCTGGTTCTAATTTCTGAACGTTTCTTTATTAATTAAATTCATAAGTGATCTTTGCTCATTAATATATATATAAAGAGGAATTACATGAGTTTTATGTTCAAAAAAATAAAGTATTAATAAATAAAAATTCTTTTGCGTTAACATAAATTTTTTTAACCAGTTTCATTATTTTCTTTTAAATTTCTGTGAAAAAAGAAAACGTCCAGAAATTAGAACATTTCAGAAATTAGAACCACCCGTGGAACAAAGTGGTTCTAATTTGTGAGAGTCTACTGTAATGAAAAATAACCAGCACTAAGTTGATTATTAAATTACTTTAGGGCTCATATTGAAGTTTTTTCTATAATAATAATAATAAACTGGCCATTTCAGCCCTTGAAAGGACTTTGACCGATGTTCTTATGGTCAAATTGTGTTGTGCGTGTTATTAAATGTTTGAACAAAATAGATCGTGAAATGGACATAAGACCGTATCACCTTGTATGGCAAAAAAGTAAACTCATTTTGACCCCTCCTCAATCATTAGACATTTAAAAGACATTTTCAAAAAAAATTTAAGTTTTTTAAAAGTGGTCCCTATGGTGCTTTTTTCTTGTTTTCGTTATATCTTCTGTGTTTCTCGTCCGATCCCAAACATTTTTCATATATGTGTTTATTGTTTTTTTCCAATTTTTTTCTGATTTTTGTTTTCGCGAATCTTGTTTTTTTTTAACTTATCACCCACCTTATCTCAGTTGCTATTATGTTAACAAAATCTAAAAAGGGCAAATAACTAAAGCACACAAATTTACAAACAAACATTTGTTTGTATTCTTGAAATATTAGTTAATATATGTGCAAAATTTGAAAACGATATCTTTTTCTTTCTATGAAAAACAAAATTCCCAAAAAAAAAAATTTTTTTTAAAATTTGTGACCTATATGCCCCCTTAAGGGGGGAAATATACCCAGAGGCCGAAAAAAAGGTCATGTTTGTGAATTTTTTAAGGAAACCTAAGGGATATTTTTAAATGAGGGTTTTTATACCTTCAAAAATACACTTTCAAGAGTATGTTTAGTTTGTTTTTATTAAAAAAAATTTAATATTAAGGTAGAAACAGCATTTTTTGTAGAGCGCTCTGAAAAAAGGTGAAATGCGGTGACCAAGATTAAAAATAAAATAAATAAATAACTGGCCATTTCAGTCCTTGAGAGGACTTTGACCTAGCTTCTTTGTGATCAATTGTGTTGTACGTGTTATTAAGTTTGTACACAATTGACCGAGAACCTGATCTACAGGTTTAACGCCGACTCCGAACGGCGATGAACGAAATGTTCTTGTTCTCAAGAAGCTTTACATGGCATTTTGATTACTCTCTGAGGTTTGTCATTGTCTGCAGAGAGGTGGCGGCCGTACAGATAAATCATTTTAATTCAAATAATTTTCTGTCGTTGCTGGGGTTCGAACCCGGGTCTCCATGTTCGTTGACATAGAGGCCACGCGCTTTAACCAACTACGCTACGGATGCCACAACCAAGATTGCTCCTCCTAAATTCATCTGAAACAAAAAAATTAATAATATTATTAAACTAGATACTTAAAACTTGTACTTGTCGTAGCCGATTTCGAAAATTTTGATTTTTCACAAAATGGCGGACTTCCGAACGTAAATTAACGATTTTCGACCAAAAATTTGTCATGCCTATAACTAATGAACGAAGCTACGAAAAAAAAATTCTGTGACAAGTCGGTTCACTGAGTTTGGAGAAATCTTGGTCACCCACTTTGAAAACATGGTTTCGAGAAAAACGTGTTTGAAAATAAGGGCCAGCACTGCGCTCTCGAGAAGGCGATTCACTCACTAGGCTATAACTTTGTTATTTTTTGAGATATCGACTTGAAATTTTCACCACATATTTTTGAAACTTAAGGCTTTAAGAAACTGCAAACAGTTTTTTGAAAAAAAATTTCTGGGTGTACAACTCCCCTTAAAGGTGGTAAAAAATGAAATTTTGAGTTTTTATTATTTTAACAACAAAAATAGCGTTTATGCCATTTTTGAGTGAAAGGTCAATATTGTTAATCTATTTTTAAAAGATTATTAGATTATTTTTTCTATTTTCGAATATATTTTAATCAATTAATTTTTTTATTTCATATACTACGTTACTTTATGGGGGTGGAGGGGAGTGTTTTTGAAATGCACTACGAAGAGTACCGGATGGGGGTAAAAAAAAATTTAAAATCGGTCACGTAATTTATGAACGACTCCTATGTTTGATCAACATGTGGTGAAAACTGCTGAAAACTGTTCAGACACATCATATTATAAGAAAATTTCTTAGTTATAGACATGTAGAATCTGGCTAATAACGATCCATTTAACTTTTAAGTCAAAAATAAAAAGGTCAAGAACTCAGATGTGCTGGACTTTAACTTTGTTACTCTTCCAGAAATATATCAAGACTATTCTGTTAAATTCAAAAAGTTCTAAATCGGTGCACTGTGCCATTATATAGAAAACTGTTATTTAATCGGAATCTCGAAATTTACGAAACAAAATAAAAAAAATTACAAAAAAATTTTCAATTCATAATTAAAATTTATATAAAAGCACGGTTATGATAAAATTAACAGGGGTATTCACACTGAACTCGTTAGTTTGTTATTTGGTTACTTGTTACTTCGTTAAATTTGTTAACTGTGAACACACCCATTTGTTTAATCTCGTTAGCCTGGTAATTATAGTTGAATAACAGCAGATTTTGTTTTTCGTAAATTACAATTGCTGAAAATTTATAAGTAAAATGTGGAAAGAATAGAGAAAAAAATTTATTTATTTATGAAATACTTACTTTTCAACAAAAACTTCAATTAAATATGCGATGGGTTTTATTTTTATTGCATTTAAATTTCATGCAATTAAAAATAAGGAACAGCTGTTCGTATTTTGCCAACTAACGAAAAAATTATCAGGGTTGCTAAGTTGTTACTTTGTTACTCGGTAGTTCGATAGTTCGATAATTTTACAAAAACAAAGTGCAAGTCACATGAGTCCGGTGTGAATACCCCTAATATCTTTTGCGAGCCGCTTAGTCGTTTTTGACTTGAGCTAAGGTCTGTTCCCATCCCATAATTTTTGAACTAAAAATTGTAAGACTGTCAAAAGCGTGAGAGTAAGAAAAAAATTAAAATTTTCTTCAATTTCGTAATAAAATTGTATAAACTGTCAAATAGAACCATTTGTTGGATGTGAAGCATCGACAAATAAAACCATTTGTTTGATGTGGAGGATTGTCAGTGCAGAGGACATGCTAAGGATGTTTAACTACATTGAAATTAATTCTCAAATTACCATTTATATTAAGTTTTTATACAATTTACCATATTTCTGGTTTCCATTTCAATAGAATTTATTTCAAAGAAATTCTGTAATTTGCAGTTTGTTTGCTAACTTGTAAACCATCTGATTTTAAGAAGTTTGACACTTTTACCATTTTTGCCAGAAGAAATTTCTCGGACTTAAGCTTGCAACCTTTGTGCAGTGAGGAAATTTTTTTTCTCTCTGAATTCTACTCTCTTTTACCATTTTGACGAGTGCGGGAACACTTCTCGGACTTAAACCCTCAAAACTGACAATTTGGATTAAAACTTTAAAGTACGGAAGACCTCTGTTAAATTACTCTTTTACAATTTTCGAACAATGAGGTGTCATTGTAAAGGCTGAGTCATTTTTATGTCGGGAAGTAAACATTGAATAACTATGACATTTATCAGCTGATTGACTTGGCAGTTTTTAAAATGTCATTTCAGTACAATTTAAGCCATGAATCACTTCACACCGAAACAACGCTCCGAAATAGTGACGCTGTTCATTAAAAATACTCGTTAAGTTGTGTTAACTCAATGATCATGTCGTCGAAAATATCGTGGTCAACAAGTACCGTCTGACAGAGGGAGATCGTTCATATACCGTTCATCAACACCCAAGATGTTCCAATAAACTGTTTCAAGCGGTAAGAAAGAGTGTTGCCGAGAACCCACAGGTGTCGTATTGTCATAGCGCTCAGCTATGTGTTCAGTCGAACCACTTTACGGCGCATTTTGAAGGATGCTTTGAATTTATTTTCACATAAAATGCAGTTGACTCGAAGAATATTGCCGACAGACCGTCCACGTCGCTTGGAATACGACAAAACAGTCGCTCAAATGGCTGACACTAAACCTGATTCTTAGAAGCAAATTTTGATAATTAACGAGGCCCATTTCACACTCTCCATGTGGAACAAGCAAAATTTCAGCTTTTTGGGAGGGGAGAAGTCACACGAGATCCATGAAACACCATTGCATTGGGTTATTGAAACAAAAAATCATTGGGTTATTGTTCTTCAGAGAAGGCGAAACATTCGATGGGAATCGGTATCGGCCGATTTTGGCTCATTATGTCTGTTTACAAATATGTAAAAAAGGTTTGGACAGTTACTGGTTTCAACAAGACGGTGTGCCATTTCACACTGCAAATCGAACAATGCAGTTTCTGCAAGGAAAATTCCCTGTACATACGTGTGATGTCAAAAAATGGCGACATTAACTGACCACTCAGATCTCCAGATTTGACCCCCTTCGGACTTTTTTTGTGTTGTTATTTGAAAAACAAAGTGCAAGTCTCACACCATTGACGAGCTCAAGGCAAACATTCGTACCGAAATCATCCCTACACGCAAAGAAATTTTTCGTTTACCACAACTGAAAAATTCACCAAGTGCGGGTTAAACGTTTTTTTTTTCCTTGCGTTATACCGCCCGAGATGCTCGAAAAAAAGGTCGTTGTTTTCAAAAGCTGGTCCAAATAAATTGTAAAGGACCTAATTAAACAAAAGTACATCATATTTATATGGAAATTTGTTGGTTTTTTTCAAGTTATTCAATATTTACATACCGACATTAAAGATGGCGCACTCAGTAGATTAAAAAACCATCAATAAAGATTTTTCTGTTCTAAGCTAGTGTCATTCAAGCATTATTTATGTTTAGCGAATTTTTCTTTCCAGGTCATTGATTTGATTTACTTTTTTTTTTTTTTTTTGATTTACACTAGATAAAGAAATGAAAACAAAAACCAAAACATATAGAAGCTCATTTTTTAACCGACTTCAAAAAGAAGCAGGTTCTCAAGTTCGTTGGTTTGTCCGCTTTTTTTTTTTAAATGTATGTACATCGATAACTCCTAAAGCACTTGCCCGATTTCCGTAATTTTTTGTCAACAGATAGATATCATAAACGCGGAGGTCCTTTTTTAAAAAAGTGGGCGATATTCGACAAAGGGGCGTGTCAATTTAAGAAAAACACTGTATTTCAGTTAATATTGACACTAGGGTACTGAAATTTACAGTAAAAATACTGGGGTAGACACAATTATTACAAATTCGATCAATAAAGTGGGCGTTATTTGACAAAGAGGTGTGGCAATATTGGAAAAACACTGTATCTCGATTAGTATTGACACTAGGGTACTGAAATTTAGTACAGGGGAAGACACAATTTTTAAAAATTACTGTAAAGAAAGTGGGCGTTATTCGACAAATGGGTGTGGCAATATTAGAAACACACTATATATCGAATAATATTGACACCAGGGTGCTGAGATTTAGTGCATGGGTAGGCATAGTTATTAAAAATTACAGTCAATAAAGTGGGGGTTATTTGAAAAAGGGGTGTGGCAATATTGGAACAACACTGTATCTCGAATAGTATTGACACTAGGGTACTGAAATTTAGTACAGGGGTAGACACAATTTTAAAAAATTACTGTAAATAAAGTGGGCGTTATTCGACAAATGGGTGTGGCAATATTAGAAACACACTATATATCAAATAATATTGACACTAGGGTGCTTATTTTAGTACATGGGTAGGTAGAGTTACTACAAATTACGGCCAAAAAAGTGGGTGTTATTCAACAAAGGGGCGTGTCAATATTATAAAAATAATATATCTTTGTTAATATTGACACTAGCGTACTAATATTTGGTATGCAGGTAGGTGGGTAGGTAGAATCATTAAAAAAGTGAGCGGGATTGTACACAGGGTGTGGCACTTTAAGGAAAGTACTATATTACGGTTAATATTGATACTTGGAAACTGAAATTTGGCACAGGGCTAGGTAGAATCATTATAAGGTACGGTAAATAAAGTGGGCGGGATTAGATAAAGGGCGTGGCACTAAAAATTGTAAAGAAACAGAAATGGAAAATACCCAACAAACTTTCAGGAATCAATAAAACAAATTTTTTAAGAACAAAGTTTCATGTTTGAAATTTTCCTCAAGAATACAATTGCATAAAATATTTCATATTCTCTAAAAAGGAAGAAATAAAAACTTTTTAACAAAAAAAAAAACCGACTTCAAAATCACTACACTGAACCAAATATTGTTCTTAAAATCAAAGAATCTCGTTCATGAAGCGAAATTCATTGATTTTTAAGAACTATTCATTGCCCCAAAGAACGAATTCTTTGGTTCAATGAATCGTTGTTCTTAATTTTAAGGAACAGTTCATTGTTCGTGTTCATTAAAATTTTGTTCCAGTTCTTGTGTTGTAATATCTATAAAACTATTAGAGAATTTTATCTCAATAAGAAAATGATTTTTTAAAATATATCTTGATATTGTTTTAAAATTTCTAAGGACAGACTAGCTTACTGTAACAGTTGTATGTGTCATTAATTAATCATTTTTCTTCATAACATATCAAAGAAATAACGTAAGAACAAAGATTCATTGAATCAAGGAACTCGTACTTTGGACCAATTTTAATGTATAATACATTGGGACAAATAACTTTTTCTTTGTTATTAAGTACGTTTTTGGTTCTGTGTACAAAGTAAAAAATAATTTTAAATAACTTTTCCCATTAATTTCTTGGTCATATTTTAAAAGCTCTTATTACAGTGTCACCAAGGCACCAAATAGTGCAGGGATGGTACAAGATCATGATTGTGTGTCAAAGATGAGCGCCGACTTCAAAGCTTTTATGTTCATAAAGCAATTAATATATTGATGATAATAAAACAAAATAGAAAAAATGAAAATGATAAGCTTTCCAATATTATTATACATATAAATAGCTTTTAAAATATGACCAAGAAATTAATGGGAAAAGGTATTTAAAATTATTTTTTACTTTGTAGTGATTTTGAAGTCGGTTTTTTTTTTGTTAAAAAGTTTTTTAGAAGCTACGAGTATTTGCAAAACATCTGGTTCAGTATCAGTTGTATCTGTTGAACTAGTTGCTAGTTGAAATTGCTGCTACAATATGTGCGTGAGGTTTCGTCTACTGAGGTCATTGAGGTGACCAGCCGCTGATAAGTTGTGTCTTAAAATAATTTCTCCACAATTTGGAGAGATAACAACTTTGTGTTTACAAAAATTGAGTTTTTTTTTTTAAAGCTGATCTGGCATTAACGTTTCTTATGTTGAGTTTTTCACTCAAATTTTAATTAATAATAATAAGTTCAGTACAATTTTGTTTGGAATAAAGCCGTTTTAAGAGATAACTCTGTGTTAAAAACAAAAACAATTAAATTATCTATTTTGACTGATTTAAAAAGAACTGAAGTGAGAACTTTTAAACTGAAATGCACAGATAACAGTTGGCCAAATTATCGAAGAAGCTTGCGACAAGGTGTCAATTCTATTATTGCGCATGATTCATTATAGATATATGGAAACAAACGATCAACAAGCATTCTTAATTAAAAATTAGAACCTAATCTAGACTAGACTAGATCTCAATGGCTCCTGGATTTTACGCCCGAAAAAAAAGAATGGTAAAAAAGCCCGATTTCCATAGCATGCCCGAAGAGAAATGGGAATTAGGCCCGGAATTTTCAGGAGTCTTTCGGGCTTTATTTCCAAATTTTTCGTGTGTAATTTCCCTGATCCAAATTCAATGTAAGATTATCAAAATATAAAAGAACAGATTTGAGTAGTAAATTAATATTCCTCTGTGAAAACATCTGCAAAGTTTGAATTAATTTTATTAGTTTTGATGTTATTCTATGATATTATGTCCCGATAAGGTCCAAATGAAGTTTTTTTAATGTAGTGTTTTTACCTACCGTACAAAGGCTAGCCATTTTATCATAACAATTTCGACATTTCTGAACTTTTTGGGAATATTAAAAAATTCGGGCGTTTTTTCTATATTTTAATTTGAAAAAAATGTTTTTTTTCGGGCCTATATTCCAATCTAATTTTTCGGGTCTTTCCTTCTCTTCAAGTATTTGGAAAAAATACGCGAAATTTTTCGACCGAAATTTCGGGCATTATTTCCTAGGAGTTACTTCTTTTACTCTATTTAGTTGATTAATTTTAAATATATTAATACTTTCATAATTAATTTTATTTCTTAATGATTTTCATTGTTTACAGGGGCCAACAGCAGCTCAGCCAAAGCCGCTAAAGAAATCAGGATGTAATATTTATATAACAGTTAACAAAAGTGGCTATCATTGATTTTTTTTTTTTTATTTTAATATTCAAAATATTTAGCTATCGTTTTTCCCGACAATAATTTATGCCTTGATGCTCATGGTGCTATGAATGACTTGCCATACTGCAATCAAGTAAGAAACTATCCCTCACAGTACGAGCTGGACTCAATACTCAAGCATGAGTTCTCCAATGTGTTATACTACATTTTGGAAGACGTAATTATGCCACCGAATATATCACAACGCGCAGAAGGTACACCGATGGATATTGATCTGTGTGGAAGCCGCGAGAAAATAGTTTACCCTCAGGGTGGCTATACCAAAGATAACACTTGGATGTTAATCCTGAATAATAATGAAACATTCAAACAAGGCGTACGTGTAGAAGAATGTATGTAAGTATGAATCTATGTACCAGAGATCTGCATGAATGGATTCATTTGTTGTTTCAAGTTCCTTTAATTTTTCAACTCCCTGCAAGTCAAGGCAGGCAAGCAACAAGTTTGCGCGAATCATAGGCAGCAAAAATCAAGTTGCCAAATATAGAAAACTTAAAATGTAGAAATTTGACATGTAGAAAACTTGAAATGTAGAAACTTGAAATGTAGGGAAAAAGCAATTATTTTGACTACATCGTTTATTTTCAAGTCTGTTTACGAAGTTCGTGGAATTAACTTCGTGTCGTTAATGCAAACTTCGTTTCTCGAGTTGAGAAAACAGTTTAACTTTAAAGAAGTGTCGACCACAACAATAGCTTTTGTCTCATTTACCCTTTCATGTATACGCAAAAAGACAAAGAGTTGCTCCACACCTATGTTGCCAGAAAAGCACGATAAATAGTGGGAAAATAAATACCTCAAATTACCACAAAATACCTCGAAATACCATAGAATACCTCAAATTACCACAAAATACCACAATACCTCAAAATACCTCAAAAGAAAATTTGAGGGATTTTGTGGTATTTTGTGGTAATTTGAGGTATTGTGGTATTTTATGGTAATTTGAGGTATTTTATGGTTATTTCAAGTTAAATCGAAACTTGATTATTTTCAAGTTAATTGATTTTCAATTGACTTGTTGCAGATCTCTGGTATGTACATAAGTGCAAGAAAATTAACTAGGTAGTTACAAAATGTATTTTGCAGTTTCTTTAAGACCCGTATGAAGAACAGTTTTATTGGAAAATGGAGAATAGTTCTTTCAAAATTTTGTTACAAAATCTAAGATTGCTGATAACATTGAACGACAAAATCAATTTTTTTCCAAAATAAAAAGGTTCCGACAATGGATTCTGGTAGAGGGTACAAAAAACAATACACGTGTATCGGCGTTTTGAAAGTTTACGTATGAGTCTTATTTTAAGGGGGCATTTAAGTTTCCCCCTTTTTGAACATTCTTATAGTGAATCGGCACAAGAAATCATGTTATCCTTACATTTTAGTTATGCACAGAAAATAAAAGAATTGATTTATTACCTAAACTAGTTTAGCTAATGTGAAAGTTTCTATTTCACCTAATCTTTTCAACAACTTTTCTACTTACACAGTTAATTTAACAATCATGCATTAGGTAATTCACCTAATTCAAATTAGTTAATTCAACTAAAATTTTGCTTATTAAATCATCTAATTCTTCTAGTTATTTTACCTAATGCAAGTTGTCGATTTGTTCGTACACTAGGGAAATAACGCATATTAGCATTATCCACGCCTCAGTATAAATTTTATATAAATATTTACGTGGATAAATCAAATGCTTTCCTTACAACTTGTTTTTTTCCCGTATTTGAATTTTTTATTTCTGTGCAGCCCAAGGAGAGCACAGCGCTCTCCTATAAAAAACATAAATAAAAACAAAGTGAGAAAATTTTACAAAAAGTAAAGCCTCATTGCGAGAATTGAACTCGGGCCGCTTGCGTTCAAGTCAAACGCTTTACCTCTGTGCTGTTACGCCGTTTGATAACTAGTGAACAAAATGTATATAAAAATATGAGGTCCACAACTCTGAAATTATGTTTCCACTGGCCATCTACAGCAATTTGATTAATTGGTATGTAGAGAAAATTTCTGGATTGGAAATTTAGCTCAATAGATAAGGCGTTGGTTGTTGAAATCTTGAGATCACAGGTTCGAATCTCAGCGGTGGCAAAGAAATTTTTCAGTCATTTATACAATGTATATATCTCTCTCATTCTATCTACTATAAAACAAATCTTTCTTCTCTATCATGTGACGAAATGAAGTAAAGTCGTCACCTAAGGAAAGTTTCACTTCAAAATAGAAATTGCAAAACAAAAAACGAATTTTTTGCATATTTTTTGCACGGCATTCCCACTCTTAAGTGGGAATGCTATCTAAATAATTAGATGATTTTTCTACACTTAGTAGGTGGCTTGCCTAATCTGAAGTGGTCATAGTTTAAAAAAAATTAGCTAATTCTTCTAATAAATTATGTGTCTTATCTATTTTATGGTTGAAGGTACACCTAAATATTTAGGTTTTTTTAGCTACTCTCGCAGTTAAACTACCCAATATAATTGCATATAATTAACATTTAGAAATTGGTAGCGCACCTAATCAAATTCGTTGACTGAAAATCACCGGATTACTTTAGCTGAATTGACTACATTTTTAGGTAAAAGTTCTACTCTTTTTTTTCTGTGTGAGATGTGTTCTTAGGATTTATGTAAAATACTACGAGGAATATTTTTGTGCAACATTTTAACCCCTCAACTTCTCAATTTATGGGTCTTTTTTGACCCTTTTGTGATAAAAGGCAAAAAAGACCCTTAAAATATGGATATAACGGGTTAACATGTTCAACAAAAAATTTGCCTTAAAATTCTACCTATGAATACACCAAAGCTAAAAATTCAACTCAAATGCCAGACATAAGTTCAATAGTCAAAAGCGACTAGCAAAAGAGTAGAAAAACACTGCTTTGATAAAGTGAATAGCGCTCTTATAATTCCGCCTTGGTTTTATTGCTATTGCGCTTATTAGCTTTTCAAAGTTAGTGGCCTGCTAAAACCACAGAGACTACTGATGAGTCGGATTAGCATCCGACGAAACCATGGTCTAGTCTGCTCGGTTTGGTCTGCAAAGGACTTTTATTGTTGTAGCAACCTATTACTTCATGAATTATTTGGCATAAAGCTCAAAATATAATTCTTAAAAAATATGTTTTTTAAGAATTAAAAAATTAAATAAACATAAATTGCAAAAACTTTTTTGGCCATGCTAATCGAATTTTCGCACAGCTATGCGACAACTATAATTAAGACACTAGACGAGATTCGCGTACGTGTATGAAATTCAACCAAATCGAATAAAAACTTTACCAAGAAGGTAAAATCGCCTTCCTCCCATACAAAGTGACTTTATCAAAAAACAAGCGAATATTTTCTGTTCAAACTATGACTATAACTGTCTTAGGGCCGTTTTCTCATCTTACCTTTAAAGTTCACTTTAGTTGCCGACCAAATAAATTTATCCTCTCGGTAAAGCAAATTTGGTTTTCTCATGTTACCTCTAAATTATTATTTTATATGTATGAAAATACGGCAAGGCCGTACAAAATTGGCAGTAGTCCTTACGCTTCTGAAATATTCTTGGCCTAGTATTCTGCACTTTTGTATCTTCGAACATGGCTTCTAGTGCATTGATTTGAAACACACGCCTTTTATTCATTACGAATATTTGTTTTGTTTATTTATAAGAATATTATTGAATTTATTTTGAAGTTGGCAAACGCCTGCTTTGTGTTTACAAAATGGGTAGCACTTAAAATTTTATCTGTGATATAAAATTTACAACCAGCTTGAACCTCCCGTTAAATTTATCATATCGGTAACACTAAAGGCAACATGAGAAAACGAGAAACAGCTAAAGGTAACTTTAAAGTGAACTTTAACTAAAGTGAACTTTATAGGTAAGATGAGAAAACGGCCCTTAGACTTTGAATATACTTTGGTTCGGCTGTGGAGGATTTAACTTCGGCCCAGTTGAAGATAGTTTCTTAATAGTTTTCTCTTTATACCTAGGCTGCTTCTTATATTTGGGGATCTATCAACGCTTATGTCATTCCAGTCAGACTTACGTTTCCATTGGATAGTTTGACATTTTTTTTAGCTTATACGTACTCACATATTTTGGTGTACGTGCGCATTTTATGGGCGCCCAAAAGATGTTGTTGTGCCACGAAACTTTGATGCTGTGGGCGAACTGATAATGCATAATCGCCATGTGATATACTGTGAGATTGAGGCATCGCTGGATATTACTTACATCAGCATACATATCATTTTGTATGAACACATAGTTGTGAAAAAGATTTGTTCCATGGTTGAATAAATAAGGTTGTCTAGCGGCTGATCGTACTCTCTTCTCAGTACCCATAATTGTCAAAATCAATGCAAAGCAACAACAACAACTTCATCGGCTTTTTATGTTATCGATTTTCGTTCGCAGATTTTGTATGAGCTGTCAACTTCGATTTGACATTTATGAGAACTCGCTCTCACCCATGCGAGAACCTTATTTATTCAACCATGATTTGTTCAAATTGGATTCCCCATAATTTGACAATCACTCAAAAAAAAAACAAGACTCATGTCGATTGGTGCAAAGACACGTTCAAGAAATACAATCGCTAAGGCTCAAAAGACGTATGTAAAATCGTGATTGGTGACGAACCATGGATCTATGCGTATGATAGTATATGCGTATATAATCCAATCAAATTGAACTATTGCGAGGCAACTGGTCGGCTGTTTCTTCCAAAATAGCTGGTCACCGGACCACGGTACCACTTCAGACATGTATAACAGTCAATGATACACAACCATTTGTTTTCTAGAAGTGTTTCGTGATTAGGAAAAGAAACAAGCGCCGAAGAATTACTATTGATCAAGACAATGCGAGCTAAGGACAATCAGCTCAAACAAAGGCATATGTGTGCATTTAAAACATCGAATTAAAGGGTTATCTGCCGTTTTGGAGGTATCTCAAGCAGAATGAGACACATTCTACAACAAATAGTTCGAGCGCATTCAAAAATGTATGAATCATAAAGAAGAATATTTCGAAAAACAATAAAGGAAATATTCAGTTATTTTATTCGTTCCGAAATATAAACACAAAGAAAAAAAACGTTTATTGCCAATTTGCGGCAAACGAACTTCGTTTGTCGTGCTTGGGATCGTTATCAACAGTTGTCATTATAATAGTTCAGTTGCGAGAAACGCGTCATTAAGTTGCAGGTAATTAATTTCGTTTGTCATATACACGAATGATTTTTAAATTGCAGCAATTGAAAAATTGTTTTTCTCAACTGAAAAAATCCTTTGTTTTCCCTTCGTTGTATACACACAACGCTTATAATTCAGAGCTACTTTATGGACAAACTGTTCTATATAAGCAAATTGTAATTTGCTTAATACGTGGACGGAGATAGCAACAGAGGTGCGTTGAGTACAATCCATAAAAAGACGGAAGGACATAGGGGGAAAGACAATTAATATAATAAATAATAATGACCAAAAAAAGCTTGCGGTATATATGTATATATATAAAAATTTTTTTGAGTTGACAACTGAATATTCGTTTGTGGCAAATACAACTCGCAAACGAAGCTTAGTTGGTGAATTTTTCAGTTGCTGTGAACGAAAAATTTCTATGCGTGTACATATGTAGCAATCTCATATTTTAGGTATGCTCTTTAATAACTGTTAGTCAAATCAACTAACACGCTCTTTACATCTACTCTGAGGAGCTAGTGATGCATTGATTTAAAAAGTGCCAAAAAGTTCTTTAGAAAAAGTCTTCACCACAAAAAAACTTAAATGCAATGAGACAAAGTTGTGTTTGGTTTTCACTTTTCTTTAACATGATAGTTGCTTTAATTCAACAGAACTAAAAAATAAGAATACAATGGTAGTCGAAACGACCAACATAGGTTATGCATGGCTAAATAGACTTCTTGTCATAATATTTTGTTTTGAATACGAAAGCCAACTTTAGTCATAAGCTAAAATAAAAATTTTATTGAACATATTTGTCGTAAAAATTAACAAAAGTCTTTAAATTAATATTATTCTTATTATAGAAATGAGGGAGAGACTTGCAACGCAGTGACCTTCCCAAATCATTACACGGCAAAATGCGAGCAGAAATATAATTTGCGTACGCTGTGGGCCTTAACGGATAATAAAACCCGCGTGATGGATAGCTTTAAGATGCCATCTTGTTGTCAATGCGTTGTGAAATGGGAAAAATAAGAAATATTTCCAAATGTAGGTTCAATTAATTATATATATCGAAGAATTTTTTAACTAACTTGATTTGATTTTTTTTTTCTACTTTCAGTGAATAATTTGAAGACCACACAGTTACTAATGGCCAAAGTACAGTTCTACGATTGATCGATCCTTGGGACAAATTTTATGTATAAATGTTGTACATTTCATAAGCATATCTCTTAAAAATACATATTGAATTTGCTTTTGGAAAATGAATTGTAATCAGTTGAGTGATAAGATATAAAATAAGATCTAAGTAGCTTGAGTGGATCACAGTGAAAAGTCATGCAAGACTACTGATTAGTTGGTGTAGCGGCCAACGAAACAGTCTGTCTAGTCTGCTGTATGATTTGCTTTATACAGAGCCGTTGTTGGTTGTTTTCTTCATTGTCTTCATTGTCTTCATGTTGTCTTGTGTCAACATACTTGGCATAAAGCTCAAATTTGTTTCAATATAATTCATGAAAAAAGTCACATTAAATTCTCAAGATAATAAGTCTGTTCAGAAGCCTAAAAACAGTTTGAAAAGTCTTCTCTGTATCGATTTGGGCTTGGTTAGAATACGACATGATCCTTATTGCCAGTAATTTTTCTGATCATTTTTATAAGTTAAAGTGAAACTTAAAAAGCTATATGGATAAGTTGCCTCTAAGATTTGAAATATCTAGATAGATCATATCTTTATAAAATTATAGTTAGAAAATTAATAAATAAATGGGCCAATTCAGCCCTTGAAAGGACTTTGGCGAGCTGCTTATGATCAAATTTTGTTGTGAGTGTTATTAAATATTTGCACACAATTGATCGAGAACGGGACCTACGACTCGGAACGGCTAATGTGCATGTTCTCAAGAAGGTTTACATGGGATTATTTATCCTCTGATATTTGCCATTGTCTGCAGAGAGTTTTCAACCGATCAGAAAAATAAATTTCAATTGAAAAAACTTTCTGTTACTTCAGCTGGGGTTGGTACCGGGGCTCGCATTGGCATTGAGTGGCGCACGCATTGTTTAACGCACTCGTCCACGACCGCCACAAAATCATAGTTATGGTTGTAAAATAATAGAGCGTCTAAGTATCATTTATGATTCATTTGAGAACTTATTTAAAATAAAGAATAATTTATGATAAAACAATAAAAATAAAAAAAAACTTAAAACTCAGTTCTGAATAAAACACGATTCGACAGAGGTTTGCACCTATGAGAAATTCCAATACATTCTGGAAATATACATTGAAAAACAAATACGGGTTCCGTCATTTTCCTCCAGCACGTCAGAATTTTTGTTTTATTCGATTTTTTAAGTTTTTGTGATGGAATGATCACAGCTGACGCTTTGAAGTAATGAAATAAGGCTTTAAAATGTTAAAGAGTGGACTTATTGTCATAAATGAACATTTTAGAAAGGTTATTAAATAAAAAATTTTTGAAATTAAGAATCAGAACCATACGTCCTTTATTTTGTTTTAGTTCAACAGTAAAAAAAAAAAAACAAAAATAATAAAATCTTTAAAAAAAAAAAAATTATAAAAAACAAAAATTTGTAAGGACTTTTGACATCTGTTTATTCATTTATTTTCTCCAGAATTTGTGTCTCGACAAATAGACGCTATTTGTTAGCGCAATGCTCGTCACTTACGTCTCCTAGGTTTGACGGAAAAAAGTCCAAAAGGTTATTTTTTAACGACATGTTTATTTTTATGTCACCATAAGCAGAAATCCTTTTCTTCACAATTTCTTCAAAGTTTGTAGATCTGTGACTTCCCATAAAGTTGTTTACAACACCTACAAAATCATACCACGCACGTATTTGCACAAAGGAGATCAAGGTACAGAAATGCTCGTTTTCAATAAATTTTTTTATATGTGGACCATCAAACATACCTAAGAAAAGAGAAATTATGATAATGTGATTACTTGGAAAAGAAATTATTTTTTTTCAATATTTTAACTCCTTCTATTTCAGCCGCACTCAACTTTCGAAAGATATCTTTTAATAGCATAAAAGCATCGCTGTCATGATCAAGTGCTCGAATGAAATTTCTTGTTTAACCGAGTTTTATATGCAATGATGGTAAAATTATTCTGCTAGAATTAACCAAAGGTTCGTGTTCGATAATAAATTGACCTAGTTGATAATTTTAGCGCTTTAGACCTAAAAACATAAAGAGTGCTTGTTGATGCTTTGAAAATCTTGTTCTTCAATTCCATTGAAGAGTGCAACAACTTTGCAAGAGTGTCACTCAAGGTCGCTTATGTGTAGGCTGCTTTAATTTTATTATCGCGGGCCTCTGAGTGAAAAAATTGTTGCTTATACATTAAAATTATGTGGGGGTTTCTAACTTGTGGCCTTACTTTATTATTGAAAAGTGTCAGCTGTGATCATAAAAAAAACTTTAATCATAAAAACTTTAAAAATCGACTAAAAAAAAAATCTCACGTGCTGGAGGAAAGTGTCGAGACACAACATACATTTTAACGTCTATTTTTAGAATATATTCGAATTTATCATGGTTTTGATTTTGTTGAACCGTGTAATATATATCATTATAGCTCCTTAATGGCCTAAACAATTTTGCTTAAGAAGAATTTACCTTAATAAATTGAACAGAAGCTATTAGTCATGATTTATCTGCGAACCTTAATGCTTTTATCCTTAATGATTTATAACGTTTGTTTTTCAATGCAAATGTGAATCATTTTATGAATCTTGCAAATTACCGTAAAATTATTGAATTAAAAAAAAATAGAACTAAAAATAAATAAAAAAATCATATACAAAAAAATGTACTAAAAAGAGTTGGTTCTGTCGTAGTGTATCCTTTATTCACAAACTTGTCCTCATCCTTGTTTTTATATTTGTCCTGATAATTGTTCTTATTCTTGCCCCAATTGTTGTTTTAACCCAATTCTATTCATTCCTGATCCCAATTCCTGATCCATTACCTGTTTGAATCCTTTTCCTTATTTTTTTCGCACATATTTTTCCAATCTTTGTCCCAATTCTTATCCTTAGCGTGTCCAAATCCTTGTTGTATTCCTTATCCCAATCCTTGTCACGTTTGGATTAACACATAACTATCTTTCGTTGTTAAGGTGTTTTCTGCCATTTCCAAAAAAGTTAAGAAAGGAACTTTGAAATTATCACCAGAATACGAAACCTTAACAATTTGTTAATATTAACTATTTTGTTAATGTGGTGAGCTTTGTTAACCTGCCAGAATAGGGCTGTTTGATTCCTTCCATAAAATTTACCCTACACTAAGGGAAATAATGCATATTAACATTATCCACGCCTGAGTATCAATTTTATTTAAATATTTACGTGGATAAATCAAATATTTTCCTTACAACTCGTTTTTTTCCCGTATTTGAATTTTATTTATACCACACACGTACACACATATTCCATACAAGCAAGCAGCAACAGCATCGCACACGTACACACATACTCCGACAAGTAGCAACAGTCTGTTCCTGCAGTTTATTTCTTGCATTTGCAGTTTATTTTTTGCATTTGCAGTTCTTATAGTTCTCATTTAGTTATTGTTGCCAGAGTAATATAGTATGCATGTTTGGCAATGAAATTAAATGATGTAGGGTGGAGTGACAACTTGATATTAACTCACAAATATCTTGTACCGCTTGTCATTTACCTACATATTTTGCTTATAATTTTCTGTCACTTTTTCTTCCTCTAGTTTATGCTATTTTTGACTTTTGGTGCCCTAATATTTTACCAACTGTCCAAAATAGTATAACAGTGAAATATAGAATTGTGAAACAGAATAAATAATACAGGCAAATTACATTTGATGGACGCAATATGAAGAAAATAATGCTATAAAACCATTAATAACATATTCAATTTAATATGTTTTTTTTAAATTCAATATTTTTATTTAAATTTTCTTTAAATGCGATAGTTTATTTTCAAATAGTAAATATTTGAAAGATATTTTAAAAAATTCGTGCATAATTTTAATATATTTTTTATTAATTCTGTTTAAATATTTAAATATTTCATTTAATTAAAAAAGTATTCAAATAAATTTTAAATATTTACGTAGTCGATTTATTCAAATGCGTTATTGGTGCAAAAATGACTCGCTTTTTGGATAAATTAAAAAAGTTTTTGGATAAATTTAATATTTTTTTCCCTTAGTGCACTAAGGGAAATAACGCATATTAACATTATCCACGCCTGAGTATATATTTCATTTAAATATTTACGTGGATAAATCAAATATTTTCCTTACAACTCGTTTCTTTCCCGTATTTAAATTTTATTTATGCCGCACACTGACACACATATTCCATACAGCTGCCAAGCAGCCGCCAAGCAGCAGCAGCATCGCACTCTGTTCTTGTGCGATGCTGCTGCAGTTTCTTCGCACCAGCAGTTGCAGGTCTTATAGTTCTCATTTAGTTAATGTTTCAAGGGTAATATATCATGGATATTTGGCAAATATGATTTGTGATTGGTGGAGTGGTGGAGGTGGAGTGACAACTCGGTATTTTCTCAAGAATGTCACTCCACTCTACATGATTTCATCATGCATCGCACTCACCACCGCACTCACCACCGCACTCACCACCGCACTCACCACCGCACTCACCACCGCACTCACCACCGCACTCACCACCGCACTCACCACCGCACTCACCACCGCACTCACCACCGCACTCACCACCGCACTCACAAATCATATTTTCACAAAAAGAAAATAAAATATACCACTAAATGGCGTTTGATATGGACGCAGCTCGTGGGAAATATTCAAATAAATTGTTTTTCAATTTCAATATTTTTATATAAATTTTCCTTAAATGCGATAGTTTTATTTTCAAATAGTAAATATTTGAAAGATATTTAAATATATTCGTGCATAATTTCAATATATTTTTTATTAATTTTATTTTAAATTGTAATATTTTATTTAATTAAAAAAGTATTCAAATAAATTTTAAATATTTACGTGGTCGATTTAAATAAATGCGTTATTGGTGCAAAAATGACTCGCTTTCTGGATAAATTAAAAAAGTTTTTGGACAAATTTAATATTTTTTTCCCTTAGTGCACTAAGGGAAATAATGCATATTAACATTATCCACGCCTGAGTATCAATTTTATTTAAATATTTACGTGGATAAATCAAATATTTTCCTTACAACTCGTTTTTTTCCCGTATTTGAATTTTATTTATACCACACACGTACACACATATTTCATACAAGCAAGCAGCAACAGCATCGCACACTTACACACATACTCCGACAAGCAGCAACAGCATCGCACTTTGTTCCTGCGTTTATTTCTTGCATTTGTAGTTCTTACAGTTCTCATTTAGTTATTGTTGCAAGAGCAATATATTATGCATGTTTGGCAAAGAAATTAAATTATGTAGGGTGGAGTGGCAACTTGGTATTTTCAAGAATATCTTGTACCGGTTATCATTTACCTGCATAATTTGCTTCTGCCTAAACATATGTTGTACATTACTTTTTCGTTCTGTAATTTATACTATGTTTGACAGTTGGTGCAATATAAGTGCACCAACTGTCAAAAATAGTATAAATTAGAGAACAAAAAAAATGAAGCGATAATAAATTATACAAGCAATGGCATTTGATGAACGCAATAAGAAAAAAATAATACCGTAAAACCATTAATAACATATTCAATTTAAATATGTTTTTTTTTTAAATTCAATATTTTTATTCAAATTTTCTTTAAATGCGATAGTTTATTTTCAAATAGTAAATATTTGAAAGATATTTTAAAAAAATTCGTGCATAATTTTAATATATTTTTTATTAATTCTGTTTAAATATTTAAATATTTAATTAAATTAAAAAAGTATTCAAATAAATTTTAAATATTTGCATAGTCGATTTATTCAAATGCGTTATTGGTGCAAAAATGACTCGCTTTTTGGATAAATTAAAAAAGTTTTTGGATAAATGTAATATTTTTTTCCCTTAGTGTACAGTTAAAATTTGGTTCCAGTTACTCTACAAAAACATTAAAAAAAAAACATCATGTAACAATTATTGCTAGAAAATTGTATAAAAATAAATCTCAAAATCATGAAAAAACTCCATCAAAAAAATGTCTTTCAGACGTACACAGAAAATTATGTTCTTCGTCAACAGAAAAAAACAATCAATGTCCTACCTCATCGGTAGCGGGTACAAGCTCATTTTTAGTGAAAAAATGTGCACATTGGCGTTTTTGGTATAAAGGAAATTAACGATTCTGAAAATTTTGAACATGCGACTCTGTAAAAACTTTGGTAATGAAGACAATTGCAAAAGTCCTTCTGCAGTTTATTTTTCAAAGCATTGTTAATGTCTTGAACCAATAATTTCAGAAATTGACCTTCTGACCTGGGAGTTATATGGAAAAAACTGAATACATTATCAGAAAAATACTATTTTTGGGATTAAAACAAATCACAAAAATCGAAATGGACACTTCTTGAAAATTTTTTTATCAAAATACATTGTCCTCAACTTTCTTCAAAAATAGAAAAAAAAATCATTGATCTATTTCATCACTTTTAAGCTCAATTTTAGTCTTAAAAATCTCAAAATAGCATTTTTCTGATAATGTATTCAGTTTTTTCCATATAACTCCCAGGTCAGAAGGTCAATTTCTGAAATTATTGGTTCAAGACATTAACAGTGCTTTGAAAAATAAACTGCAGAAGGACTTTTGCAATTTTCTTCATTACCAAAGTTTTTATAGAGTCGCATGTACAAAATTTTCAGAATTGTTAATATCCTTTATGCCAAAAAAACCAATGTGCACATTTTTCACTAAAATTGAGCTTGTAACCGCTACTGATGAGATAGATCAATGATTTTTTTTTTCTATTTTTGAATAAAGGTGAGGACAATGTATTCTGATGAAAAAAAGTGTCAAGAAAGCTCCATGTCGATTTTAGGGAATTTTTAAATCCTAAAAATGTACCATTCTTGAGAGAAAAGTTAATTCTTATCTACTACAAAGTAGGCAGACCACTGATTTTCTTCACTTTTGATGCAAAAAAATTAATCTGAACGTATCCTCAAAAGAAAAATAAAAAAAGTTAATATAAAATAAAAAGCTAATATTGGAAATATTTAAAGTGAAAAAATGTGCACATTGGCGTTTTTGGCATGAAAAAAATATCAGAAAATCCACATAGATGGTTTTAGCATGGAATTTTATAATTTTTTCTAGACCGAATTGGATTTTCTTCTTTTGGGGGAATATTCTTTGCATTAAAATGCACTAGATGCAATTAAAAACTCAAAACCCATGTGTTTTCACATTGGCGTTTTGGCATAGAGGGGACGATATGACAAAAAATAAGAATTTTAAAAAAACAGAAAAAAAATATTACATTTTCAGGTGTCTACATATTTAGATATGTAGGCATAAGGTAAAAAAGAAAACTTATTAACTTCGCAGTCTTAAAAACTGACGGAACAAAAACATTACATTTTCAAGTACATATTTCTATATGTAGGTATAAGGTTAAACAAAGAAATCTTATTAATGGCGTTGTCTTAAAAACTAACTTTTCTTACTTTAAGAGCTGCAAAATTTGAAATAACCTCATCGAAATCAATATTACTTGCAAGCTCGTTTGCAATGGATAAAATAGCAAGATTGGAAAGCCTTGCCTGTCACATGGAAGACCTTAAATAAGTCTTCATTAATTTTAGCTTTGAAAAACTCCTTTCGCATGAAGCTACTGATACACAAATTGTTAGAAATAATTTCAATGCGACAAAATGGGACACACATTTTTTAACGCAATGTATTTGTACCTTCCTCTTTCTGTTTGAGAAATTAAAAAAAATATCGATATGGTGTCACCCCTAAAATGGTGGTACCCGGGGCGGACCGCCCCCACCCCCCTAGGAACGCCTCTGGAGAGGATCATCGTTCTACAATCGTTTCGATTCTGTTCGAGCTTAAAGACATAAACTTTTAGAACTCATATATAAGGTTGATGTTTCTTTTTTGTCTCTTTCACCAGATTCTGTTTGTCGATGTCTGTTATTATTCTATGTGTTGGAGTGTGTTTAATTTTATGGAACTTTAAAATTGTAATCCATGTAATTTTTTTTTTTATGAAAAATAATGAAATTCAAATACGTGACCTTGAACTTGTATATACGAATTTGAATAAAGCTTTTAACATACACTCTCTCGAGAAAGTGAAAACTTTGAAGTTATAAATCACAATTTTAAGAATTACTACAAAGCAACACATGTTTTAACTGTGTTGCGATCAGAGAATTTGCGGCGCCAAAACTTCCAATAGTTTCCAGTATTTTCGACTCACTCTATTTACTCAATAATCTCCACTTAAGCAGACGTCTGAGAGCTTAACTTGAAGTAAAAACAACACCAAAGTCAACTTTGAAAAAAGCTCTCGTCCAGTTTTAACAATCAGATGAACGAACAGCTTTCATCGATCAGTTGGAAATCGCGATCTATCAGTTGTACTACACGTTTAAGCCCGAGTTGAGTCGTGCATATACTTAGTTGCTGGAGATTAATAACGATAATTATAAAAAATTTAATAATAGAAACTAAAGCAGAAAATAAGTAAGGGAAATAATATAAAGAAAATAATAAGCACAAGAAACTCCAAGCACGGCAACGATAACTGTTTCTTTTATACGAATTGAATAAAATTGTGACGCTCACCACAAAGTGTCTAACTGATTTTTAATAAATTATGTTAATAAATGTATGTATATAAAAAAAAAAAAAAAATAAAAGTTAACAAACAAACCGAAGGAAAACAACAAAACACGTTCATAAACAGCTCAACGATCTGTCATTTGAATGTCAAGTTAAACGGTGCCTTCAACAGCTGCTGATCTGATCCACGTTCGTGCGCAGCAACAGAAACAACCAAACAAAGAAACAACAACACAACAAATCATACATAATTTAACTTGCTCTGCTTGTTATTTAATTGGAGTTGTGTTGTTGTTGTTGTGTCAAATATTAAGACCAAAATTGATAGCGAAAGTTCTATCAACATTTATTAAAAAAGTCATCATCTCCAATAGTTCAATTCATCGCAAAAATCATGAAGTTACTACCTTGGCTACTCCAGGCATCGCTGCTTCTTGCATTACTATTTAAACCGGTAGGAGTTAATTTATTTGTTTTTGTAGCTAATGTTGCTTGTTGTATTCTTTTGATTTGAATTTCAGCCATCAATTAATTGTACTCATAACTTTTTCTTATAGTTAAATGCTTGTGTAGATTTGTTGGATGGCATTTGGTGAGTGTTGTTGGTGTTTTACTAACCTGTCAATTATGTATTCATCCCTACTTAATTATTCACTAAATAATCTAAGTAATATTTTATAAAATTGTATATTTTTATTTTTGCTTGACTTGCTTTCTGCGGTTCATTTGGTTTATTTGTAATTGAAGATTAAAAAAACAAAAAAAATTTTAATTGCATCTCAAAGATTATCGTATTTTTTCTATAAATTAATTTGTCTCGGTGGACTGATGAGCGACTGATGAATTATTAATAAACAGAAGATTGATTTAATTCTTTTTGTATATTAAATGAAAATTTGGAATTTTTTTCAGCTTTCACCATAGGCCTCTTGAGTCCATGCCTTTAACACTTTAACTGCCACCATACAAAAAAAATATCGAGTCCTCCGGGCCATTTTTTTTTTTACAGATCTAGTCAGTGATGTGATTTAGTGGGATTTCGGGCTCATTTTGGGATATTTGGCCTATTTGAGAACGTGTGGGATTTCGGATGCTTATGTGGGATTTTCTACTGTGTCATAATGTTTTAAAGTGTAAATTCATAGCAAAACTGGTTGGTATCACTTTTTTGTAATCTTTCAAAATTTTTCGTTGAATTGGTGTTTCATTCTTTCTAAATATGTAAGAAAGGGATATGTATATTCAAGAGGCTTAAAATTAATGAAAATAAGATCCTCATTTAAAAACAAAAATTAAAGCTCAGTTTCATTTTGAAGTAAAGCTTCTTGAGAACAAGAACATTCCGTTCATCGCCGTTCGGAGTCGGCGTTAAACCTGTAAATCCGGTTCTCGGTCAATTGTGTGTTCAAATTTAATAACAAGCGCAACAAAATTGATCAAAAGAACCTAGGTCAAAGTCCTTTCAAGGGCTGAAATGGCCAGTTATTTTTTTTATTTATCATACACTTAATAGAGTTTTTATAAAAAACGCAGTGTCTAACTTTTCATATTTTTTGTTTTTTGTTTAAAATTTGTTATATTTATTGATATATGTGACCCGGTCTACGAAAAGGGACCTTCGGTGTGAAAATATCATTTTTCACTTTTTTGGCGATTCGGATAGACTAATGTGTGCTCTTTCTAATGGCGCAAAGCAGATTTAACCTCTTCATCTACACTCATTTTTAATTTATTTCGGAATCAAAAGACGCATAAAAATGATTCAGTAAACGTAATCACCTCTTCACTGTTACTAATAATAGTAATAGTTAATAGATAATAAATGAAAAGACACCATTCAGTGTGCGACAATTAAACGTTTACAAACAGCTGTTTTCTCGAAAACTTGTTTTTACACCGAAGGTCCCTTTTCGTAAACAGCTGTTTTCTCGAAAACTTGTTTTTACACCGAAGGTCCCTTTTCGTAGACCGGGTCACATATAGTTATATTTTGTTCAGTAGGTGGGCAGGCTCGCCATCATGATATGACGTGAAATATTTTTTTCCCATTTCACAATATTGTTAGATTGCTCGTACCGAATCGTGAAAAATAAACATTAAATATAGAATTCTACTCATATTCACCTTTGGCGCATCATACAGACGTCAGAACTCACAGCATTCAGTAGTAGGTGGGCCTGTTCAGCAGGTGGCCATCATTATTTCATTTCAAAAATTGCATAAAAAATAGTTTTTGGTATAAATATTTGGGTGGGATTTTTTGTGGGTTTTTCGTGTCATTTTGGTGGGATAAACAGGTCTAAAACGGGATGTGATCGGGATTTTTTACTAAATCAGAATCACATCACTGAATCTAGTGTATTTTGGTATCAGAAAAAATATCAGAAAATGTTTTTTTTTATATTTCGGTGAAATTTTGAAATATTTTATTGAGGCACAACATATGTACTTCATGGCCTAATGTATACGTTTACTGTATATTTAGTGTGGATGACGGACAGATGGACATGGCTAAATCGACTCGGGTGATGATACTGATCAAGAATATATACACTTTTCTATACCTAACCCCCCTTATGAGCGTTACAAACGGAGTGACAAAATTAAAGTTTTTAAAATTAAAAAGTAGAGGGGTAAAGGGGGTTTTTTTAATTGTGGGGGTATAAAAATGATGCGCTAAAGATAGGTTTACGTATGCCAGGCCATGCGGAATTGAACTACGCTTACAGATTTGCATTTCGAGGTACTAATTTTAAACCATGAACTATAATGTGTAATCAAATACTGAGGCACATACGCTGTGCCTCAGAGCCCACGTGGACATTTTACTGAGGCACACCGTATGTGCCTCATGGTAGTTAACGTGTTTAATAACCAACAAATGTTGTTTGTCATTCTGTCTTCCGCTTTAAGTTTTCTATAAGGTATTCTTCACCTCAAATCTGGACACAGAAGTCATGACTTTTGAAAGAACACTCTGATTTAAATATTATAAAATTTTTTCTAAAAGGATGCTTATATATTTTCATTTTCAATTATTTTTTAATTAAAATTATTTGTCACTTTTGTAAAAAACCATCTGAATGACTTTTAAGTCTTATGCAAAAACTAACAATGAAAAAGCGGTGGTTAATCAGTGAAAATGCTTTTATTGTTTTTCAAAGTATTCTTCAAAATGATCAATACACTTTTTCATTGGTTTTAACCAATTTTCGAAACAGTTTTGCCACTTTGAAGTTGGTACGTCCGAAACCAGGTTTTTGAAGGCCTCAACAGCCTGTTCACCATGCTTTTGTTTTTTCTTAATGTGAGGAAATAAGAAGTCTTTGAGGGCCTAGTCGGGATTGTAAGGCAGATTACTCATTAATTTCATGTTTTGAATGCTCAAAAATTCTTTGGTTTGAGCTGATGTGTGGGATACAGGATATTTATTATAGTACTAGAGGGCCCGGCAAACTTCGTCCCACCCTAAAAAAATGTTTTTATTGAAATAATTTCGAGCAATCACGATTCCACCCGAAATTATTTTTTTATCGAACATTCGCGATCAATAACAAATGGAGCTAATCGAATTTCAATTATTGATTGAATGAAACACTCTAATATCCCTTATTTACACGGAATGAGGAGGTTGAGGGAATCTCATGTCAGATCAATTCAATGCTTTTTGATAGACAACGTTAGCAGAAGTAAACAAAGATGAAGGCTTTCCAACATGCGAACATGTCATATATTGTTAGCCATGCAAGAAGCTTGGGAATTCAATATTAATAGTTATAGACATATAGTATACATACATTTTTTACAAATAATTTAAGACATACATTATTTTGCACTAAAATTTATTTGCGCAACATTTATATTATTTCCATATAATTTTGTGAGCGGAACTTCCGACCCCTTATCTAGATAAGTACCGGAAAATGTTGCAATGCCTTCAGCGTTATTATTTCTAAACCATCTCGTACTCGAAACATAGGCGTCGTTTATAAATTACGTTACCGATTTTCAATTTTTTTTTTTTACCTCCCTCCGGTACTCTTCGTAGTGCATTTCAAAAACGCTCCCCTCCACCCCCATAAAGTAACGTAGTATATGAAATAAAAAAATTAATTGATTAAAAAATATTCGAAAATAGAAAAAATAACTGTCGAAAAGCAAGCAAAGAAAAATTATGCCCTTACTACACTTGCCAATAGTTAACAGTCAATTTAGACGATCAAACATGAAGATGTAAGGATGAAAATAGCTTGAAATGTTGGCTTGTATTAATTTAAATTTTTTCGGGTTTTTTTATTTTTGGTCACATTGCTATATCTGAGATCCCCTCCCCCATTCCCCTCCCCCCAACTTATCGTAGAACATTTTAAAACCTCTCTCTCTACTAAATTGGTAACGTAATTTATGAATGACCCCATAGTTACTGCGCAAATTTGAGCTAAATCGGCTCAGTAGTTTTGGAGTCTATAGCAGCGTTCTCTATTCTAATTTTTTGCATTTTTCATTTCCCAGTAGCGGGATATTACCAAGTAGTAACTTCATTCTTACTTCTATGTTCTTTGTCTTTTACTTCCATAGCTTTTCTGTGTCATAAATTTGGCTTGTATAGGTTGAGACACACCCCCTTGTCCAATGCATGCCACCTTTTCTAGTAGGAGGACATCACCAAATGGTATCTACATTCTGAGTTTCAATGTTCTGTGACTTTTACTTCTATAGCTATTCTGTATCGTAAATTTGGCTTATATGGGTGGATCCACGCCCAGTTTTCGAATGCCCGTGCCAGTTTTTCAGTAGAAAGACCTTCATTGTTATACGACATTTAGTTCCAAAGCAATTCGATATCATAAATTTGGCCTGTGTGACCAAATTCCCCCTTGTCTAATGCTCGCTCAAATATATAGTAACTGCCTCTTGGGCCCATAGCATCCAAAATCAAGTTTCACTATCAAAACATGCACAACTCAGGAATACTAATGATTTCTAAAAAGTGGGCGTATATTTAGTTAGACCACGCCCAGTTTTAGTATAGTTGCCGACAGTAACCATACGAACTTATTTACCAAATTTTAGTCTAATACGACCAAAAAAGTCTTAAATATAGCATTTTTATTGATTTGTAGGCGGTAAAAGGGGGTATGGGAAAAAAAGGAGTATGAAAAATTTTTACTATGCCTATATTTTTCGCGCAAATCCAAATTAAAGTGAGACTTGCCAAATTATTCCAATATTCCATTTATTACCAATTTCCCTTGCAAATATTTCCTCATATACATACACCAAATGTGCGCACCTGTATTTGTTTACACCTGTATTGATGTATAAGTTCACTAAAATGCCTATAATTCATGAACCAATACACATACAAAGACCGTTTATACATAAAAAACTTTGTATTGACGTGATCTTTCGTGGGAAATGTGACAGTGAGATAGAAAAAATTTGTATGAAGGGCCATACGGGCAACTACGTGGGCATGATTGATATACATATACTTATACATATAATTTTAAATTGCACTATTGTCTTTAAAAAGTTAATAACTCACAAAAACTGACAGGTCCAAAAACAAACGGGTTAACTTTTGTGAGTCTCTACTGTACTGCTATGTTTCAGGCTCATAAGCGTAGATCCAAGATACGTTACCTCTGGTGATGTCGTTCACCTGTTTCGAACCACCCAGCATTTCCTTGCACCAATCGACACGATCCTTTTTTTGATCAACATTTAAATCAAACATGCCCACGTAGTTGCCCGTATGGCCCGCGTGGCCCTTCATACAAATTTTTTTCTATCTTTATTTTGTCTTTGCGATGAACCAAAATCAAAGAATACATGCAAAAAACAAAAACACAACCCGCACTCGTTCAGTGTTCAGCACATTTTTCAGCGAACTTTACAAAAACAATTGCATGCAAAGCCAAAATAAAATAACGCACACTCGATGATGTCGATGCTGAAGATGAGTGTCCCGTTACTTGTGTGTCAAGTAATTTTTCGTGGAAGCATTGTTATTGTAACAGAAATTAATCCTTGTCGCAGTGCACTGGCAAATAAAATTGAGCTCATTGATTTGTCATAATTGTAATCTCTATCAAACATTGAATATATTTAAAAAAAAAATAAACCAAATTTTCTTACAGTGTACTTAATGACATGTAATTTTATTGCATTGTAATTGTTTTTTGTTTTGTTTGATTTTTTGCCAAATACAACAAAGAGCAACATTTTGTGTTTGTTTTTTGTTTTTGTTTGTGTTTGTTTTTGTTTTTTTCTTGGGCCCCACTGATTTAAATGTTATCTCTTAGGGGTTAATCCTTATAGAACCAATTGTTTTTTATTTCGTTGTTATTTAATTACACTTTCTTCTTATCATGTGAGTTTTCTTTTCAAAATTTTACAATATTATTTCTTTCAAGTTGTTCTTTATTTAATTTATTTCGATTGGTTACAAAAATGAAGTTTCCTTACTTTTAAGTGGAAAACTTATCTAAGGAATTGATTGAATTTCCTAAAATAAGTAGTTATTTTTCCTCATCTGAAGTTGGTAAACTATTAAAATAAATACTTAATTTTTCTAAAATATGTAGGTGTCGTTTGCACTCTTAAGTGGGACTGCATCTAAATAATTAGATAATTTTTGAAAACTTATAGGTGGCTTACCTAATCTGAAGTGGACATAGTTTTAAAAAAAAGTTAGCTAATTCTTCTAATAAATTATGTGTCTTATCTATTTTATGTTTGAAGGTACACCAAAATATTTAGGTACTTTATTCACTCTCGCAGTTAAACTACCCAATATAATTGTAATAATTAACATTTAGAAATTGGTAGCGTACCTAATCAAATTCGTTGACTGAAAATCACCGGATTACTTTAGCTAAATTCACAATATTTTTAGGTAAAAGTTCTACTATTTTTTTTCTGTGTAGCCTTAGACTATTCATTAAAATATGACAAACCAAACTTAGCCAAAATGATAATAGAGTTGCCAGATCTGAACACCGTATAACAGTTTAATTCTAATATGTAAATGAAACCTCTAAAAAAACACTCTTTATATATAACTCTTTCCATTTGTCCTTTGATCTATACACATTCAAAATATTTCAGAACAAAAGAATTGGAATAAAAAAAAAACCTATAAAACTACAGAACAATGTGAATAATGCTTTAATACTCAAACTATTACTGATTAACCTGCGAAGACTTTTTGGAATTTTTGTTAACAAATCCAAACCAAGCGTGTAGTTCAAGTTTATTTAGTTTTATCAGTTAGTAATAGAAACAAATCCATTCAGCACTCTGATGTCATTTAATTATTTCCAACTCTTCCATAAACATTAAATAAGCTTTAATTAATTGAATTTTTTTCCCAAGCATGTCATGAAAAGCTGCAATTTTAATTATAATTTTTGTTAGAATAGCTATGGAACACGATATAAACTTAAATACTAGCTGATAAGTCTGTTTTTGTCCGGGCAGTATCGGAGTGAGAGTTGTTCAGTTTTAGATACATTGGATGCGGATATAGTTTTTATCTGATATAAGCCCGATCAAAAGTGCAAAGTTATCAGCAGCTAATAAGCAGGAAATTTTTATAAGCTTATGCATACTATTGACAAAAAGTGCAAAATTATAACTGGTTGATAAACCCGCTGTTACTCGGAGGAAAATATGTAAAATTTTGATGTTTAGTTCTCGTTTTAATATTTCTAAAAATCCAAAATAATGAAAAATTAAATCACTTTTTTTTGTTAAGTTCATGTTAAAGGTTCATAAGGTATGTTTCATATATATAACGCCACTTCAAAATTGTTTATTGCTCTGAAACAGTTTGTTTGCAACAAACACAATGTTCTGCAAATATGTTCATCTATGCATAATAATTATAGTTAGCAATTGTGAAGTCTCTCCTGATAACGGTACAATAGTTATTGCAAGAAATTACTTTCCATGCTGTCTCATATTTATAACGCCACTTCAAACTTTTAACTAAATAAATAATAAAACAAGACCTTTTGGTATTTTCAAAGCTTTAATTTGTTAAATAACTGCGCCTTTGACTCTTATAACATTGAAAATACGATTAGGCATACTATCCACTAAGTTTTTTATTATGGTTGGCTCAATTTGGCCCCATTTTTCATAAATAACTGCTTTTAGCTCTTCAACGTTGTGAAATTGCCGGTTATCTTTATAAACTCGACGAGCTAAAATTCCCCATAAATTTTCGATGGGATTAAGATCTGGTGAGCGTGCTGGCCATTCTAGTAAATCTATTGCCTTTGCTTGAAACCAAGCTTTTGTCTCCCGACTTGTATGGATTGCGGCATTATCCTGCTGGAAAACCCACTCTGTGTGCACGTTTTCTTCCAAAAACGGAGTCAAACTATTTTCCAGCACACGAACATAATCAGAGCTTTTCATCCTTGAGCTCACAAACTGCGGTTCCAAACATCCTTGTGCTGAAAACGCACCCCACATCATTACATTCCCTCCACCAAAATTTCGTTTGGAGAATTGGATGGGTTCGCGCCGCAAATCGTGCCAATAATGCCGAAATCCATCCGGACCATCCAGATTCCATTTTTTCTCGTCGGAAAAAATGACCTGAGAATGAAAAGTTTTAATATTTGAACCCATTTTAAAAATCATTTAGAAGCTTACGGATGGCCAATTTATACCCATGTTTCTCCTTGCAAACTCTAAACGTGCTCTCTTATGAGCAGTCGTAAGTGCAGGAACACATTTCATGAGTTCATTTCGAATGTGTTTGCACTCATGTAGAACTCGCCATACCGTTGTACGTGACACTTTGTTATCCACAACGTCACGTAATTCTTTCAAACTGCGTGTGGTGTTGCTCGCGGCTCGAATAATTTTACGCTCATCGCGGCCAGAGAGCATTTTTTTTCGTCCTGACCTTTTCGTTTTCCCATACTTTTCGGGATTATTCAAAAAATTTTGGACCACTCTGTGACTGCGGTTTAATCTACGACCGATTTCTCTTACTCCATATCCCTCTTCTTTCAAAACCACGATTTTTCCCTTTTCCTCACAACTGAGTTGAGTTCCACGGGGCATTTTTAATTTATTTTTAATTTAATAATAAATTAAAAAATTTTAAACCTTACACTTTGAACGCAAATAAACGAATAACTGCAGGTGGCGTTATAAATATGAGACAGCATTAAAAGTTATTTCTAGCAATAACTACTGTACCGTTATCAGCAGAGACTAAAAACTTGCTAACTATTGTTGTCGCACATAGACAAACATATTTTCAGAACATTGTATTTGTTGTACATAAACTGTTACAGAGCAATCAACAATTTCGAAGTGGCGTTATATATATGAAACATAACTTATTTTCTCTATCGGTTGAAAATAAAGAGATGACGAGGAGCCGAGAAAAAAAATAGACATATATATAACTTTTGATGGAAAGAGATATCTGTATAATTTTTAACATAAATTATTCATGGATCTTAACTATTTATAAAAAATAGAAACTACATTTGAAAAAATTTAATTTCTTCAAATAATCAGTCTGGGTTTTAAAAAGTTAAAAAATTTTGCGTAAAACTGGAACCACTTTAGCCACTAAACTCTTTATCATGTAAAAAGTAGTCCAAAATGGAGTTTTGATTTTTTATTATTCTTACAACAAAACCAACTTTTGTGTCATTTTTTGAGTAAAATTTTAATATTTTCAACCTCTTTTGAAAAAAATATTATAAATATATGCGCTAAGCTAACGGTACCCAAATGGTTTTTATTAAGTGCTTAAATTAAATTTACCAATAAAAAAATTTAATGAAATATATTCAAAAACTTCAAAGTTATTTGCATTGAAAGTAAAAAATACGAATTTCTGATGAAGTTGTTTTGTTTTTTGTCATTTTAGGGAAACGATGTCATTAGAAAAAGTCGAACTAAGAATTTTTACAATTTTAAAGATATGTGAATATATTTGTTGTCGAAATAACAATTTTGTTTTCTAATTAATTAGACGAACATTTTCGCTAAAAAAAAACGTACTTTAGTAGGTAGATTTGCGTTACTTGCAGTGGCGTAGATAGCTTTTTGCAATGAGAGGGGATGAAACTTATTTTTGTGACAAACATTCATAGAAAAAATTTTTTTGTAAAAATCGTAAAAAAAAGGTAAACTTTATATTTTTTGTTAATGCTGTCAAAGCGAAAAATCTAGATGGCTTGGATTGTTTACTAATTCAAGGACTTCTTCGGCCGATATAACTATGTCTCGATGAAGCTCGAGTGCTGTCAAACTATTTAATCGGCCCTACATTGGAAAAATATAAGTTATTACAAATATTTTGTTAATAAAGAAACATATTGTTTTTATCCTCTTTGGATTGTTTTTATCCTCTTCAAAGCCGAAAATGTACGTTCAGCGTTCTTGTGGACACTGGCACTGTAGCTAAAATTTTTAATAGCACGTACATATATGTTTGAAAAGTTATCCGTGCAGTTACAGTGAGCGTCAAAACAAAGCGTACACCATATTTTTGAATATTTTTTTACTTTATTTCATTATTTTAAAAAGAAATTTATAAAAAATTTTATTAACTTTGGAATCAATAATTTATGCTCTTATTATATACTAACTAAAAATATAAATAAATTTTCACATAATTCAAAAACAGAAAATACTCCATTTTCTTCGAGTCAAAACAAAGTGTACACTTAAACTTGTAAATAAGAAAAAATAGCTTCAGTCCGTTTATTAATATTTTTTTGTTTTCCTCGTCCTAAAATGGCAGCTTTCAACCGTCTTAGCAATGATTCCACAAATTTTGTTGTTACGTTTGATGAAATTTTGTGCCATTCTTCAAGTTAAATGGCTTTCAGCGAGTCCTTGCTGGATATCGTCCTTTTTCTTATTTGTCTATCCAGATGTCCCCACAAATATTCTATCGGGTTGAGGGCCGGTGATTGTGGGGGGTGATTCAGCTGTTTTGGAGTTTTGTACAGCAACCAATCCTTCACTAGTTACCTTGGCTGTATGTTTCGGATCGTTTTGCTGCTGAAATATCTACAAGCGATCCAGTCCTAATTTGTTAACACTGGCCCGCAAATGTTCTTTTAAAATATTAAAGTAATCGAATTTATTCTTGGTACTGTCAATAAACGTTTAATTTCCTACTCCGTTTGCCGTCATACACTCGCACACCATCACCGAGCCCCCACCATGCTTTATTGTAGAAGTAATATTTTGTAGATTTTTTCTTGACAAAAATTTCGAATATGCTTTCGTCACTGAGAACTATGTTATCCAAAATGAAATTTCATGATTTTCATACTTTTTAGCAAAATCCATGCGTAGCCTTTGATGTTTTTCTTGAAATAAACGGCTTTTTTTCCAGGGACTCTTCCAACTAGACCATTTGCATTGAATGCACGTCTTATTGTACTGGCACTAACGTTAGTTCCTGATGATACGAAAAGATCATCCGCTATTTTCACTGCGCTTGTAGTTGGATATTTTCACACTATTCTGAATAGTGATCGTATTGCAGTTTCACAGACCTGTTTTGGTCTCCCAACACATGGTCGATTTTCTAGTGCTCCAAATTTTTTTTGTATTTGTCAATGATTTTCTTGATGGTATTATGACCTCTATCAAAAATTGAAGCTATTTCGCGAAGTGATTTTCCTGCTTTATGGAATGTTACTACGCATTTAAAAAAGTTTTCTTACAACTTACTTCCTCACTTTACCAAAGGCGAATGATGCAGAAACATTAACTAACATCATAATTAACCAATTTGAGAGAGATACCGTTACATTTGTTTAAAATATTTGAAATTGCTAAACTTACTATGCAGGTGTACACTTTGTTTTGATGCGATAAATATGGACTTGTTTTGTTTTTATTAAATATTTTGTTGTTGTGGTAAATTATTTGCAAGACTTTATACTCATATTAAGAGAGACTTTAATAAGAATTCAACCTATAATAAGTTTTGGGACTACTCACAGTATTGTGGTATAACTCGTACACAAAAAAAGTGTACACTTTGATTTGAAGCTCACAGTATATAATGCTTCTAGAGCATTTAAAGGCTGAATGGAACATCTATGGTTAAGATATAACTTCCACATTTCCAACTCTTAAAAACTTTAGAAGCACTAACGTCAAGTAAACGTTTGAAAATTTCTGCAACTTTAACCCTTTCAGACCGTGATGCATCGTTTGTGCGGGTGGTTTCTATCTTTAATATTTCCACTTTTATTTAACGAAAGTTTTAAAGAACGAAATGAATCGATTGCGCTTGTTATTGTTTTCTTTTGTTTCTCACACTGTTCTGCGATTCGCTTTACCGTTACTTGAATACGCGTGGAATTCTTGATAAACTTTTTAGTTTTGTCAAAATGAGCCGCAGAGGTAAATTGTGTCTTCAATTACAAAAAATATAGAGCGTAAAACTTCAGTGTAAAACTAGTGAAGTTAACGCATTTGCACTAAAAAAATAATAAATTTTGATGTTTCAAATAAATTTGAATCATTTGTTGTTAAAAAATGGGTTTCAGATAAATTTGCATCAATTTTGCGTGTCCTGAAAATCCTTGAAGGATATGTAAATTGCGAAACCTAAACATTGAGAATATTTTCATTCCATATAACGACCATAAATTCCAAAAATCATAAAAAAATGTTCAGTAGATAAGCGTCGGGTCTGAAAGGGTTAAAGAGGGATGAATATATTTAATCCTTTTAGTATATCTTCGTGTTTAGTAAGTCTTTAGCAAGTTCAATTATTTAACGAACATTTTTTTAGTGCACCTTTCTCCAAGTTCCATAATGTAATAGTCAACGAACGGATAGAAAACAGATATTTGATGTTTCTTCTTGATCATTTGCAAATTTTTCTAGAAGAGCCTTTCATTTCGGTGTATTAAACAAATCGTAAACTTTTTCGATTGTGTTCAGACAATTTCTCATGGCTGGTATTTGGTTTGTAATCGGCATTGTCAAGTTTAAGGAATGAGCCACGCAATGAACGTAGAGAGCAGATCGTACATGCTTTTCTCTTATTATCGCTTGAAGGTCTTTAAGGGGGGAAACGCAGCCAGAGGCCAAAAAAAAGGTCATGTTTGTGCATTTTTTTAAGGAAACCTATAGGATATTTTTAAATGAGGGTTTTCATATCTAAAAATATACACATTCAAGAGTATTTTTAGTTTTTTTATTAAAAAAAAAAACAATATTAAGGTCGATTCAGCATTTTTTGTAGAGCACTCTGAAAAAAAGGTGAAATGCGGTGACCAAGATTGCTCCTCCTAATTTCATCAGAAATAAAATATGTGGTATATTATTAAACGAGATACTTAAAACTCGTATTTGTCATAGCCGTTTTGAAAATATTGATTTTTCACAAAATGGCGGATTTTCGAACGTAAAAAAACAATTTTCGACCAAAAATTCGTCATAATTTTGCCTATAAAAAATGAACGAAACTACAAAAAAAAAAAAAATCCTATGACAAGTACGATATTATTATGAATTAAATAAGCCTGCAAAAAAATCAAAACGATCGGTTCACTGAGCTTCGAGAAATCTTGGTCACCGACTTTGAAAACATGGTTTCGAGTAAAACGAGTTTGAAAATAAGCGCCTGCACTGCGCGCTCTAGAAGGCTGCTCACTCACTAGGCTATAACTTTGTTATTTTTTGAGATATCGACTTGAAATTTTCACCACATATTCTTGAGACTTAAGGCTTTAAAATTTTTGATAAAAAAAGGTCTGACTGCGTTTCCCCCCTTAAGTCTGCCAGACATATTGCTTGCTCCGTCGTATGCTGAAATTTCACCAATCAAGAATGAAACGTCATTGCTGAAGATCCCTTGTTACATGTATGTTTAGGATGCACAGTGGGTTGAAATCCCAAAAAATGTAGATTAATTCACCTAGAAGTCATAGGGAATTTTTGACTTTTGTTTTAGTTAGATTAGGTACAAATGAAAAAAAAGATTTTTTCCGTCCGTCCGTTTGTCCGTCTGTCCGTCTTTCGACATGATTAAAGTCGTAATTTTGAAGATATCGCCATGAAATTCGATATGTAAGCTTGTATTTAATATATAAAGATTAAGTTCGAAAATGAGTCATATCGGATGAAAACTACGCCTACCTCCTATATAAAGTGACTTTATTTTAAAAGTTAAATCTCTTAAAAACCTACAAAAATTAAAGAAATGCTTTGAAATATTGCACGTACGTTTTTATCTTCAATATAAATCCTAACTATAAGATTCGGCAAAATTATATAAAAACCACGCCTACTTCCCATACAAAATGACGTCATCTAAATAGTAAAACCTTCATAAATTCCTCAAAAATTAATTCAAATATAAATAATTTTAATAATTTAAATGAATTCTGAATTTGAATTTCGGAGAAGTTGGAAGTAAACCACGCCAATCGTCCATACAAAGTGACGTCATCAATATAATAAAAAGTTCAAAACTTCGTCCCAGTCTATTATTTAAGTGACTATTATCACGATTTATGTAATAAAAATGATTGGCGCAAAAACGTACAACTTTTTATTGCTGAATTTAAAACTCCACATATATTACAAAAATAGCGCAAATTTTGACATATTTAAAAAAATTTTTTTTCTTCTTCCGCCACTGGTTACTTGTAAAAGGGCGGAAGAGGAATGAACAAAACAAATATGCAAAAATCTAATCTAGGATAAAAGTATTATGTATGCCGAATTTAAGCGAAATCCGTCTTTCTTTTTAGATTTCCATTCGGGTCAAACAAACAAAAAATTATTTTTATTAATATAGATGAAATTTTAGCAAAAAATAAACAAATAATTAAAATCTGATTTTAAATAAAAGTCTGGCGCGTATAAAAGTCTGTTTTCTGTTTTTCGTCTTTTTTTTTATGTGTCCTTAACGAGCAAAAAAAT